>CM069912.1:50947895-51203206 GCA_036172215.1 Camellia granthamiana | reverse complement strand
AGAGCCGAGTACTACGCTCCTTTGAGCTTGAGAAATGATAAGGAGAGTAGTTGCACACACATTTCCTTGCAAATGCATTGTTGTGCCTTTGTTGTTCTCTGTTGCAGCAAAAGAGGGATTCTGGAAAGAAAAGTGGCCGACCGACCACTTGCACTGGCCGGTCGGCCAGTTGAGGTAGCCTACCGACCAGTTGAGGTGGCCAGCCGGCCACCTGCAGCAAAGTTGTCCAAAATCTTCCTGTTTTGGGGCAGATGCAACCTGGAGGTGTGTTTGATGTTCTGAGATCACCGCGAGTGCAAACAGAGACAACTCATGGCAAGGCAATGCATTTTCCGGGCAAAGCAAACCGAGCATGCATGCTTTCCTCCCCTCGAGGCCATTTTAAGTGCTTTGTTTAGCTAGTTAATTTGCTGATTTTGTAATTAATTAGTTAATGTATTTAGCTAATTTATTTCATCTTTGTAATATTCTAATTAGCTTAGTATAGCTAGTTTTGATTCGGTTTGTAATTAATTAGCTTAGCATAGTTGATTAGTTGGTTTGTAATTAATTAGCGTAGCTAGTTAGCTTGTTTATTCGGACCCTCCTTCGCGAGGGCGTATTGTTGTAAATAAGTGTGCGTGCGTGCGTGTGTGCATGTCTTCCAACCCCACTTCTTTCTCCCTTGTATTTAACTGCTTTCGATGGTTAGATTAGGGCATATTTCGATTAGCATACCTCATGCTTTGCATGTGTGCATCATTCATTTGTCTTGCATGCACCGGGCTCGGCGCATCATTCAAACTGCATTTTATTTCAATTCCTATTTGAATACGTGTATCAAGTGTTGCATTCATATGCCATCTTAGATAGCCGAGCCTATTTAATTGCATTTTGCATGTGTTGCATTAGGCATTGATTAACATAATTAGGATCATGTATTGATTTCTAACTAGTTTCCTATTTTGGCTTAGAGTACACTGTAAGTGTTCATGCTTTAGCATCTTTGCATGCGTGTAAGTGACTGCCATGATTGCATGCTTGCCATGAGGCTATTTGCTTAAGTGATCAACTGCTTGAATGCCTGTGGGTGGAGGCTTGATTGCCTGAATTGGAACAATTCATCAAATGTGAGTTTTAAGCCCATTTTGCAAAGTGGCAAATCATCATGTTTTAAGCCCACTTAAGGGTGGCAAATCCGCGTTTTAGCCTACTTGCAAGTAGTATCTTCAAACCATTTTCGAAAACAAACATGAATTGTTTTGTTCTAATTCTCATGACTGAGTCTATACTTGTATGTTGTGCGCATCACATAGTAAGTTAGCTAATAAACCGGAATAAGAACACATGTGTTTATAAAAACAACATATCATGTTTAATAGAGGCTGATCCTTTGATCGGGCGAGCGAGGGTGCTCATTTCATAACCTTCCCCCTTCGTACCCAAGTTCCTGAGCCAAAGCAACTTTGGTGATGACGGACATGTGGCCTTAGGCACGAGTTAGGGTTTCCTAAATTTTTCAAAATAAAATATTTAGGTGGCGACTCTGAAATCTGGCAAAGCAGTCCATGTTTGGCGCTTTTTGATTAAAATCAATTTTCCAAAACGATTTGGCGGATTTAGACTCTTTGGTGATTTATTAGTCTTACATTGCACCTTGTGAGATTAGATTTAGAACCGTAACAGGAGTCCAAACTATAGTAACTAGAACCCAATTCGCACCCTCTCCGAAAGGGGGGCGCGCAGAGAGAGTTCGGGGCGGTCTACACTCGACTATCGGTGTGTTAACCTGCTTGAGCTTAAAGAATTGGTCCCTCAACTTCTCCCTAGTAGTGGGAGGTAAAAACTTGTCTTGGAAGGCGTTGACAAAAGACTCCCAAGTCACTCCAATGCGCCCACGCGCATACTTCCACCATTGACCCGCATCTCCCTTTAGCTAGAAGGATTGCAAGGTCACCCTCAAACCATCATATTTGATACCAAGCATCTCGATTGTCTTCACCATCTACTCAAGCCATTCATCTGCTTTCAGTGGCTCCTTTAGATCCCCCAAAAACTCATCCGTATTAGATCGGAAGAACTCTCTCTTCAAGAAAGATGGCCTTGCCTCAGCAATCTGGGGTCGGACTTGACTCTCAGTCCTGAGAATGTCCACGGATTCCCGCAAGGCTCCGGCCATTTCACGGGCCAAAGCGCCCATGGCCTCATGATCCACTGGTTTAGCCATATTGGCATGACCAACCCCTTCTTCCTGTGTCGAAATTTCATCCAGTAATGGCACTTCATGCCTTCTATGCCTTCTATGCCTGCCATGCCTACCACCACCACGCCCTCGTCCTAACATTCTAATTAAGGTAACACCAGAGATTAGCACATTTACAAATGTGTCGAAGCTAACTCACTTGCGTCCTAATGCGATGGACAACATTTAATTCATTCCACATAAGCACATTAGCACATAAACGCATACAAACTTCCTTTTTAGATAACGATCGTCCCACGGCGTTGCTAGAGTTCTAGTTAGAAACAGCAGTGATCAAGTGCTCTTCTAACAAGACTTCTAGAAACCCGTAGACTCAATCAATATCTTAGAAATTAAATTCCACATCCGTATAGCCACATAAGCATGTTATCACATAGGCATATTATACGCACAGATATCTCTACCAAGTGAGAGAAACCCATTGTGGTAAAAACCACTTCCCACGTACCCAAAGTATTCAAACTTGGTACGCTCTAATACCAAATTGTAACGCCCCGAAGTAAATACAATTACCCAACCACACTATTAATTAAAAGATGACATAAGATGAAATAATTAACTTCCATTAATTCCAATTTCTTGTACAAAAGAGCAACACATGCATATATACATTCATAAGTCTAACTCTGAATCTATAGCATGTGTTACATGATAAGGAAACAAAATGAAAGATAAACAATTAAGAGAATGCCCTAAAGGCTTACAACTTTCCAAGTTAGTACTTGGTTACAACAAAATGAATTTAAATCCCAATACATATAAAAGCCCTTGGCTTGTATAAAACAATTACACAATTAACAAAATAAAACTCTTGCTCCAAGTCCTCCTAAGCTATTGCCTTGGCGAAGGCATATCATCAGCACCTGAAATGTTTTTCGCACATAAGGTGAGCCAAAGCCCAGTAGAAATAATCCAACATAGCATATGAATCTTAACAAAGCTATAAGGGTAAAATGCACATGCTCATGACAAAACATTTTATATCTATTTCAAATCATGCCATGCTAGGTTTATGTTATGATTCATGAAACATTTTCTTTTTTTCTTTTTTCTTTTTTTTTGTTAAAAATTTTTTTATATAGAAAACTGAATTGTGAATACAACTCTGTGAATCTCTAGGTACGTGTCTGCTAGCAGGCCATAAAAGCACTACTCTTTTGTAATTTTTACCGGTATTAATCAAAAGGCTCGACACCTATGCGCACGGGTTTCTGGTCTTTCACCAAGGACACACAGGCCAACTTACCATAGTAACCACACCCCCAACCCAAATTCACCAAGTATTCACCATTTCTCAAAACAATATACATATTTCAAATGTGTAAACATATGACAATGCTCAATGCGGATGAATGAGAAATAGTTTTTATTCTCCTAGTTCTCATGCAATTTCTACAACAATCATAACTATCGTCCACCGATACTCCAAAATAGATATCTCTAAACAGATAAAACAAAAGTAATTTCCATAAAGGTAAACCTCCCAAATTCCAAGATGTGAGTGGTAATACATACCTTACTCCACTCTCTTCATCAATAACAATTAAATTCTATGTTTCCAACATCAATACTAGTATTTATACAAAATCAACATTTAGGGCAAACCCCCTCTCCCCCTTTTCTTCCAAAACCAATTCCAAATATCAAAACCAACCATTTTGTTACCTTTACACCTCATTTCCAATCCCACAATCATTTCCATGAAACCATTTGAAAACCCCTCCCTTTTATTTAGAACCAAAACCCAAGATTATTCAAAAGTCCATTTCTTTCACAAGGTGGTTTTATAAAACAAATAACTAAGTTAAAACCAATAAGGAGGTGTTAAGAATCCCTACCTCAAGCTTCGAAGGGTGAAAGGGAAGAACTTGAAAAAACTCAACATCAACGAAATCACGAACCACTCGAATTAAAGGGAAGCTCTTGATGCGATCTACACTTTATCTCAAAGGATCAAGGTGAGAAAACACCTCTAGGTGAGTAGATCTCAGGATTTAAGTGACAAAAAGTGAATTTTGAGAGCGAGCGAGCGAGAGAGAGAGAGAGAGAGAGAGAGAGAGAGAGAGAGAGTTACGGGTGAGAGGGAAAAAAGGGAAGCAACTAATGAGAGAGAAGTATCTTTGGGTCTATTTATAGTGACTAGGTATTAATAGAATAGTAGCTCCAAGGTCAAATGAAAGGAATAAGTCAAAATCCCCCAAAAGTAGAGCCTATGCCGAATAAAATCTAGAAAAAGAGTCACAGGGGTCAACCCTCGGACTAGAGGTGTCGACACTATATTTCAGTAGATAAACCCAAATCCTGTAATAGACAAGGGTCTACACTTCCCAGATTGGTGTCGACCCAAAAGGCCAACAAAAAAAGACAAGTGTCGACACCACCAAAGGTTGGTGTCGACCCTAAATTTTAGTAGTGATCTAGGAACCCAGCAGCAAGATGGTGTCAACACCACCAAGGCTAGTATCGACCCTTGGACCTTGACAAGACAAGGAAAAAGCGGCAATGTCGACACCAACAAGGATGGTGTCCCTTGAAGCCAAAACCAAACATGAAGAGAAAGGAACGACCATCACGAATATGGTTTTCCATATTCAAAAGCATTAAATGGGTTGAGTCCAACTAGAATCGTTATAGCATGGGTTAAATTTATCAATTTGTTGAAAGTTCAAGTACTAAATTGAAATAAATCAAAATATGGGAGTCAAACTAAAAAACGCGTGATAGTTTAGGGGGCAAAATGATATTTCCTCCTTTTATTAAGTAAAACCGATGGGAAAAAAATATTTTAGTCATTAAACTCAATATAAGTTTACATAAAATGTCTAAAATATTATTTTTATTTGAGTTTAATGACTAAAATATCATTTTTGTAGTTACTTTTACTTAATAAAAATAGGCAAATGGTTTAGATTGAAAATAAATCAAAAGTTTAGGGTTTAAATTGTAAAAATTAAAAGTTAGGGTTTATTTTGAAATAATTATCCCTTTTTTATTTTTTGT
The DNA here is from genome assembly GCA_036172215.1 of Camellia granthamiana. Classification (NCBI taxonomy): domain Eukaryota; kingdom Viridiplantae; phylum Streptophyta; class Magnoliopsida; order Ericales; family Theaceae; genus Camellia; species Camellia granthamiana. The sequence goes on along the minus strand of CM069912.1, from coordinate 51,197,964 downwards.
TTTTTATGGTAATGCATTAATTTATAGTTTAAATCTAGTTTCTACTAAACCCTGCCCCAGTTTTGATATGTAATTGTGTTACCTCTTGAATAAGAGATATCAAATGGGTTTCTCACTTGCAAGGAAATTTTCTAGACTGGGCTATTACTAAGAACTATAGGTGAAAAATGGATCATCACTGTTATGGTCCCAGACTTATCAGCTTATATTTTTTTAATGTTGTATTTGTGTGGCAGAAATTGAATTGATGTAGTGTGGGGCCTACTTATAAATGAATTTGAGCCATAGATTGATGTTTTTGGATAAAATTCAGGATAAATTTTTTGAATTCGTAGTATTATTGAAAATAGATAGGTATAGAGCTAAGCATGGTTCAAACTAAATCACTATTTACAATTTTATGAAATTTAGAATCAAACTGAATTATGAAAATTTTGGAATACTATTTGGCATAAACTAAATAAGTGCACTTATTTCGGTCACATCACCTCTCTACTTTTCTACATATTTTTTCGTAAAGAGTCAAAAGGTATACTTATTTAGATCATCCCAAACAATCATCAAATCGACCTTAGAAAATGTAATTTGCTTCGGTTTGGAACGACAATTTTTTAATCCTTTGTCATTATTTACAATTTGATCACAATACGCTCAAAATATAAAACAATGTCATAATTTTACAAACAATTGTTTAAAGGGAAACTTGGTCAAAACCCTCTCATAATAAAATTTTCATACATTAAGGAAAAGCACAAAAAATTTTCTTGAAAAGTCCATTACACATCATTATTATCAAAAATATCATTAGTGAGTAATTTAATATTTTAAATTTTAAATTCCTATTTAAAATAAATAAATTTAAACTGATACAACTTTTGATTTAGACATCGCTTTTTAATAAAATTAATATTTTTAAAATTCTCTCGTCAAAATCTGTTAAATAAGATCTATGAAATTCTTTAAAAAAATTAATAAAATTTTTACCGTTGAAATTAACGTCAACATTAAAATTTTACTCTATCTCACTGTAAAACTTATTGTGAATCAGAGTAAAATTTTATTATAAAATTTATATTTTATTTTGTATTGTCTTCAGGATTAAATTGATTCAAATTTAATATTTTACTGACTTAAATGACAAAATCAAAACTTTAAAAACTTAAACGAAAAAGATGTTAAATTGTAACAACCATAACTGTAGAGTAATATCAACTTGGAAGTTTATACATGCCACTGCCCATTTTTCAATCAATCAACCCACATTAAGATTAAAAGAAACTTTTTGAGTCTCACAAAACACAAAACACAAGGTTTCAAATTCACCCATAAATTATTACATGGCTAATAATAAACTAAGTCCAGTTGTACCCACAAAACACAAGGTTTTGCTAGTAGTATCGTCAACCCACCAAACAAGAACACACACTACAAAGAGCAAATAGTAAGAGCTAATAGCTTATTCAAATTTAGACAATAGTCCAATAAAATGTAATCGTAACAACTAAATAGTTTCCATAGATATAAGAAAACACCCTGTAACCTTGGTTGGTTTCTCCAACTTCTTGATCTTCATAGAATTTGAGAAAATTATGCCTCGAAAATCACCTGTGACGAAAAAAGCCAAATCTAAATAGTTTATGAAGAAACCAGAGAGAAGAAAAATACTAAAAAAGGAACAAACACATGTTCTCATTTATATATATATATGTGTGTGTGTGTGTGTGTTTCGTTTTTCTTTACTTCCTTTTCTAACGAACAGACAACATGGATGTCTCAACAACATATGCCATATCTTAGTTAGTTTAGTTAACAAATCCAAAGATGCCAAACAAAAAAAGAAAAAAAAAAAAAAAAGCAAAGAAAAATAGTTATTAGGTCAACCTCAAAAGATGAAGAAAATTATTAGGAATATCAAAAGGGATAAAAATGCTAAAACAAGAACAAAGTACAAACATATATATATTCCATCTATTTGTTTGTACTTTTATTTTAGCATAAATTTCTTTCAAAATTTATTTCTTTCATTAAAAAGAAGCCTATATATGAACTACCATGTACTATGCTCTGTCTGTTTTGAAAGGGAAACAAAATTCTATGAGAGGTTTTTTGAAAAATATGTTTAGTAGAAAACAGTTTCCTATATTTAGTTAGGACTCTAAAAATGATAATACTAATAGTCGTGGTAGCAGTGGCGTGAGTTGTGATAGTTGTGGTTCGGGTGGTAGCTATGGTAATGGTAGTGATAATGGTGGTTATAGTGTGGGTAGAGAGGTGATAATGGTAACTGGTAGTTCGTCAAGTACACCAAAAATAAAGTCCAAACTATACCTAAATTCGGTAGAATAATGGCAATCTAGGTATCGATCCACAAGGACTAATGTGAAATTCAACTAATTTTAATGGCAAGATTCCTAGATTAATTTAGACGAGAATAATTGATGATAATTAAATTAAAGCGAGAATTAAAATAACAAATAGAAAATTAAAGGATAAATTACAAATACACCCCTGGAAGTTTGCTTAAAGTATAGATTGCCCCCTGTGATTTGAAAAATTATAAATACTCTATTTTAAGAATTTTTCATTTAACAAAATTAACTAAAAAAATAAAATTCATAATTGCTCTCCTATAGAATAATAAAATTACTTAAATTATTAATTAAAACATATTTGTGACATCATTAAAAATTGTTAATTGACTTGATGATTAATTAATAAAATGAGCAATTTGTTATGAAATTAGAAACCGCAGGGGGTGGAATGTAATTTCCAGAACCACAAGGGGCGATTCGTAGTTTGATCAAACCTCACGGGGTGTATTTGTAATTTACTCAAAATTTTAAATTAACACTAAAGATTAAGGTTGAGAATTCGATTTGGGAAAAATCCTAGAGCAAAAAATCCACCACTAGTTGCATAAATAGAGTTTACTATCGATAGCTAATTGCAATACAGTTTGAACTACTCAATGTTTCATAATTACAAGTTTGAAACATTGATCAAAAGGATTGTCGCATTTAACGTATAGGCACAAATCATCTTAACTAGTACAAGTCGTTTTCTCTAGACTACGGTAGTAATACAACTCGTCTCTCATAGCATGACTCGTCCTATACTTTGGGTAGTATAAAAAGTATTCAATAATTACAGAAAGTACAATACAGAAAGGGATAGAAAGATATTGAAATTAAAACTTCAAAAACATTCATACAACTTGCTCAAACCATTTAAACGATCAAAGCCTAGTTAAAACTCTATTTACATGGCTAGGGTTTCATTAAAACCTTAAAAAGAGAAGCCTGGCCGCTCATGGAGGAGTAGAAAGATGATGAAGAAGTTGCCATGGAAGACCTCCAATCCTTCAACTCCAAAACCCTAGCCTCATTTGCCTCTTTTTTCAAAGAATTTTCGAACCTCAAAACAACCTTCTTTTCCTCATCTTATACTTTTCCAATAAAACAGGTGACTTTAGAAAAAACGCGCACAAAAATCGACGTGGCCACACGTGCAAGAAAGGTCGCGCGTATAGGAAAGGCTCCACACATACCCTCTTCACATGCGGATTATGCAGTCCGTTTTGATCTTCAGGAAGGGGGCCACATGTGTAGGAATGACCCTCCGCACATGTGGTGCATGCTTTTCAACTAAAATATCACTTTTTGGCTCATTTTGTACTTCAAACACATCCAACCTGATTCACATCAAATACTAGTAAAATATACAAAGTTGCATTAAGAAGAGGGTTAAGAAATCTCAATTATAAGCCTCAATCTCAATCACATTCCCCAACTTACAACTTACTAATCATCGAAGTTGCATTAAGAAGAGGGTTAAGAAATCTCAATTATAAGCCTCAATCTCAATCACATTCCCCAACTTACAACTTACTAATCATCGAGTAAGGAAAGAAAGAAAGAAAGAAAGAAAGAAAAAAAAAAAAAAAAAGCAAAATCTAGTTACATCCTCTTTTGTGGAAAGAATTGCATTTAGCATATGTTTGAATGGGATAATCCTTTGTGATATGTTTAAAGTTGAACATATTGAAATAGGAAGAAAAACATTAATTGATGCAGGGAAATGCTATATGCAAGTTATGTCATTTGTGAGTTTGATTATCATAAATGATATAACTCAATATCATGGGAGTCGTAACTAAAAATAAATAAATAAATAAATTGAGTTATAACCAAACATTACATGAAGTATAACTAAACAACTCTTGGATCATATAAATAAAATAATGTCATAACTAACATTACAATGTGTAATAATTAACAACACTATAAGTCATAACAAATGACACATAAATCATAACTAAAAGTGCATATAGTACACAATACCATAAAATTTTCGTGCTTAGCATTCCTCAAAAATAAAGTTAATTGGTAAAAACAAGAACTAACATTTTGCGCAATGACATTGTGTGTGTGTGTGTGTGTGTGTGTGTGTGTGTGTGTGTGTGTGTGTGTCATTAGGATATGTATGCATAAACCTTTCCTCTAAAGAGTTGATAATAATCTGCAATTGTTTATACCTGACAATGTTGTTAATTGTCATCGTCGTCAAAGTCATCTTCGACAAGATCGTCATCATCATTGTCAAAGTCATCTTTGACATGATCGTCATTGTCATCTTCAACATGATCGTCATTGTCATCATCAAAACCAAAGTCAAAGGCAAAGCCATTGTCATTGTCAAATTCATCTTGAACATTGTCATCATCAAAGTACAAGTCAAAACCAAAAAGGGCAAGTTCCTCATAGTCAACAACTCCATCGTCATTGCCTATGTAGTAATTAAAGAGAAACTAATGTTAATATTTGGCAATGTTGAAGTAAAAATCAATTTGTTTGTAAAATAATGAACCTATAGCCGCATCTTCTATACTGCAAACAATTGGCGGAGGCATGAAGCATATCAGAAGTAGTGGCGAAGCTAGAATTTTGGCTCAAGCAATAGTAAAGTGAAATGATATGTCTATAATAGTGTTACCCACCCTGCTACACTTCAACCTCAATAAACTTAACCCTCATTTTTAATCATGACATTGACTTAGACTGTAATGATCGTCTCCAAACAAAATAAACTATTTTATTGAGAAATTTCATCAAAAAAATAAATAATCATTCTACATATTCGTATATATTTGTCACAGAAGGGGCAAAAACACCAATAAGAACTAACTAGCAAATATTATAAAAAATAATAGAAAATAACATTTAAAGATAGACTTTATAACATCATAAAGGTAATTTCTATCACAAAATAAACATTTGAATAGTACAAATTATAAGAATTATTTTAAAATAAAGAGAAAAAAAAGGAGAGTATAATCAAATTTAGAGGGAGAAATTGAAAGAACTATTTATAAACCTATACTAAAACATAGATTTTAGAAAGTTGAGGAGGGGCACCCCTCCTGGGACCATGCTCCCTCCATCCCTAATGTGAAGAGAGAAATTCTATAATTCACACAATAAAAATGATGTGTATCATATGTTTAATTATTCCGTTCAAAAGAAAAAGGGAAAACTTCACTTTACCCTTTGTAGTTTGGGTTATGTGCGGTTTAACCCTTTTAATATTTAGAAATGACCACATAACTCTCTTGTGATTTGTGGACTGAAGTGCACCGTTAGGCCCGTTAATGATTTAATAAAAAAGACTAAAATACCCTTGTATTTTCTTCATTTGTTTGAAAGGTAAGTGCACTTTAACCCCTTGTGCTTTATTCTATGTGTGATTTGCCACCTTGAAATTTGGAAATAAGCATATAACCTTTTTTTGTCTACCACATGTTTTACACTTGCTGTTAAGTTGGACCGAATGTTTAACGGTTCACTTTAGTCCACAAACTACGTTGGGGTTATGTGATTATTTCCAAACGTTAGGAAGTAAACCGTACATAACTCAAACCACAGGGGGCAAAGTGAAGTTTACCCAAAACAAAATGTTTAATTATGAATTTTGTGGTTTTTAGTTATAATCAATAGTGATGTTTGTCATGATTTAGGTATGATTCATTATAGTGTTGGGGTATGATTTAGTTATGACTAATTGCAATTGTTACTTTGGTACTGATCGAAATTTTTTTCGTTATACCTGAAATGATATTTGGTTTATGACTTATTGTGGTGTTGATTATGGCATATTGTGGTTACTATTTTAATTATGACCAATGAGATCTTTAGTTATGTTTCAAGTGAATTTTGGTTAAGCCCCATTATTATTTATTTATTTTTAACTATGACTGAAAGTGATTTAATTATTATATTTGTAATATTAATACCACAATTATCACAACTTGCGTATTGTACACACTATAAAAATAGGTGTGTATTGTATGACCCATCTCAAGAATATTTATATACTATTAATTCTTAAATACAAAGTTCATTGTATCTCATATGCATCATTTTACGTGTTTTTTTGGTATATATTATGACAATTTGTGATAATTATTACGTAATTTTCTAATAGAATTACGAGAGTTTGTTATTAAAAAATAAAGTTAAACATTACAAAAATGCCTAAATTTATTTTTGAATCACAAATTATTGTAATTTTATTAAAAAATTACATAATATTTACTATAAAAATATATTTAAAAAAATACTTGCACCACCTCCGGAAGGGATTTCCATTATTGTTGGACACCAATAATTATATGAACCCCACTTAACTACGCTGAATTTACCAAGAATGAGAATGTGTAGTTGAGATTGAATTTGTGTAGTGTGTGGTATATGTGTGAAATAAATCTGAACCATAAAATGATAAATCTAAATAGTTAAATCTAAATTTGTAGTACTACTGCGTTGGACACACCATGGTTGTTAGTGAGGTAGCCGTGTGGTTGGGTTTAGTACCTTATTTCACCATTTTGACTAACTAGTATTTACCTTGTGAAAATATTTTTAGAAGTTAATTTTATTTTTCACTTTTATAATTTGACTCAAATTTTATTTTGATCCCTACATTTTAATTCCAATTTCAATTTGATTATCCCATCCAAATTTTCATTATTTTTTTCTGTGTGTACATTTCAAAATCATTAATATTAACTTCCAACTTGAATAGAAGGACCAAACTAAAACTAGATTTAAAGTATATAGACCAAACTATTTAATTTGAAATCATAGGGACCAAAGTGGAACTTGGTTTAAACTATAAGATTTAAAAGCCTAATCTAATTACTAACTTGCTAATTTCCTAACTTTGTCAAAAATAAAATAAAATAAAAATAATAATTAAAAAATAAATAAATATTATCATTTTGCAAACTTTTTTTTTTTTATCAGCAAAAAGTAAACTTTATTGATGAAAAAGCTATATAAAAGTGAAAAGCAAACGTCAATAAAGGGAGGAGAAATGCAACAAGCATCATAGCTAACCGCAACAATCTCAACTAGGTTGGCACTGAAGGGCTAAGTCAATCATATGCCAGCACTAATTTTCCCTAAAGTTTAACCATATTCATTAGTAATGTGAGAGATTGTGTAGAATATTATGTAAAATATTTGGAATTCCTAACATTGTCCAATTATCATTGGACATGCCATGGGTTTGTATTCCTTTATCTTATGTTTGATTCATTGAAATTAAATGAAATAGGATGGTCATTCCATTAGAACATATATTTTCATATTAGTGAATCAAATACACCCTTATCATAACTACTTTTTTCTTAGCTGTAAGATGTATAGCTAAAAAAATTGAGTAGTGAAGTTGCCTTCTTGAGTTCGCCGAAAACTTGCAAATATATAATTGGAGTTTTACCTGGAAATTTGGGGCAGAGTCTTGCTTTGATTATTTTGGCTGGAATTTTAGTATCATTTACATCCGGGCCAAAGCACACTCGAGACTTGGAAGATTTGCAAGGTAGACAGAGTGAATTTCTCGTGAAAAGATTTCTTCTTCGTTTTCCCTGGTGACAATCTTTTCTACCTTCTTGCAATGTTGAACTGTCAGATATTCTAGATTCACAAGAACGTTGGCCATGGAAATTGTGAATATATATCTCAGGTTGTCACAGTGCTGCACTCTTAGAGAACTTAGATTTTGGAAACAATGAGTTTGTTGCAAAATATTCTTCCATATGTGGGTCAACTCAGGCAAATACTTCAATTTCAATTCGCTTAACTGAGTGATTAATGTTTCTTTCTCAGCAACATCAGCACATACACACCTCCTGGAGATCAAATATCATTTCCAGTGAATCACACCACCATACTTTTAGCCCTCGTATATTGTGTAGCCTTTGCATTAACTTGGATGAGACAACACTTGATAATTTTCCACAACACTGGACCCGCATGAATCTTACTTTGTCAAGGCGTCCGACTTCAAGTTGGTTGTGCCATATCTCAGTTTCCTCATCTATTCCTGTGACATCAAGTGTTCCCTTGGTGCTTAAACTAAACTGCAATTGTTATCACGTCAATTGTGTTAGTGACATTTACTAATCCATTGTTTGGTTAAAAAAATAAGATCGGACTAATAGTTAAATACACATCATTTCCAACAAAATATTTCAGGTTCTAATTATTTAGAACTAACAGTCTATCGTATTGCAATTTGCCTCTATCTAGTCCATCTAAACAAACACTCCCTTAGTGTTAAACACCATTTATTTGGGAGCTGGGAACAATTAACAAAAGAATAATTAATGATATACAAATAGAAAAACATATAAAATTTGTATACAGAATGATGTGGTTGCACTGAGACTTGTCCTTTTAAAATCATGTGCCCATTAAAATGACATTAATTACAAAAAATACCACCATTACATCATTATAGAAAAAAAATTAGGGAAAATATCATATCAATAGAGTTTTGAAAAAATAATTAGAAATTAGTGAGAAACTTTATAAATATTCATAATCAAAATTGTAAACTTTTTCATGGACTTGTATTTTTTTTTTTTTTTTTTTTTTCCTGACATCAACTGGGATGTAATAATCCCAAAAAATTATGTCTAATTTTTATTTTTTAAAAGAATGGATAATTTTTCTTGGCAAAATCTTTGACCGCATCAATGCTAAAGAGTTTATTCTCCTTGATTTTGTGTACCCAACAATTCTTTCCTCGCTGATCAAAAAAAAAAAAACAATTCTTTCCTCTTCAAACATTTAGAGGTTTATCCTTAGTTTAATGGATATTGTAAATATTTTCTTTGAAAGAATGAGTTGGTAATGTTGAATACTATAATTTTAAGACAACTCACTTACCTTTCTATCCAAGAGATGGTGTTGAGCTGAGTAAAAAAATTTCACTTCTCGAACATTGCGCTCTTGTGGCTCTAGCATTCGCTGCAATGATGAGGGGAGTGCCCTCATGTTGGGACAGTTGATTACCTTTAGCTCCTCGAAGAATGATCCTTCAAATGTGTAAGCTTCGGGACATAAACTCTTGAGGTTTGGCAGATGATAGAGTCTGAGACTATTTAGTTGAGGGAACATGATTAAATTTGTTGCAACTTCATCGTCTACTTTGGGTTCCTCATTAACAATCGCTTCCAACACACCACATGCAGCTACAATTATTTCTTGTAGTTTCACAAGAAGTCTAGCTTGAGAAGATGAGAATATATATCTCAAACTACTACAACCCACTACTGTTAAGGATGTCAGGTTCTGAAAGCTTGGAATTCTTAGTAAGTTGCTCTTCCAAACATGTGTCAACTTTGGTAGATAACGTAGGACCAATTTTGTTAATGAAGGGAGTACGATATCTGGATAGCCTTCCCTAACAATTATTCCTTCAAGATCAAATGCTACTTCCACAGATTGACACCTCTCCACACTAAGCAGTTCAAGACTCTGCATGCCCTTAATCACATTGGATGGAAAAAGAATATTCGATAGCTTACGACACATCCAAATATTCATGTATCTCACTTCAGGTTGAAGTTCCGTAGGCCATATCTCTATCATGTTATCCATTCCAGCGATCGCCAATTTCTCAATTGTAATTAATTTAACCTACAAAGTCCATTCACAGGGTTACAAATATAGTTAAAACACATTTTCATTAAAAAAAATCCATTAAATATCGTTCATTTAATGTTGAAAATAACATAGCAGAATTTCTGATTCTGTTTGTGTCGAGTGTGGTTTAGATAATGAAGTTGATAACCACTTAGTCATTATCTTAAGTGAATTTCATCGTTTTTTAAATTAAAATTGTTTTCTTCAAAAACTATAAAATTGGAGTATTGCTCTATACAAGTTCAAAAATTAGACCCACTTTTTAAGTTCAATGATGTGACAATCAATTAAGATATCTAAGGCGACATTCTCTCACATATCTTCTCTAATTATTAACCAATCATATTATTTACATATCATTAGATCTAAAAAATGAATGGACTTATATATCATTTTTCATGAAATTATACGCATTTTGTAATGCAAGCTCACTATACTTGAAAATCATTGATTTTGTCATTTCATAGCAAGATAAAGTTAACAAGAAAAAATAGAATATATTTTTGAGTTTAATAAATATTGGCCTCCAAACACGTTTTACAATGTAAATTAGATTTTTGACAATTTAAGTAAATATGATCAAGTAAAATGATTGAGTGGGATCCTTGTTTGTTGTTTTTTCGTGTTTTGTTTTTCCTTTGATTGGTCCCTCTCCAATTCTTTGGTCAAGTGCTAGCATAGGATTGCGCTTGCTTTTTCATGCCAACCTAATTGGGATTGTCGACTCTAGCTATGATACTTTGTGCACTTCCCTTCTTTGTTGATGTAAGTTATGCTTGTAATTTTACTTTTCATCAATAAAGTCTTTTCTTTGATGTTCAAAAAAAAAATATTAGATACTGTAATTAAGTTTTACCATATTAGAATATTTTTATTGATAGCTTTCTTGGTGACCACTCTTACATGACTATATATAGGCCTTGTATTGTATTGTGAAGAGACACATTATTGAATACACTTTTCTATTTCTTCAATACTGCTAACATGGTATCAGAACTATAGGTTAAGTTCTTGCTATTCTTCGCCTTACCGGCGGGTGACAACCTTTCCTTGGCTGCTCGCTAGATCTCAGTCCTATTTGCTATCTTTGCATCCCAAACCCCTTAGTCCTTGAACCTGAGTATCTCACAGCCACACATTCGTCTCTTTCTCCGACCATCGCCGCCATTACTCACCGCAGCTCCTGCCATTGCCTCTACCTCGGGCGTCTATTCCATCACCCCAATTACAGCTCTAGCCATGGTGCCAACAGTTCCAGCCCATCGTCGCCGTCCTTCGCTGTTGCTCAACCACTAACCCACATTCAGGATCTTTCTCTTCCTCTCTTTGATCTACCCCTCTCTCATCTACACTCTCATTTTTTTAATCAAACCCATCCTACACACTTTCCCAAACCCACAATTTTTTAATTAAACCCATCCAAAATTCTCTTTCCCTCAGGTATACTCTTTCTATTCAAACAAAACAATATGTTTTTCAACTCAATCACACAAGCTTGTCCCACTATTAAAATGAAATTCCTTTCTACAATTTTTTTGTTTTAGAATATGATCTCTCTCTCTCTTCTGCTCCACTCTGTCTTTCCCTATATTTCGACCTCAAATTGATTTATATCTTCAAACCTATTTGAGTTTGAGGGGGCGGGGGTAATATACTTATATCATGGTGAGCAAAGTGATACACCATGCAAACACCCAAGCTGTCCCTTGGCGCACCACCGCCTAAGCTACCCGTTGGCGCACTACCTAAGTCGGCCGCTGATGCATTCTGTCTTAAGCTACCCCCTGGCGCACTCAATTACTACAATGGTCCGGTACGACCATAAACTGCCTTTTGGCATTAGCTTTAGTTGCTCCTACAATGATCCAATATGACCATAAACTATCTTTCAGCATTAGTTTCGGCTGCTCCTACAACGGTCAGGCATGACAATAAATTGCTTTCCAACATTGTTATTTTTATTTTATTTTATTTTCTCTAGTTTCTCTTTCCAATCTCCAATTGGTCTCTTTGCAACCACCTTGAGTTTGACGGAGACTGTTAGTGAATATTGTATATATATATTATGTTCACTATATAATAGATACTGTAATTAGGTTTTACCATATTAGGATATTTCTATTGTTAGCTTTCTTGGTGACCACTCTTCCTTGCTTATATATAGGCCTCTCATTGTATTGTAAAGATATATTTTATTGAATACACTTTTCTATTTCTTCAATACTATTAACATTGAGAAAGAATAAGGTTAACAAGAATGTTTTCTATTAAAATATCAACCTTAAATTAATTAATTTTTGCTTTATTAATATTTTGAAAATCGGGGAATGACAGATTAGAGGTGAACTTATAAATTTCCTCTACTCTATCGGGGGCAAACTCACCTAAAAACAAAATAGGTTTATCATATATACACACAAAGAGAGAGAGAGAGAGAGAGAGAGAGAGAGAGAGAGAGAGAGATCGGGGTGGCTTAGTAAGGTAGAGGTTGGGCCAGCCTTGAGATTTATCATATCTTAGGCAAACTATGAAATGAGGCCCTCTTACATATACTTTTTTGGGTAAATTACAAATACATCCCATGAAATTTGCTTAAAATATGAATTGCTTCCTGTAATTTTGAAAATTATAGCATGTCTCTTAAAGTTTCTAATTTCATAACAAATAGAGCATTTTATTAATAAATCATCAAACCAATTAACGAGATTTAATGATATCAGAAATTTATTTCAATTAATAATTTAGGTAATTTTATTATTGAATAAGAGAGCAGTTACAAATTTTATTTTTTCAATTAATTTTGTTAAATAAAATTTTTTAACAATGGGATATTTGTAATGTTCTAAACCACAGAGGGAATCTATATTTTAAGCAAACCTTAAGAGGTATTTATAATTTACACTACTTTTTTTGTAAAAATTTTATTGGTAAAATGATAAGTACTAATAATTTTTTTATTTGTTAATAGTCACAAAAAAGTTTACTTGCACAAATAATCGTTAAAATTATAAATTAAAATTTACTTCCATATATTAAGATAAAAAGAAATCATTGCAAACTCTCAAAAGGATAAAAATTTGATGTTGTTATTTTATAATTTAGCAATATTCAGTTTATAATTGACCCAACTATCACATTTTAGCAGCAAAATAACTAATTAATTTTTCATAATCTAATTTATTTACCAAATCTTTTTCAATAGATAATATAACTAATCCATTCAATAATTCTTGCAACATTATTGATCAAAGGAAAGACTTATTCAATATATATATATTCAATTTGGCCCAACAACACATATATGTGAAAAAATTAAAAATTGTTCGTTGCTAGTACAAGAATTTTTTGAGGGGCCCTTTAGACTAGGCCACAATCAATAAAAAAATTTACGGTAAATTAGAAATATATCTTTTAAAATTTTCTTAAAATACGGATTCCCCTTGTGGTTTGGAAAATTATAAGTATTCTCAATTTTATTTTATTAATTAATTCATATAATTTTATTATTGTATGAGAGAGCAGTTAAGAATTGGGGGATTTGGTCATAGCCCCCTCACTATTTAATTTCTCTTTCAAAAGGACAAGAATTATATAAGTACTTTTAAAACCCCCTGATATTTTAAAACTTGTTTCTTTTACTATATTACCCTCATATCTATCAGCTCTCATATTAAGACATTTTCACTATGTATTTCAAAGTAAAATTTTACTCTGTATGAAAGTAAAATTTTACTCTGCATGAAAGTAAAATTTTACACTCTGAAACTAAAGTAAAATTTTACTCTGTATGAAAGTAAAATTTTACTCTGTATAAAAGTAAAATTTTACTCTGAATGAGAGTGAAATTTTACACTCTGAAACTAAAAGTAAAATTTTACTCTGTATAAAAGTAAAATTTTACTCTGAAAAATAAGTAAACTGTGAGACTCTGAAGCTAAAAGTAAAATTTTACTCTGTATAAAAGTAAAATTTTACTCTGGTTCTGTCAAATGCAAAAAACAGAGCAATAGAACCAGAGAAAAATTTTACTCTGGTTCTATCAAATGAAATTTGATGTTTACTCTGAAAAATCGATGGAACTTTGAGCTTTGAGCTTTGAATCAGGCCTATAATCCTTGAATCAATCGATGTTTACTCTGAAAAACATTGAATCATGCCTATAATCCTTGAATCAGGCCTATAATCTGAAAATTTTAGAGAAATCTCAATTTTTCATACCCCGGTTCTTCAGATTTTTCAGATTTTTGAAACTTTGAGCTTTCAAAAATCTTGAGATTTTTCATACACACAGATTTTTCAGATTTTACTTTAAATCTTTGAGCTTTTGAGTTCGAATCAAATGATCGCCGAGACCGATCTATGCAATCATTCAAATCTCCGATCTTAAAGACTCAAAACACACATATATATAGATATATATATATATAGATTACAGATCGGAATATGTAGATATATATATTCAAATTCAAATCTCAAAACACATATATATTCGAATTCAAATCTCAAAACACACAAACACACACATATATATAGATATATATATATATATGTATCAGTGCAATTTGCAAGTTCTCCACAGCTCCGACCATGGAGGAAGCTAGGGTTAGAAGAGAGAGACGAGAGAGAAGATGAACAGTTCAATGTAAGAGAATCTGGTAGCCTCGGTGAGCACATGCATGTATAAAACACAATCATCATAAGTATTCCCACCACAGCTTGCTTGAAGAGCAGATTTGTCATTCCGACATTGTTGATGGCGCAGACGGTGATGGAAAGGAAGAGAGTGGGGAAGAGAGTCATATAAAATATTTAAATAATAAATTTGTCCTTTATGCAAGACTTTATAATTATGAGGGGGTTTAGAAAGTATAATTTTTTTCTTAGTCCTTTTAACAATGAAAGGAAGACAAAGGGGGTTTATAGCCAAATTTCCCTTAAGAATTTTATTTTTTCAATTAATTTTGTTAAATAAAAAATTTTGCTTCATAAAATAAAAATAAAAAAATTGGGCCCCAATGTTTATTGGGTCTATTTGAATAATATAGTATAAGGTACTAATGAATTGGGTTATCTACCAGCCAGTCCTATTTTTGGATTTTATTACCCATTAGGTTCTGACTTAGAACCTTATGTATACATAAGTCCTGGCCCATCTATTATTTTTCCTTTTTTACCCTTGAGTGTTTTGTGTTGCCCTAAACAATCTTTTGTTCTCTCTTTTCCTCCACCATTTGTGCAGACTCTCTCTCTTTCTCACTACTACTACAATAACCTATTACCATCACGCCTCTCATCACGTGGAGACGACCATCATCACAACTCGCCTACATCTGATGGCCAACCATGCGTAGTTCGTAGAGAGGGATTTGTGGGGTTGCAACGACTATGCATAGCGGCAATGAGGGTTGCGATGGTGGTGGGGCAATGGTGGTAGGGGCGAAGATAAGGGTTGCGACGAGGAGGGGAAAGGGATGAAGGCCGATGGCTGATGGCCAGCGATGGACAAGGTTTTGGGTTAGGGTTAGGGTCAAAGACGATGAGAATAATTTGGTATTATTTAAAAATTAGTGGTGTGTATTGAGACACAATTAAAAGCTTTAATTTGTGTGTGGTGTGAACAGAGTAGGTGCTGTGTACTGAAAGGATTTGTGGTGTGTAAATAGAGTCACCCTAAAAAAAAGGAAGGACTTAATGGAATATCAACCTTATCAATAGGACTTTTAGATGATTAACCCTACAAAATAACATTGTAAAACTAATCATTTCAAAAGTTCTTCCCGAGAATTTTAAGTAAATCAAAAACCTTATAAGTTATAAAAATCTCTTTGCAACCACTACTCAAATAAGTCCAAGTCTTCTGCAGTGTTTTTCCTTGTAATGTTTGTGTAGTGCACCAAAATGACGTCATTTTGGTGTGCACACAAAAAACAATGAAACTAAACGAAACGTAGAAGAGGTGAAAAAGCCAGAGAGAAGAAGACCCACAGTGCAAACAGAGCACTTCTTCACCTTCCTTTCTCACATCGACCACCTCTGGCAATCACCCCTCATTTCCCATCCCATCCCCTCCCTCTCATTTCCCAAAATATGCCATTAACATCTCTGGCAACCCCCCCACCTGGGAGATCCACCTCATCTTCCCACTGTAGCCCCATTCCTACCAGTCCTTTCCCCCATCTCAACTCCGACGAGCCTCTCTATCCCATTCCAACCCCCACCCGCCCCTTCCCAACCGCCATTGTCGTCGCAAGCTCTCTCTATATCTATCTCTATTTCTATTTCGATCTCGCCAACGTTGGTGTTAGCGGGGGTAGTAGGGTGGTCAAATAGTGGAGGGGTACTATCGGTCAAGCACCTTCTTCTCTCTCTCGCCTGTGGGTCTTCTCTCTGGTGCTTCTATGCTTTGCTCTTGCGTTTCGTTTCAAAATTATTTTTTTGGGGGTGTGCAACAAAATGACATTAGTTTAGTTTTGCATGTGGCATTTATCCATGCAAAATTCTAACGGTGAATGATAGCGAGACCACATTGTAACAAAATTGAAAATATTGGATTTAAATTGAAACTATAGTGACTAAACTGACATTTCGCTTAAACTATAGGGACTAATGGTTGTTCCTTAACCTGAAAACCCTTTATTTTAAATTGTAGGGATAATTACAATAAATAAATAAATAAATAAAACCTCCAATGTTTGACCCTTTGCAACAATATAAATTCTGAGTTTTCAATTTTATCAATTGAAACCTTAATTTTTTTAAATTGTTTTCAATCTAAATCATTTGCCTACTTTTGTTAACTAAAATTCACCCCCCAAAAAATAGTATTTTAGTTATTAAACTCAATGTAGATATACATAAAATGTCCAAAATATCCATTTTCATTGAGTTTAATGACTAACATACCCTTTTTTTTTTATCGATTTTACTTAACAAAATAGGCAAATGATTCAGATTAAAAACAAATCAAAAATTCAGGTTTTAAATTGACAAAATCGAAACTCATGGTTTATTTTGTTACAAGGGTCCTTTTTTTGGTGTGTGTGTATGTGTATATATAATTTCCCCTAAATTCTTCCATCCAAAATACCATCTTAGTATTTTTAAATAAGAGGACTTGCGTGTAATGCCTAACGTATAGACTTATTGTCCAATATGTCTTGTGAGAATTAATGGCGTTTTACATCAAATACTATTAAAAAACATCACTAATTATTAATTTTCAGCGACAGTTTGAAAAATCTATCACAAAAAATCTCATAATTATAAGTTTTAACGGCAATTTAAAAAAATCATCACGAAAAGTCGCAAATTTTCAACTTTCAATGACAATTTGAAAAACTCGTCATAGAAAAATGTCACTAATTGTAAGATTTAGCGACAAATTTACTAGGACTTGATGGGAATTAAGTCCAACTATTAAGACCTATTGATAGTTTACCCTTCAAATAATTTGGTCAAATTTCGCAAAATTACAGTCCCATTCATTCTGGTTTAGAAATAGGGCAAATTTTACCAGTAGTCTCTATAATTGTCTCTCATGTCAATTTGGTTTCTGTAATATTAATTTTGCCCTTTAATTCTTCAAATTGTGTCAATCTAGTCCAAGTGATAATAACAAAGGCAAAATGATCTATTAAAAAAGGAAAGAATCGTTTCAAATTGGATGCGAATCCTTCAATAACTTTGAAGGGAATTTCAAAACCATTTTGTCCCTTAATTTTAGTCCAATTTCTAAATGAAATATTATCAATTAGACTAAATTGATACCATGTGCAAAATTGAAAGGTAAAATTGATGCAATTAAAATTATAACCAAATTGATATAAAACAAACTGCAAGAATTAAATGTAATTTATCCAAAGAAATACAACACATAAAAATGGAAATTTGTTCCTAAATACTAAATTCATTTCAAGTGCAGTTTGACGTTCTTATTTTTGCATCCAACAACATATTCAATCCAAAAAATGTTGTGTCCTCATTATAGACAAAAAGGTCAAATGAAAATAGCAAAATAATAAATAAAATTTATAGACACCCCACAGCAATGAAGCTTACATAAATAAATAAATAAATAAGCTTAAGTCAAAGAAGCATACCTTATTGAAGAGAGGTTGTATAATATCGTAATTGCTATCCGAAGTATTGCAAAAACTATTAAGCTTTGGCATCTCCCAGAGTATCAGCTCGTTCAATTGCGGCAGCTCAATTCCATTCATAGCCTTGCAGAGAGCAGTAAAACTTGGTAGGCCTATAAGATACAATTCCTCTAGTTTAGGAAACACAATTTTATGTGTCGTTTCTATTGT
This sequence comes from Camellia granthamiana, assembly GCA_036172215.1. NCBI lineage: Eukaryota > Viridiplantae > Streptophyta > Magnoliopsida > Ericales > Theaceae > Camellia > Camellia granthamiana. The sequence continues at coordinate 51,179,663 of CM069912.1, read as the reverse complement.
TGTTGTTGCTATCTCATTTTGAGCTCCTTCTTCTTCACTTGAAATAAGTACTTCCATCATGCGACATTTAGATACCTTAAGTATCTGTAGTTGCATTAGATCTCTGGCTATGGATAATGAGAACATGCTTTCCAATTTATCACATCTCTCCAGTTCTAGAAAAGTCAGGTTGCAGAGCCGTACAAGTTGAGTAGGACCCTTCCACAAATGCGTCCCTGTGGGCACGTCCCATAGGTTCAGCTTTTTCAATGCATTGAAGGCCACCTGTAATGCCCCAATTTTCATAAAATCCAATGAAACAAATCAAACTCGTATTCGTTATTTATTTTTAAATCAAATTAAATTGACATGCGGAAGTCAATAATAATCATAAACAAAATAATTCTCTTCTCCTGTTATACTTCATTTCATTATAGTTTGAGATTTACAAAGGAGATTACGTATGATTACACATTCACAATTTCCAAAGCATAGATCTATCACAAGTAACACAATGCTAGATAAATATTCAAAATTTAAATGCCCTAATGGATTACAAGTTACAATGGTTAGAACCCTATTACAAAAAAGAATGGGTCTCTACCCAAACATATAAACCAATGCTTTACAAAAATAAGCAAACAAAATAAAGGAGCATTCGTGCTCCGAAAATCACATCACGAGCCTTCAATGAGGCGGAGGCAAATCACCAACACCTGAAAATGATTTTCCACGATGGGATGAACTCTAATGCCTAGTAAATATAATATTAACAATCTATATGAGATTAACATGATTATGATCATGAATGCAATGATGCGCTATGCTAAAAATATAAGGTTTTTTTTTTTTTTTTTTTTTTCAATAGGATGCTCAATGCACTACTTTCAAAACAATATTCATTTCAACAATTTCATTTCAATACATCGGGGTAGTAAATAAGACATTGGAATTCCCTGGTACGTGTCTGGAAGTAGGCTCTCAAGCACCACCAAATACCATTTTAACAGCTACTAACCGGAACGAAATTGATACCTACTCCGCTCATGTTTTAGGACTTTCACCATTACTCTCAAACCAACTTAATTCTCAAATCCACAATTACATCCCCTATCCAGATTTACCACGTTATCAACATTTCCAACATTTTCAAAATAATAGCATAATCTCAATGTAAGGCCATGGGAGTGCAATGGATGCATGAAACAATAATCTGTAACAAAATATTCCAATACGAAAATATATTTAGAACATAACTCAACATTCTCAAGAATTCCAAAATAGTATGAGATTCCAATAAACTCATCAGTTCTCAACATATATCCCATATTTCATAATTTCTATTATTTCCAATAAATCCAATAAATTCATGATAACTAATATCTCCAAGGAAATTCACAATCTCCATAATAGATCACCAATTTTCACATTATTCCAAAAATTTAATCCTATTCAAAATCACATTTTTCATTTCTCAAATTTTCAAGGGTTTGAAAACAATTTAGAGTGTTGTCAATTTAAATATAACAAAGGTTTTAAATAACGGTGGCGGTTACTGAAATGGTAGCAGTAATGTAGACGCGGTTGCGGGGTGTAACTGTCATAGCGTAACGGTGGCGGCAACCGAAGCCGTGAATTTTTAAATCTTCACACAACTTTAAGAAAACATACCAATACGCATGTTTTTATTTCAAAATCACATTAAGCGAGGCTCAAAACAATTTTTAGGATTTTTGTTTAGTTTTAAAACATGATCCAATATACATACTAATTTTTATATTAGTTTTAAGTTGCTATGAAAAATTTTCCTATTGTTGAATTTATTTAATTTTCTTTAATTTACGAATTATAATTATGGATAACTTTTCTGATTTGTTAAAAAAGTTAATATTAAAAACAATAGTCTTAGAAATAGAAATTCAAAATACAAAATGTCAAACATAATAATGTAAAAGTACGTAACATGAAATCTAAATTTTGTTAAATAAATTTAACATAAAAGAAATAGATTAAGTTCATATTCAAATATAATTAAGTAAAAGAGTACTGAAATCATGTAGAACTTGAAAATTGGACATTCGAAACATATATGGATTTTTACTTAGTATTTTTAAATAAGGGCACTTATGTATAGGTCCTAAAAGGTGGACTTATTGTCCACTAGGTCCTATGAGAATTAATGGTGTTTTTCATCAAACACTATTAAAAAAACGTCTTTAATTGTTAATTTTCAGCGATAGTTAAAAAATTGTCACAAAAAATGTCACTAATTATAAGCTTTAGCGACAATTTTAAAAAATCATCACAAAAAGTCACTAATTTTCAACTTTTAGCGACAGTTTAAAAATTTCTTTACAAAAAAATATCACTAATTGTATGTTTTAAAGACAATTTATAAAAGCCATGACAAAAAAAATCACTAATTGTCAATTTTTAGCGACATGCAAAAAATCGTCACAAAAAAAATATTTTTAGCAATGATTTTACTAAGTTTTATTTTCAATAGGACTTGATAGAAATTAAATCTAACTATTAGAACCTATTAGTAGTTTACCATTTAAATAATTTGGTCAAAGTTCGCAAAATTACAACCATATTCATATTAGTTTAGCTAAATTTTTAATCAAAAGAAATAGGGCAAATCAGGCCCGGCCTTGAGATTTCTGAGGCCCAAAGCTAATAATCAACTAATAAATTTTTGGGGCCCTTCACATTTTTTTTTTTTCATTGAATGAAAAGAAAATGAAAAAAAAAATGAAAATAAAAGACAAAATATTTGTGTCAAAATCATAAAAAATACTTAATATTACATTACAACAATTAATAAGTGTTGCTTGATCCTCGCTCTTCTTGCATTTTTAGAAGTAAATAAATCAATCATACTTGCATAATCTAGTTTTTTTTGCAAAATCATTTTCAATGGATAACAATGCTAATTATTTTAAATGAGCCTTTCAATTTTTTAATGGGTCAATTTATTTTAAATTAGTTTGGGTCTTCCTTAATTTTTTTTTTTTTGGGGGGGGGGGGGGGTTTAAAACATACCTAATATATTACAATAAACTATAATAGGAGGGGACCCTTTTTTTTGGTCTATTTTCAATGGATAACAATGTTAATTTTTTTGAATGGGCCTTTCAATTTTTGTCAATTTATTTTAAGTTAGTTTGGGCCTTCTTTAATTTTTTTTGAACTTAAAACATATCTAATATATTACCCTAAACCATAATAGAAGGGCCCCTTTTTTAGGTCTATTTTGAGGGGGCCTAGGCCATGGCCTTGTTGGCCCATGCCCGAGGCCAGCACTGGGGCAAATGATACCTATAGTCTCATCTCAATTTGGCTTCTGTAATATAAGTTTTGACCTTTAATTTTTCAAATTATGTCAATCCAGTCAGAGTGATAATAACCGTTAAAAATTTGAATAAAAATCAAAGGCAAAATGATCTATTAAAAAGGGAATGAATCGTTTCAAATTGGATGCGAATCCTTCAATAACATTGAAGGGAATTAAAAAACCATTTTGTCCCTTAATTTTAGTCCCATTTCTAAATGAAATATTGTCAATTAGACTACATTGATACCATGTGCAAAATTGGAAGGTAAAATTGATGCAATTAAAATTATAAGAACCAAATTGATATAAACAAACTACAAGAATTAAATGTACTTTACTAAAGAAGTACAACACATAAAAACGGAAATTTGTTCCTAAATACTAATTAATTTTAAGTGTAGTTTGACGTTCTTATTTTTGCATCCAACAACATATTCGATCCAAAATATGTTGTGTTCTCATTATAGCCCAAAAGGTCAAATGAAAATAGCAAAATAATAAATAAAATTTGAAGACGCCCCACAACAATGAAGCTTACATAAATAAATAAATACATAAGCTCAAGTCAAAGAAGCATACCTTATTGAAGAGAGGTTGAATAGTATCGTAATTGCTATCTGAAGTATTGCAAAAACTATTGAGCTTTGGCATCTCCCAGAATATTAGCTCGTTCAATTGCAGCAGCTCAATTCCATTCATAGCCTTGCAAAGAGCAGTAAAACTTGGCAGGCCTTTAAGATACAATTCCTTTAGTTTAGGAAACACAATTTTATCTATTGTTTCTGTTGTTGTTGATGCTATCTCATTTTGAGCTCCTTCTTCACTCGAAATAAGTACTTCCATCTTAGGACATTCAGATACCTTAAGTATCTGTAGTTGCATCAGATCTCTGCCTATGGATAACGAGAACATGCTTTCCAATTTATCACATCTCTCCAGTTCTAGAAAAGTCAGGTTGCGAAGCCGTACAAGTTGAGTAGGACCCTTCCACAAATGTGTCAATGCGGGCAAGTCCCGCAGTTCCAGACTTTTCAACGCACTAAAGGCCACCTGTAATGCCCCAATTTTCATAAAATCCAATGAAACAAATCAAAATCATATTCGTTATTTATTTTTAAATCAAATTAAATTGACATACGGAAGCCAATAATCTTATCAAGATTCAACAATAATCACAAACAAAATAATTCTCTTTTCCTGTTATACTTCATTTCTTTATTGTTTGAGATTTACAAAAGAGATTACGTACGATTGCACATTCACAATTTCCAAAGCATGGATCTATAACATGTGATACAATACTACATAAATATTCAAAATTTAAATGCCCTAATGGATTACAAGTTACAATGGTTAGAATCCTATTACAAAAAGAATGGGTCTCTACCCAAACATATAAACCAATGCTTTACAAAAATAAGCAAACAAAATAAAGGAGCATTCGTGCTCCAAAAATCACATCATGAGTCTTCAACGAGGTGGAGGCAAATCGCTAACACCTGAAAATGATTTTCCACGAAGGGGTGAACACTAATGCTCAGTAGATATAATATTAACAATGTATATGAGATTAACACGATTATGATCATGAATGCAATGATGTGCTATGCTTAAAATATAAGTTTGGACATAAAAGAAATAGATTCATATTCAAATATAATTAAGTAAAAAAGTAATGAAGTCTTGTAGAACTTGAAGATTGGACATTCAAAACATATATAGATAAGATTTTTACTTAAGTTCTATGTAACAAGAAAATAAAAAGCGAAAATAGCAATATATACGAAATTTATATTAAAAAAAATATAGATATGTACCGGTCGGAATGGCTGTAACAGTGTTGTAGTGGTGATGTAACGACTGCTATGGCCTTTACGTAACGGTGGCGGCCGTTGCAGTCATGAATTTTTGTCACACTGCTATAGCAGCCGTAACAAGTAGCGATAACCACTACAATCGTTACATAATGACATTAGAAACGGTTGAGGCTACTTTTAAAACCTTGAATATGACACTTTGAAATTTATATACCATAAATCATTTTGGGAAGAGAATTTTAAACATTTGGTAAAATATGAGCAAATCCTAATTTTTATGCGATATATATAATAATAAAACCTCAATTTCTTCAAAATCATAACTAACAAAAAATGCTACACAATCAAGGTAAAACAAATATACAAAGATAATATCATCCCTACCTCAAACTAAAAGAGGAGAAGAAAAGTCTCAAAATCGAATGCATCGAAAACGCGATCAGCCCCAGTCAAAACGAAATCCTCGATGCGTTCTATATTCTGTATCAAAGTAGCAAAGCGAGATTCTAACTCTAGATATGGTGGATTGAAAGTTTTGTGTGATAATAAAAAATTATTTGAAAAAAGGAGACAGAAGAGAGGAAGAGAAAGAGACACGGAAGGAGAAGAAAAAAATGGAAGGAAAGAAAGAAATTATTGGATTTGTGAACTTCACATTATTTGGCAAAAAAATGCCCCTCATCGATCTACACCGCAAGAGTTTCTTTCTTCAAGACCATTCAGCTAGTTTGGTTCTACTAAAATTCATTTTTCAAAAAATTGAAATTTTTTTTTTTTCATTTTTTTTCTTTTCACTTAATTTTTTTTTAATATTTTAAGTAATCTTTTTAATTTTGAGATACACATAATTTAAATACACTTAAAAAGTAAAATATTTATGAAAAAATCTTTTAAAAAAATTAACCAAATACCAAAAATATTTTTAAAAAAATACAAAAATTCAGTATATTTTTGTATTCTTGTGTATTTATTGATTTTTTAAATATTTTTTAAAAAATATTTTATTTTTTAGATACATCTAAGTAAGGTACATCTAAAAAAATAAAAAATTGTTTAAATTTTAAAAAAAAATTCACTTAAAAAAAACACGAAAAATAAAAAATAAAAACTCAATTTTCAAATAATTGAATTCAAAAATTGAAACCAACATAGTAATTAGCTTTGTCTAGTTTGATTAAGGGAGGATAAGCAAGTTTGTTTGATCTCTCTAGTAGTTAATTGTTAGCTTCTTTTTTTTTTTTTTTTTGAACTAAGCTTCTGTTTTCTTGGCTTCGACCCTATCTTACCAAAAAAATAAGGGTAAATTACACTAACACCCCCTGAGATTTCTATTTAATACCCCCTCACATTTAAAAAATTACATTCGCCTCCCTAAGATTTGTAATCTCATTACAAATTGCCTTGAATTGTTGATGTCATGCCCTAAATTTTTCTAAATGACCATCTTGCCATTTTCCCTACCATTTCCTCTTCCTGTTATCATGACTACATTCTACAACTTTCCATTATTAAATTTTATCTGAACATATTCTTATTCAGTGATAATATACAAACATAAATTTTATATAGAATTTTCAAACACAATGATTGCTTAATGGTGACCTTTTACTTTAAAACAAAACACCCATAAACATGAGGAACATGGAGGAAGTAGGCAGTCATATGGAAAACCAAGACTATGGTTTCTATTATAGGATTAGGGACTTCGAAGTGGAGTCTGCATTTAAGAAGATGAAATTGAATAAGACTTTAGGATCCAATGAGATACCTATTAAAGCGTGGAAATGTTTGGGTAAGAAGGGTGTAACGCCCCAACCCTTCACATATCATCGATATTGTCCGCTTTGGGCTATGCTCGCACGGATTTGTTCTTCCTAGTGGGTCACACATCCCAAAACTACTCCAACCTAAGCACACTTAACTAGGGGAGTTCTGCTGGGGATTTCACCACCCGGGAAAATGCCTCAATGCTATATAAGGGTCCAGGTTTTTACTTTTATAGCCTAGGAACTCCCCCTCCATTCTCGATGTAGGACACCAGGACCTTATAATCCACCCTCCTTAGGGCTGCACGTTCCCGTGCTATAACCTGCCAGCTCGCAAGCCTGTCCACATGAACCAAGAGACGCCAAGGGCCTACACTTGGTACTCCAGAGAGTTGACTTTGATACTATTTGTAACGCCCAACCCTTCACATGTCATTGATATTGTCTGCTTTGGGCCATGCCCGCACGGATTTGTTCTTCCCAGTGGGTCAGCCATCCCAGAACTCTCCAGTTAAACGTGCTTAGGCTGGAATAGTTCTGGGATGGGTGACCCACTAGGAAGAACAAATTCGTGCTAGTATTGCCAAAGCGGACAATATTATTGATGACATGTGAAGGGTTGGTGTCATGACCCAAACCAGCCCCCATAGGTTAAGGACATAACCGGCCAGTAATCACGAGATTACTTACGGCCTCAAACCAAATGAAACATAACTCATCAGAGTAAAGGGGCCAAACGAAATTAATTTCAAACTTTTGTCCATAGAGCTGTGCTTATATGGCACATCATAACAAACCATACATATACATGTTAATAACTCACCTCAAAATATGTACTAACACAAAGCTCTGTACATACCGGATAATTCAAGTCTAGGTCAGCCAATCAAAACTATATACAATCATAATCCAAAGTCCTCGCCAACATGACAAAATGTAATAAAATAGCAAAAGGGCGAAGACGAGTCTCGTGCGTGAGACGTATGAGCTAACTCTTCAAAACCTTGGTTGTTCCACACAAACTTCACTGAGGCTAGGTTTCGACCTCTCTTGACTCACCTACAAACACATGAATGAGCGTAAGCGAAAGCCCAGTGAATAATATCAAATAAAGAAGTTACACAAACGGTATTTAGAACAACGTGCTTCAAACGGCCTTGGGCCTAATTCGTATTTCTATCTAGTATATATATATATAAATATAGGTCAAGTGACTGCGGTTCCAAACACATCATACAGCCTCGGGCCCAATTCATTCTTGTCATACATGTCGTACGGCCTTTGGCCCATTCATTCGTATCATTCATGTCAAACGGCCTTTGGCCCATTCATTCTTCCATTCATGTCAGACTGGCCTTTGGCCTATTCATTCTTTCATTCATGTCAAACTGGCCTTTGGCCTATTCATTCTTTCATTCATGTCAAACTAGCCTTTGGCCTATTTGTTCTTTCATTCATGTCAAATTGGCCTTTGGCCCATTTCTTCTTTCATTCATGTCAAACTGGCCTTTGGCCCATTCATTCGCGTTATACGGCCTCTGGCCCATTCATTCATGTCAGACTATTATTCGAGTCAGACTACCATTCATGTCAGACGGCCGCCGGTCCACTCATTTATAGCAAACGGCCTTAGGCACAACCATATGGCATAGCAAACATTTGTCCACAATTCAACTCAACAAACTCATAAGACTTATAGAGAAATAAGCAGTTGGACAAACAACATATCTCAAAATATCTTCATTAAGATATTACTCACAGTGATCGGTTGGATAATTTGCCCAGGAGCTTGACCCTACACATTCCATGAACACAATGGGTCACAAGCAATCCAATTCGTTCTTAATTCACATATTCCTCTTTAGGCTTCTTTCTTATTCTTTTAATTCATTCATAATGCTCGATGCATGCCTAAGAGTACTTAGAAGTGAAAGAAAATGGAAAACGAAACACAGAACATCTTTATAAAATTTCTGAAACAGGGGTCCCTGCTTGAGCGTGGACTTTCCCGCTCGAGCGGACCCATTAGGTCTGCAAAAGTACTGGTTGCCTCGTTTTTACGCTCGAGCGTAAAATCGGACGCTCGAGCTGAAGGTCATTCTACATAGCTCCCCGCTCGACCGTGAACTTCCTCGCTCGAGCGGACATCATGTCTGCAAAATATTCTGGGAGCTCGTATTTTACGCTCGAGCGAACGTCAAGAATTCTGGGTTTTCCAGAACTTGTTCTTGAGCTCAAACTCGACCTCCAAAGGTTTAAAACTCATAATTTTTGTTCCAAAACATGCAAATACATTATATATCATGAGTATACAAGCAAGATGAGGTCAATTGCTCAAAATCATGGTCCAATTCTTCAAAATAAATCAACATTTCTTAGTATAAACAAGGCTCATGCATTCAAATCTCATATGAGCTCCATATCTCCAATAATCAAACATGCATGTCAAAAATATGGTGCAAATGGTGTTCATTCTCATGAAGCTCAACTAAAACCATGCTTGCATGTATGATTCAACCCACAATCTTTCATAATTCACATATTACATGCTAGATTATGTAATTTCATAGGAATTCTCTACATTCATGTACACATGGGATTCAATCTCAACTTAATCAACTCAATTCATGATCTAATTCACCATTTAATCTTCAATTCACAAAATCACAATTCAAACTCATGAATTAAGGGTTGATTACTCACCTAAAGGCTTAAATCTTCTAATTTATGCTCAATTCTTGAGTGTAGCTTCAAGATCACCAAGTTCCTTAGCAAATTCTTCAAGGTTGGCCCTTCTCTCTCTCTAATTTCGGTTCTCTCTCTCTAGAGAGCAAATTCAGATTCTTTGAGCTCAAAAAGAATGAGCTTAAGTGTAGTTGGGTTCATATATAGGCCCCTCTAATCACATTTCATTAATATTTAAATAGTTGAGCACTAACCCATTAATTTAATCTAATTAATTTGATCCGAATCAATTTTCAATTAAATTTCACCGTAGGCTCTAAAAATTACGCCAATCACAATGGCGCAGTCAATTTCAGTTTCCGTGGCCGATAGGGCCTTCAATTTAAATTCCAAAGCAGATAATCAAACAGATATTCCTATGGTGAACAGATAGAAATTCAAAACCACATATTTTCACATAAATGGCACACGGAATCATATCAAACACATAATCGCATTCATAATAAGGACCAATTAGCATAATACGAAACAGGGTTATCACAGTTGGGGCATTACAAAGGGGATTGTTTGGTTGACTAGTTTATCTAACAAGATTTTGTTGACTAGAAAAATCCCAAAAGAGTAGAGGAAGAGTATTTTAGTGCTAATATATAAGAATAAAAGAGATGTCCAGAATTGCAACAACTATAGAGGAATCAAGTTAATGTGTCACACAATGAAAGGATGGGAAAAAGTGATGAAACGTCGATTGCAAGATATAACAGAGGTGTTAGAGAATCAAGTTAGGTTTATGCTTGGTAGGTCAACAATTGAAGTGATCTATCTTTTGAGGAGAATAATAGAAAAGTATAGAGAAAAAAAAAAAAAGACATTCATATGGTTTTTATTGATCTTGAGAAAGTATATAATAGAGTACCTTGAAATATAATCTAGTGGGTGTTAGAGAAGAAAATGGTAACAAAAGATTACATTGATGTGATTAGGGATATGTATGAAGGTGTGGTGACCACTATTAGATTGTCTGCTGGAGAGACGAATGAATTTCCAATTAATGTAGGGTTACACCAAGGATCAATCTTAAGTCCTTATCTTTTCACTTTAGTTATGGATGAGTTGACGCGCAATATTCAAGATGATGTGCCATGGTGTATGCTTTTTGCAGATGATATCGTGTTAGTAGATGAGACTAGAGAAGGAGTTAACACTAAGTTAGATATTTGTAGAAAAGTACTTCAATCTAAAGGATTTAAGATAAGCAAAACTAAGACAGAGTGTAATTTTAATTAGTAATAGTCACAATGGAAGCAGAGAAGAAGTGAGATTGAGAACCAAGAACTACCTAAGAGTGAACATTTTTGTTATTTAGGATTGATTATCACAACGACTGGGGAGATTGGAGCGGATGTGGTCCACCAAATGAATGCGAAGTGGCTTAAATGGAAAAGTGCTTCTAGAGTACTATGAGATAAACGATCAGCACCCATTAGACTAAAATGGAAGTTTTATAGAATGGCTATTAGACCAACGATGTTGTATGGGACGGAATGTTGAGCAACTAAGAAACATGTAGATAAGATAAGTGTTGCTGAGATGAGGATGGTAAGGTAGATGTGTAGCAAGACTAGAAAAGATAGAGTTAGAAATGAGTATATTCGAGAATGGGTAGGAGTAATACCAATAGAAGACAAGTTAAGAGAGAATAGATTGAAATGGTTTGGTCATATATAACAGAGACCAACAGAGGCAATAGTGAAGAGATGCGATATAGTGATGGTAGATGGTAGTGTTAGGGGAAGAGGTAGACCTAGATTGACGTGGACTAGTTTAGTAAATAGAGATATCAATCTCCTTAATTTGACTAACGAAATGGCCTTGAATAGAGTCAAGTGAAGAAGAAGGATTCATGCAGCGGACTCCATTTGATGGGACTTAAGACTTGGTTTGCTTTGGTTTGGTTTATTTCCACTATTATACCTAGATTAGATCATTTTAATCTAAATATATTTAAAAAGTATAAAATTTGTAAAAAAAAAAAAAAAAACTTTAAAAAAAAAATCCATTGAATACAACAAAATAAGATAATATATTGAATTTTATTTTTTGTTTCATTTTTTTGTAATTGTTGAATTTAAAAAAAATATCACAAAATATTATACTTCTTAAGTATATCAAGATTAGGTGTATCTAAAAAAAAATTAAAAAAAAAATACTTAAAAGGTTAAAAAAATTCAGTAAAAAAAAAAAACACACGAAAAAAAAAATAATTAAAAAAAAAAACTCAAATTTTTAAGTGAGTTAAACCAAAAAGATGATTGTTATTTCCCTTAAAATGGCATAAATAAAATATCTGTATTATTTTATTATTTTATATGTATAAAGGTTAATGGACAAATATGTTATTTTAATCAGACAGGCAGTAAATGTAATACTTCAAATGTGAAGAGGGATCTGTATTAAACACAAACCTTAGGAGTGGCAGTGTAATTTACCCCCCAAAAAAGTAGAGCACTCCACGTGGTCTCTGCTCTCCAATCAAAACTTTATTTATTTATTTTATCAATTATTATTATTTTTTTGTAATATCTATCTCAATATCTATATCTATATGGATATGTACCTATATATACACATATATAATAACAAATACATTTTTAGTAACACTATAATATTTTGTGACATAAATCATAAAATAGTGCATAATTGTTTCCTCACTACAAAATATATATTTTTTGATGGTACACATTATAAATATTTGTGACTCTCTCATAGTAGTAAAATAAATATTAAAAATACTACAATAAATCAACGGAGCCTCCTAATTTTATTCGAAAATTTGTCATAATCCACTTGACAGCAACCTTGGGCGCTATTTCATTTAAAAAGGAAACAAATAAACAAACAAAAAGAAAAAAAAAAAAAAAGTGCTCCATAAGGATTTTTTTTTTATTTAACTTTTTTTTTTCTTTCGTTTAGTATAAATAAACTTAGATCTCTAAGAAAATTATTAAACAAGTACCGATAAAAATACAAATCGGGTTTAGATTCAACTTGTTACAATATGAAGTCAAAGAAACATACCTTATTGAAGAGAGGTTGAATAGTATCGTAATTGCTATCCGAAGTATTGCAAAAACCATTGAGCTTTGGCATCTGGCTGAGTGTCAGCTCGTTCAATTGCAGCAACTCAATTCCATTCACAGCCTTGCAGAGAGCAGTAAAACTTGGCAGGCCTCCAAGATGCAAGTTCTTTAGTTTAGGAAACACAATTTTATCTGTTGTTTCTGTTGTTGTTGATGCTATCTCATTTTGATCTCCTTCTTCTTCACTCGAAATAAGTACTTCCATCTTATGACATTCAGATACATCAAGTTCCTGTAGTTGCATCAGATCTCTGGCTATAGATAATGAGAACATGCTTTCCAGTTCATCACATGTACACACTTTTAGAGAAGTGAGGTTGTAGAGCCGTACAAGTTGAGTAGGACCCTTCCACAAATGTGTCAATGAGGGCAAGTCCTGTAGTTCCAGCCTTTTCAACGCACTGAAGGCCTCCTCTGGTAGTTGGCCATGACAAATCTCTTTCAATTTTTCTAAATGATGGAGACGCAGTGACTGTAACACAGGGAAGGCTATTTGTGGAACTGGAACCCCATTTGTTGTTTCAATGACATATTCCAGATCCTGACAATCTTCCAAGAACAATTCTGTTAATTTTTTGAAACCATCTTCGTCTAAATCATAGCCAACATTCTTCACACCTACTGCTCGTGTCATTTCTAAAATTTTAGTGATGTTGAAAAGATTCTTGAACCCACTCTCCATAAGATCGCTCTCGTGAAGATCCTCGAGACTAAATTGGTTTTGTAATTGATAATCACAAAAATATCTAGTCTCTCTGCCAAAGCTAATGGTTATAGCGAATGCTTTTAGATTCGTAAGAACCAAGTCCCTTGGCCAGTATGCAGAACGTCGTAGATGAATGACCAAAGTTGTAAAATTAGACAACCCACACAGCTCAGTCAAAGTCGCTTTAGTTTCTTCTATCCTGTTTTCATCATCAAAGATAGACCCAAGATACAACTCTTGTAGCTTTGATAAGCTCGACAAAACACCTGGGCAAATCCTCTCCACACCACATCGCATCAAATCCAGTAGCTTCAAGTGACTAAGCCGACCTATTTCTTTTGGCAACTCCTCGATTTCAGTGCCTTCGAAACTCAAAATTTCTAGATTCTCTAACGCTCCTATTATAGATACATCATTGATCAGTCTGCATTTGTATAGTGACAAGCTTCGGAGGTTGGTCAACCATCGCAGGGATGTCGGCAGTGATCCTTCTATGTACAAATTCAACATGCTTAAAGCTTTGAGTTCCTTCATCCCTCCGTAGAAACTATCTGGGAGATTTGGTAGTCTTAAATTTTTGAGGAGTTCCTCCATCCCTCCATATAAACTATCTGGGAGATTTGGTAGTATTAAATTTTTGAGTTCCTCCATCCCTCCGTAGAAACCATCTGGGAGATTTGGCACTGATCCTTTCTCTAGCCGTAAAAGATGGAGTTCAGGAAATTCTAGATTATCAGGCAGCTCGCTCATGCCAGTGCATTGCAATGAAATTACAGCGTAATTTTTGTGTCGTTCTTTCTCCGGCCATTCTTTCAATGCATCGTCACATCTTACCATAAATGAATGCTCCTTCTTAGATGCTATTGATAGAGCAACATCACGAACTACATCATGCATTTTAACACAACCTTTTCGTTCACCATCCATCAAGAGATAGCCTTTTTTTAAGTCATCAACGAAGGCATGTACTCTGTCTCTTGCTTCATCGACGCTATCAATGGCCTCAAACAACTCTATCCCAACACCATGTCTAACGAGATCTTCAATTGGAATATTAAAATCTTCTGCATATAAGGAGCAGAGCAAAAAGCATTCCTTAATTTCTTTACTTCCTAAGAAGTCGTAACTCAACTCCAAAGATTTAAACACCTTTTCTTCTACTTCCCTGATGTTTTTTACCACGGACTTGCGTAACTGTAGAAGGGCTGAATTCCATGAATGCCTCTCTTTGTCTTTGAGTGCCCTTGCAACTGTAACAATAGCAATCGGCAAACATCCACATTCATCCGCAACTTTCTTCTGTGTCATATACAAATCAGTACTTGTGTGACTTGTGTCATTGGAAATTTCAGCCATCTCCTCAAAGAGATTCCAAGCTTCTTCTTTAGTTAAGACTTCAACTGTAAATTTCCTTTGAGCGTTCATATCGTTGCATACATTATCAATTCTAGAAGTCAACAAAATTTTGCAACCTCTATGACCATCTCCAAATGGAATTCCTATGTCATTCAGTTCAAGACACTTCCAAACATCGTCCAATATGACAAGGATTCTCTCGGTGCCCCTTAGTCTTTCACGCAGTTGATCTGCTCTTCCAAGTTTAGTCTCCTTCTCAAATTTCAAACCCAATTTATCTCCAATTTCACCTTGAATCTTCATTTCATTAGGACTTTGGGACACTACAGCCATCACAACCTCATCGAACAATTTCTCTTCTCTTGCTCTTTTGGCAACTTCTTTCACCATTGTTGTCTTACCAACACCTCCCATCCCACATATTGCAATCATGTGGAATCTATCATCCTTCAGTGCCTCCATGACGTCGTTTGTAATCAATTTTCTGGATTCAAAAACCTTAATACCTTCAGTGGATGTGGATTCTATCCCTGGTGAAGGCTCATTGTAGGCCACTTCCGTCAGTTTCCTCTCTTCGTGCAACTTAGCCACCTCTTTTGCCTTCTTGGTTGCTTTCTTACCGAGCGAGTAACGTAACAGCAGGTTTGGACACCACCTATATAGACACCCTCTGTTTGCTTTAACTTCATCGTTTAGAATTTCTTTGGCCTCTTCGCTGCATTTATCAACCCTTCCCAGCCACCCCTTAACATCAGGTCCAATAACTTTTCCATTTCTTTTTGCTTCATCAACTGATAGCTGCATTGCACCTCTTTTCTCATCCAACTTCTCAACTTCTTCTTTCAGATTTTTGACCTTGCTTTTATAGGAAAATAGATAACTAGAATGACGGCCAATTGGAGCCATTAGAAATTCTCCAATCTTGCCTACAATCGGACCAACACAACCAACCAAACCAGTAGCCATTTCTCACTTCTATTTCAGTTAAGTACACCTCTCTCTCTCTGTTTCTTTTCTTTTTCTTCTTTTTTTTTTTTTTTTTCCTTTTTTTCCTTTTTCTGCAATGCAATATGTAAAACTAGAAGAAAACAAACGACTATTGAAAACAGAGTGGTAATTGTTGAACACAGAGTTAAAATAGAGTGGCAGAGGAAAAGATTGCAAAGATTTCTAGAACCAAAAGAAGATATACAGAGATTTCTCTATCCTGGTAAGTTACAGTTGAACATAGAGCAATACAATTTTGAAGAGGATATGAAGATATCAAAGGAACACTTTGCAAGAGGGGATCTAAAGTTTTTGTTTTGTTTTTCTTTTTTTTTTTTTTTGACAAGAAAGGTTGAATATAGAGAATTACAATATAATTGGACAAAGAGAACTTGTAATGTAAAACAGAAATTGCAAAGAAGAAAGTGAGCTTAGTAAAATAAAAAAAGAATACAGAGAATACTGATTTGGTAATTGTTCAGCAGAGAGTAAATAAAATAGAGTTGCAGAGGAGAAGATTACAAAGTTTCCTAACATCAAAAGAGAATACAGGGAATTTTTTATTTTTTATTTTTTTATTTTTTTCTGATAAGCAACAGTGGAACACAGAGATTTATAATAAAACTGAAGACAAAAAGAAAAATTATAGTTCAGATTTAAATAGAGAAAGAAATAATAGAATTGAAGTGGGAGTGGAAGTGAAGAAAGAAAAACCTTGGAAACTTTCAAGAGTGTCTTAGAGATGAAACAGTGAGGAGAAAAGCTTTGCACCAAAGACAAACAACACCACTAACATCCATCAAAGAGAAACAATAAAAGGGGTTTTGGAGAAGAGTTTGAGGAGGAGAGAGTAATAGTTTTGAAATCAGTACTATACCTGCACCATCTGATGCTGTTACATCTAAAATTAATTTTTCATTGACTGCTTGTGTCTTGGCCTTTTCACTCTGTCCTATTAAAAATAATTTTGAGATCAGTATTATACCTACACCATCTGATGCTCTTACATCTAAAATTAAATTAATTTTTCATTGACTGCTTGTGTCTTGGCATTTTCACTCTGTCCTTTCAGAAATAATTTTGAGATGAGTACTATATCTACACCATCCGATGCTCTTACATCTAAATTAATTTTTCATTGACTGCTTGTGTTTGGTCTTTTCACTCTGACCTTTCATAAATAATTTTGAGATCACTACTATACCGAGAAATTATTAATTGCTCCTGTCCCATACCAATAGAAATGTGCCATGTGACACATTTACATCACATAGTATTGGCATAATAATACGCTACATGGGTACATCACAAAGTATTGGCATAATAATATGCTACATGGCACATTTTTGTTGGCGTGGTGCCCACGAGCAATGAATAATTTTGAAAAATGATTCAGACCTCTAAAAAAAGATCACTAATGGAGCTCTAATTTGTCTTTTTCTTTCTCTTTTTTTATCTTTTACTTCACTGTTTTTTTTTTTTTTTTTTTATTGCTTGACAGCTCACTATAGCTATACGGCTGCACCTCTGATTAGAGGTCTGCAGCAGCGTTGAATAATTTTTCCTATTTTTCATTGACTGCACCGTCTGATGCTCTTACATCTAAAATTAATTTTTCATTGACTGCTTGTGTCTTGGTCTTTTCACACTTCCTTTTAGAAATTTGCTTTGTGATTTTTTTTTTTTTTTTTTGAAATGATATATTAATTTTTTATTGGAAAAATATTAGAAATTCTAAATATTTTATCAATATTTTTACCAAATATCTGATGTGGATGTGAGACTCACATCATGTGGGTCCCATGTGAATCTCATATCCATGGGAGACATTAGTAAAAATATTTGTAAAATATTTGGAATTTCTAACATTACTGTATTTATTATTTACAACACAAAGCTATAGACCTTCCTTGGCAAAGATTTTTTTTTTTTTTTTAATGTTTTGGGCTAAAATTCACAAAAAGATAAAATAGACTAAAATAGTCAATAAAACAAAATTTCACATCAAACTCATAATCATTTATTTTTCTCTCTCACAAATATCACATCCAACTAAAAAAAATCAAACCATCTTTCCAAACATAAATATTTTAGTCTACTAAAATAGTGAAAAACTAAAATAGTCTACTAAAATAACCAACTTCCCAAATGAGACCATAATCTAATTTAGGGAAAGATAGGTGAGACTCCAAAATTAGACCTAGGGTTTGGTAAAGGGCCTGGCTTTGGTCCAGTCCTTAATCAGACTGGATGGTGCTGTTGGGCCCGTGGGGGCCCACCACGGGTCCCGTTTTGAAAATCTGAACCGTCAATGTGTAGAACTCGTCGAGTACTATATGCCTGTGAAAAATCACGTTGATCGGATATCGATAGCTATGTGATCAAATCAGTTTTGTATTTAAAAAAATGGACGGTGAATAAATTAACGGTTGATAAAAAACTGTTTTGATCACATAGCTATCGATATCCGATCAACGTGATTTTTCATAGGCATATAGTACTCGACGAGTTCTACACATTGAACGGTTCAGATTTTCAAAACGGGACCGTGGTGGGCCCCCACGGGCCCAACAACACCGTCCAGTCCGATTAAGGACTGGACCAAAGCCAGAGCCTTTGGTAAAAGGGCCATTATCACTTGAGCTTAGGAATGACCATTTTATTCCAATCCGCGAGGCCCGTACATACCCATCAATAGGGCGGATTTTATCCGAACTGACACTTATGTAGGGCGGGGTAGATTATATTTTGGTCACTAGCAACAAGGGTGGGGCGAGAGAGGGTAACACCTCCCCTCATCCAAACCCAACACGATATAATTAAAAATATATAATATCTATATAATAAAGCAGGATGGTTTTTCAATTTGTCCTACACACATTTGTCCTACTAGGACATTTGGAAGGTTTAGATCTATTCAAATTATAAAACAACGGCTGAGATATATTTTCCAAAAAATATCCTACATGTATATTTTCTATTTTCCCGATTCTCTTTCTTACTTTTTTCTTGTCTCACCCATCATTCCATGATCCCATAATCCCACCTTCCTCTCTCTTTTCTTTTTATTTTTTTATTTTCTCCCATTTTTATTTTTATCTTTATTTGTTTATTTATTTTATTTTCTCATTTTTGTTCACTTATTTTTATTCATATTATATGAAAAGTCTGCGATCCCAGAATTAGGAGTTAGATTTTATCATGTCTAGTGGAGATTAAATTAATGAATTTTATAGTCCACAAATTAAATGAATTTGAACAATTAATTATTATTTTTAAATTTATTGAATACCTGATAGACTACATAAATTTAGACCTTATATGAATATTCAACATCTATATAATAAGGCAGGATGGTTTTTGAATTTGTCCTACTAGGACATATAGCGATCCCGGGTTTTACCCTTTGTTGTACAGTGGTCCGGACTTGAGTCCGTGGACTTTAGCAGTTGTTATTCTCTTGTTCACATCCTTTCACACTTTGTTTTGAGTTATAGGATGTATTGGGCAGGTTTGTTACAGGTTGGTTGTGTTTGGGAGCCAAGTGTTACTGCCTAGAATTCTGGACCTTCGCTCGAGCGAGAAGTCTGTCGCTCGAGCGAGCTCTTTGTTTTGGTCCTTCGCTCGAGCCAGGGTTTGGTCGCTCGAGCGAGAGGTGTGTTTTGTGTCTGGTGGGTAGAGCCAGAGTGACTTCGTTCGAGCGAGCGATTGCGTCTGGTTCTGGACCTGAGAGTTGCATTTCTTGGCTCGAGCGGGCTTTTCTTCGCTCGAGCGATCTGGTTTTTCTTCGCTCGAGCGAGCGTTCCGTCGCTCGAGCGTGCGTCTGGTTGCAGACCTGTAGGTTCGAGTTGTTGGCTCGAGCGAACATTTTGTCGCTTGAGCGAGATTCTGGGTGGTTGGCTCGAGCGAGACTTTCTCGGCTCGAGCGAGGTTTTCTGTGTCTGGTCGCTCGAGCGACCAAGTCTTCGCTCGAGCGAACCTGTTTTATATCAGCAGACAGCCGCGATTTTAAACATAACATTTTCATCAATTTTCATTTTAAAACCCTAGATCTGAGACCCTCTCTCTCTAGACTTGCCTTCTCTCTAAATTTTCATCTCTTTCTAGTGTGAATCTACCTTAAGTTCTTTGTTACAAAGGTAGAGGGTGTTGAGAGCTTTGATTTAATCTGAAAATTTGGCAATTTGGAGCATTTTGGTTTTTGGTCTTCATCTCGGTTGGAGCTCAAACTTTGAGGTAGGGATACCCTACTCCTCCTTATGGACTTTGTCTTTCAATTTTAGCTTTTTGATATGTTGGGTGTTGTTGTGTAGTTTTACAAAAGTTTGGGTCTTTTGTGTAATTTTACAAAAGATGGGATTTTGTTTATAATAAACCTGTATCCAAGTTTGGCATAGAAAAGTGAAATAGATGATGGATTATGGATGAAAATGGAATCTTAGGGCTGTTTTGTTAATTGTGGGAATTTGCACTAATTGGTTTAATAAATTAATTTGAATAATTAATTTGAGAAATGAGGAATTGAATTGGAAATGTTGGGATTTGGAATGTATGGGATAAAAAGGTGTAGTTGGATTAGTTATCACTCACCAAATTGAAATGTTGATTTTATATCCATTTGATGCATTTATTTTCTGTTTAAAAATAACTGCTTTGGGCTATCGGTGGAGGATAGTCTTGATTGTTGTAGACAATGCATGATGATTAGGCAAACGGAAACTAATTACTGGAATGTGTCATTAAGTATGACGGTTGAAAGGATACATTAACTCTATGTACTGATTGGTAATGTGTATAATAATTGTTTATATGCATTGTGTTGTGTTGGAGGAGATAGGGGATGTACTCCACGGTTTAGGGGAAGATAGGGGATGGACCTCTAAACCGGATGTTGTTTGGGAGAAGATAGGGGATGGACTCCATAGATACAACTCATATGTTTATCTACTATTATGATGATACAGCTCTTATGCTTATCCCAGGAAGTGTGATATAGCTCTTATGCTTATCTATTAATGTGTTGGTATAGCTAATATGCTTATCTATTGTGAAATGGGAAAATGTCTAATATGAGTTACTGTCTCATATGTGTTGATTGGCCAGGTTCTGAGTCATGGTTAAGGATTGGGAAATGAATGAGAAATGAAAAATGAAAAGTAATATGGACTTGTATGTCATAAAACTTTAACGTGGTATAAGTGGATGTATCAGTGTTGGCCATCTATCAACTGCTAATCTTTTAGTCATTGTTCATAGCTGGTTTAGTGTATTTCTACTGGGCTGTGGCTCACCCTATATGGGAACATCATTTTCAGGTACAGGTAGCATGCCACCTCCAAGGACATAGCTTGGGAGGCTAGAGGCTGTCAGACTTTTTGGATGTCATTTTCCTTTTGATGTATTACATGTAAATTCAAGCCTAGGGCTTAATGTGTATATGAGTTAGTACTCATTTCTTATAACCAAGTGTTGGCTTGGAAAGTTGTAAGCCCATGGGGCGTTTACTTTTGTTGTCAACATGTAATACTTTTTGTAAGGAAATACTCGGATGAATAGAAGGATGTTGATCTTTTATATATCAATGCATGTCAATATTGTTGAGTTTAATGTTATTATTTTGAGGGCGTTACAACTTGGTATCAGAGCGTACAGGTTTGAATACCTTGGGTACGTGGGAAGTGATTAGGATCACAATGGGTTTGTCTCGCTTGATAGAGACTTAGGTGTAGAGTCATAGGTTATGTGTTTAAATTGATAACATGCGTATGTGACTATGTGGGTATGGGATTTAACTTCTAGGATGTTGATTGGATCCTTGGGTTTCTGTGAGTCATGTTGGAAAAGCATTTGATCAATGCTATTTCTAACCGGAACTCTAGTAACGCCTCGGGACTATCATTATCCGGAAATGAAATTCGTAAGTGCTTATGTGTTTATGTGCTTACGTGGAGTGAATTACAGTTGTCCATGCATTAGGACGTGAGTGTTTAGTTTCGGCACATTTATGAATGTGCTAATGTTCTTCGTTTCCTTTATTAGGATGTCAGGACGAGGAAGAGGTGGTAGGCGTGGTAGGCCTAGAAGGCAGGAAGTGCCTATACCGGATGAGATTCCGGCAGTACATGAGGGAGTTGGTCAGGCCAATGTGGCCGAGCCAGCGGGTCAGCAAGCCATGAGTGCCTTGGCCCGAGAGATAGTAGGAGCTTTGGGTATTCTTAGACCAGGGAATCAAGTTCAGTCTCAGGTTGATGCAGGGCCTTCCTTCTTGAAGAGGGAGTTCTTCCGGTCTAACCCGGACGAGTTTGTTGGGGATCCAAAGGAGCCACTTAAGGCAGATGAGTGGTTGGAACAAATGAGTAAGACGTTCGAGATGCTTGACATTGAGGACGAAGCACTGAAAGTGACCTTGGCATCCTTCCAGCTGAAGGGAGATGCGGGTTAATGGTGGAAGTACGAGAAGGTTCGTGTTGGTGGGGCATGGAAGGCTTTTGTAGATGCTTTCTAGGAGAGGTTCTTATCTTCAGCTGCTAGGGAGAAGCTGAGGGATCAGTTTTGCCGGCTTAAGCAGCAGGGTTTGTCAGTGGCCGAATTTGAGGCTACTTTTACTAGCTTGTCCAGGTTTGCACCTGAACTCGTGGCGTCTGAGGAACGTCGTTGCTTTGAGTTTGAGCGGAAGTTGAGGCATGGCCTCAAGTTCAGGGTTGGTGGATCCTTCATTCGAGAATATAGACATCTGGTGGATGCTGCAGCTCATATGGAGCTCATGATGCAGGAGGAGGAGGAGGAGGAGAAGAATAGAGGCTCCAAGAGGAGCCAAGATGGCCAGGGTGATGGCAGGAGACAGAGGGGTTATAACCCTCAGCAGTCTTAGGGTGGTTTGGCTAGATCGACCTTTCCAGTGCCGAGTGCAGGATTTGGGAGAGGTAATCAGGGAGGCTTGACTTGTTTTACATGTGGCCAGCTGGGTCACAAGTCTTCAGTTTGCCCGCAGAAGGGAGGGGGTCAGCGAGCTGCTTCTTCTTCAGCTAGACCTCAGGGCCAAAGTCAGGGCAGGGGCTAGCCTTTGTCTTGTTATCAGTGTGGACAGCCTGGGCACCTGAAGAGGTTTTGCCCACAATTGAGTGCCACTTCAGGGGCGTCTGGTTCTAGGCAGACGCAGAGTTATCAGCCAGCTCAGTCTGTGCAGGCCTCGAGGGCCAATCCGGGAGCTTCGTCTTCCCAGTCTGTGCATCAGACGTTTGCTCCTAGAGGAGAGCAGATGGATCAGGGGCCTACAGGGCGCGTGTATGCTGTCACCGCGCAGGACCTAGTATCGGCTTCATCAGTAGTGAGAGGTACCTTTCTGTTTTGCAACTCGGTTGCTAGTGTATTGATTGATACGGGTGCGTCTCATTCTTTTGTATCTGCTGCATTTGCATCTGTGTTGGAGTTGGAGTTGGCACTGTTAGCATCTCCTATTTGTGTTGTGTCACCTGTTGTGGGTGAGTTGATTTTGAAACACGGACGTAGAGGTTGTGATATAGAGGTCGCCGATCATAGGCTTCCGTTCCCTTTTGTAGTTATGCCCATGAAGGGCTTTGATGTTATTTTGGGTATGGACTGGTTATCGTCATACCGGACAGTTATTGATTGCTACCACCAGGGGTCACTTGTTGTACCGTAAGCGGGGGAGTGTTTCCATTTCTTGGGGGACCAGGTTGGTAGTGTTTTGCCACCGGGGTATGATCCGCGAGGGCGGAGTGAGCTTAATGGTCTACTTGCTAGCTTTATGAGTGGTGAGTGTGACGAGACCCAGATTGTGTTGCCGAGGGTGGTTTGTGAGTATTCGGATGTTTTTCCTGAGGATCGTGTTGATTTGCCACCTCACCGAGAGATAGAGTTCTCTATTGATTTAGTGCCCGGCACGGCGCCGATTTCTATGGCACCTTATCGTTTTGCCCCAGCAGAGTTGGTTGAGTTGAAAGTTCAGCTCCAGGAATTGCTAGATAAGGGCTTCATCCGCCCTAGTGCTTCACCGTGGGGAGCACCGGCCCTCTTTGCTAAAAAGAAAGATGGTGCCTTGAGACTTTGTATTGACTACCGGAAGTTGAATCGGGCTACGGTTAAGAATAAGTACCCCATGCCCCATATAGATGATCTATTTGACCAGTTGAAGGGTTCCCGTTGTTTCTCTAAGATAGACTTGAGATCGGGTTACCACCAGTTGAGGGTCAGGGAGGAGGATATTCCGAAGACGGCATTCCGTACGCGGTATGGCCATTATGAGTTTTTGGTGATGCCATTTGGGCTTACCAATGCACCGGCAGTCTTTATGGACTTGATAAACCGGATCTTCCAGGAATTCTTGGATCGTTTTGTAGTCGTCTTCGTGGACGACATTTTGATCTATTCACCTTCCTTTTGAGAGTGGTGCTCGAGTTGCTTAGAGCCCATAGGCTGTATGCCAAGTTTGGGAAGTGTGAGTTCTGGCTAGGGGAAGTCAAATTCTTAGGCCATGTTGTATCAGGGGAAGGGGTGTCTGTTGATACATCCAAGACTGAGGCAGTGCAAGATTGGGCATAGCCTACGAGTGTGTTTGAGATCCGCAGTTTTCTGGGATTAGCTGGGTATTATCACCGGTTTGTGAAAGATTTCTCCAGGTTAGCTTCACCATTGACTAGACTGACTCGGAAGGGAGTCAAATTTGTATTGGAGTGAGACTTGTGAAAAGTCGTTCCAAGAGCTGAAAGTCAGATTGACCACCGCTCTAGTTTTGATTATTCCGGAGAGGGGGTTGGGTTATGCGGTTTATTGTGATGCCTTGCGAGAGGGTTTGGGTTGTGTGTTGATGCAAGAGGGAAAAGTAGTTGCCTATGGCTCGCATCAGTTGAAAATGCACGAGAAGAATTACCCTACACATGACCTAGAGTTAGCAGCAGTGATCTTTGCCTTGAAAATCTGGAGACACTACCTTTATGGCGAGAGATTCGAGGTGTTCTCGGATCATAAGAGTCTGAAGTACCTGTTTACACAGAAAGACTTGAATTTGAGGCAGAGGAGGTGGATGGAGTTTATTGAGGATTACGATTTCGAGTTGCATTATCATCCGGGAAAGGCCAATATTGTGGCCGATGCCCTTAGCAGAAAATCCATTAGTGATGTAGCTTGTGTAGCCATCCGAGAGTGGGAGATGTTGGGGGCACTTGGTGAGTTTGATTTGCATCTAGGTGAATCTGATGAGGCTGCGGCCTTGTTTTCAGTTGTTGCACAGCCTACATTTGTGACTCGAGTGTTAGAGGCACAGAGAGGTGACCTTGAGGTAGAATCCCTCCGAGAGAAGATCTCCAGTGGGAAAGTTAAGAAGGGTTTGACGGTGTATCCCGACCTGACTGTGAGATACCGAGACCGTTTGTTTGTGCCGGAGTCTTGCCGAGAGGAGGTACTCCGAGAGTTTCATCATTCGCGCCTTGCGGTGCATCCGGGAGGTACCAAGATGTATCGGGATTTGGGTCGCCAGTTTTGGTGGCGGGGTATGAAGAGAGATGTGGCAGTTTTCGTGTCTAAGTGCCTTACTTGTCAGCAAGTGAAGGCCGAGCATCAAAGGCCAGCGGGTTTGTTACAACCCTTGCCTATTGCAGAGTGGAAGTGGGAGCATGTCACTATGGACTTCGTTGTAGGTCTTCCGAGGACTCAGCGGGGTAGTGATGCCATTTGGGTGGTTGTAGACCGGTTGACTAAGTCGGCGCACTTCATTCCTATGCACGTGAGAGATTCGGTAGATCATCTTGCCGACTTGTATATTCGGGACATAGTGAGATTGCACGGGGTCCCAGTGACGATCGTCTCAGATAGGGACCCTCGTTTTACTGCTAGATTGTGGCAGAGTTTGTAGAGTGCCTTGGGCACTAAGTTAACCTTTAGTACAGCTTATCATCCTCAGACTGACGGGCAGTCTGAGCGTACTATTCAGATCCTTGAGGATATGCTTCGAGGTTGTGTCCTGGACTTTAGTGGGACGTGGGAGAGGCACTTGCCCTTGGTGGAGTTTGCCTACAACAATAGTTTTCAGTCTAGCATCGGTATGGCACCGTTTGAGGCCTTGTATGGCCGACCGTGTAGGTCTCCAGTTTGTTGGGCCGAGGTGGGTGATGCACCTTTGTTGGGTCTGGAATTGGTGAGGGAAACGACGGAGAAGGTTGAGCTTATCCGTAGGAGGCTTGTTACAGCCCAGAGTCGTCAGAAATCTTATGCCGACCGTAGGAGGAGACCTTTGGTGTTTGAGGTAGGTGATCATGTCTTTCTAAAGATATCACCTAGGCGGGATTGATGAGGTTTGGGAAGAGTGAAAAGTTATCCCCTCGGTTTATTGGTCCTTTTGAGATCCTTGAGGGGATTGGCGAGGTTGCCTATCGTTTGGCTTTGCCGCCATAATTGTCCGGAGTTCATGACGTGTTTCATGTGAGTATGCTTCGGAAGTATGAGCCGGATCCATCACATGTACTGGATTGGACCGACTTAGAGGTAGATGAGAATGCCTCGTATGAGGAGAGACCGGTTCGGGTCTTGGATAGGCGGGATCAAGTCCTGCGTGGCAAGACCATTCCTTTGGTGAAGGTTTTGTGGAAACATCACGGAGTGGAGGAAGCCACTTGGGAACGTGAGTTGGAAGTCCACAAGAAATATCCGGACTTGTTTGTTGATGTGTAGTCATGCATTGAGATTTTGTAATTTTAATGAACTTTAAGAACATTATGTATATGTCTTAAGTTGTAAAACATTGTGAATGTCTTGGTTTATGGATATATTGTGGAAATTTGCCTTGAAATGGAAGTTGATTATAATATTGCATATGTTGGCTATATTATAGAAATGGAGTTATATCATGAGAACTGAATATGATATGGAAATGCGAATCATGTGTGTTGAAAGCTATTAAAATGAAAAGGAAATGCATATTGTAATGTATATGTTGTGAAATGCCTCTTGATAAGAGATGGAATGATCGGTAATGGGTCAAGTTGTTTAACGTTGAAATGTAACATTGTTTAAAATGGAGAAAAACCTATTTTTGAAAAACTTGCACTTAATTTCGGGGACGAAATTCTTTAAGGGGGGGAGGTTATAGCGATCCCGGGTTTTACCCCTTGTTGTACAGTGGTCCGGACTTGAGTCCGTGGACTTTAGCAGTTGTTATTCTCTTGTTCACATTCTTTCACACTTTGTTTTGAGTTATAGGATGTGTTGGGCAAGTTTGTTACAGGTTGGTTGTGTCTGGGAGCCAAGTGTTGCTACCCAGAATTCTGGACCTTCGCTCGAGCGAGAAGTCTGTCGCTCGAGCGAGCTCTTTGTTTTGGTCCTTCGCTCGAGCCAGGGTTTGGTCGCTCGAGCGAGAGGTGTGTTTTGTGTCTGGTGGGTCGAGCTAGAGTGACTTCGCTCGAGCGAGCGATTGCGTCTGGTTCTGGACCTGAGAGTTGCATTTCTTGGCTCGAGCGGGCTTTTCTTCGCTCGAGCAATCTGGTTTTTCTTCGCTCGAGTGAGCGTTCCGTCGCTCGAGCGTGCGTCTGGTTGCAGACCTGTAGGTTCGAGTTGTTGGCTCAAGCGAACATTTTGTCGCTTGAGCGAGATTCTGGGTGGTTGGCTCGAGCGAGACTTTCTCAGCTTGAGCGAGGTTTTCTGTGTCTGGTCGCTCGAGCGACCAAGTCTTCGCTCGAGCGAACCTGTTTTATATCAGCAGACAGCCGCGATTTTAAACATAACATTTTCATCAATTTTCATTTTAAAACCCTAGATCTGAGACCCTCTCTCTCTAGACTTGCCTTCTCTCTAAATTTTCATCTCTTTCTAGTGTGAATCTACCTTAAGTTCTTTGTTACAAAGGTAGAGGGTGTTGAGAGCTTTGATTTAATCTGAAAATTTGGCAATTTGGAGCATTTTGGTTTTTGGTCTTCATCTCTGTTGGAGCTCAAACTTTGAGGTAGGGATACCCTACTCCTCCTTATGGACTTTGTCTTTCAATTTTAGCTTTTTGATATGTTGGGTGTTGTTGTGTAGTTTTACAAAAGTTTGGGTCTTTTGTGTAATTTTACAAAAGATGGGGTTTTGTTTATAATAAACCTGTATCCAAGTTTGGCATAGAAAAGTGAAATAGATGATGGATTATGGATGAAAATGGAATCTTAGGGCTGTTTTGTTAATTGTGGGAATTTGCACTAATTGGTTTAATAAATTAATTTGAATAATTAATTTGAGAAATGAGGAATTGAATTGGAAATGTTGGGATTTGGAATGTATGGGATGAAAAGGTGTAGTTGGATTAGTTATCACTCACCAAATTAAAATGTTGATTTTATATCCATTTGATGCATTTATTTTCTGTTTAGAAATAACTGCTTTGGGCTATCGGTGGAGGATATTCTTGATTGTTGTAGACAATGCATGATGATTAGGCAAACGGAAACTAATTACTGGAATGTGTCATTAAGTATGACGGTTGAAAGGATACATTAACTCTATGTACTGATTGGTAATGTGTATAATAATTGTTTATATGCATTGTGTTGTGTTGGAGGAGATAGGGGATGTACTCCACGGTTTAGGGGAAGATAGGGGATGGACCTCTAAACCGGATGTTGTTTGGGAGAAGATAGGGGATGGACTCCATAGATACAACTCATATGCTTATCTACTATTATGATGATACAGCTCTTATGCTTATCCCATGAAGTGTGATATAGCTCTTATGCTTATCTATTGATGTGTTGGTATAGCTAATATGCTTATCTATTGTGAAATGGGAAAATGTCTAATATGAGTTACTGTCTCATATGTGTTGATTGGCCAGGTTCTGAGTCATGGTTAAGGATTGGGAAATGAATGAGAAATGAAAAATGAAAAGTAATATGGACTTGTATGTCATAAAACTTTAACGTGGTATAAGTGGATGTATCAGTGTTGGCCATCTATCAACTGCTAATCTTTTAGTCATTGTTCATAGCTGGTTTAGTGTATTTCTACTGGGCTGTGGCTCACCCTATATGGGAACATCATTTTCAGGTACAGGTAGCATGCCACCTCCAAGGACATAGCTTGGGAGGCTAGAGGCTGTCAGATTGGATGTCATTTTCCTTTTGATGTATTACATGTAAATTCAAGCCTAGGGCTTAATGTGTATATGAGTTAGTACTCATTTCTTATAACCAAGTGTTGGCTTGGAAAGTTGTAAGGCCCATGGGGCGTTTACTTTTGTTGTCAACATGTAATACTTTTTGTAAGGAAATACTCGGATGAATAAAAGGATGTTGATCTTTTTATATATCAATGCATGCCAATATTGTTGAGTTTAATGTTATTATTTTGAGGGCGTTACAGGACATTTGGAAGGCTCAGATCTATTCAAATTATAAAATAACGGCTAAAATATATTTTCTAAAAAATATCCATACATGTATATTTTCTATTCTCCCCGCTTCTCTCTCTTACTTTTTCCTTTTCTCACACTACCTCCTTCAATGATCCCATGATCCCGCCTTCCTCTCTATTTTCTTTTTATTTTTTTATTTTCTCCTGTTTTTATTTTTCTCTATATTTGTTTATTTTTTTAAATTTTATCCTTTTTGTTCAATATATTTTAACACATATTTCCATACAATTATGGGCATGCATACAATTTTCATATAATTATATCACTAAAAGTAGTATTGTATGTATGCCCGTGAAAATTGTATGTATGCTAGGCACATCTATCTATCTAGCTATATATTATATAAACAAAAACGAGTTTTCATGAGGAGTTTTGTGAGAACTCCAAAATTTTATAATAAATTTTGATTTTATCAAATAAAAAAATAAATTTAAATAGTGTTGGGATTACAATTATATTCAAATTCTAATATTATTACACCGTGCCTTCAGGCACGGGCATACGCTAGTAATTAGATATGAGAAAAGAATACTAAAAGTATGTGATTCTGTTTAAGTATAAATAAATAATAATCTTAAAAGTCTCATTGTTTATACATATGGAAACAAGAGAAATTATTTAATGTGTTAAGGATTTTAAACGATTCTCAATTTTTTTAGTTATTTGAAATGTGGGCAGGTATCCTCTGGAGCAGGGATGGGGTTGAAAATTCCACCCATAGCGGGATGGGTATTAATATATTTGGAGTAAAAACATATATATATTTGGGGTAAAGTGAAGTGGGAATATCAACTCCCAATATATATACATATTAACATTAACAACTATTACACACATTTACATATTTTTATGCGGTATGTATGATGAGTCTTATTATATTTTAAATATGAGAGAGGCTTCTCTCCAGTTCACAGTAGACTGAAGCGTACTGTTGGGTCCGTGAGGCCCACCACGAGTCTCACCACGAGTCCTCGTTTCAATAATTTGAACCGTTGAATATGTAAAACTCATCAAGTAATTTATGCCTGCAAAAAATCACGTTGATCGGATATTGGTAACCGCTTGATCGGAATACATTTTTGTTAATAATTTATTTTTAAAATCATATTTATCATTGATAAAATCATATTTATGTCAACAATATGCTCCAATCCACTAGACTAAGAAAAACCTCTCCCTTTAAATATAGTGAATTATATATGATATAATTTTTATTATATAAGTATATTATAAAATAAAATAAAAAATAAATTGTAATTATTATAATAAATTACATTCACGTCTTTGAGATTTAAAAAAAAAAAAATCCCAAAGCCCAGGCTCTTTGCATGGTTCAAACACATTAGCCATGTTTGGAAAGTTGGCTATTTAGTTTTTTGACTATTTTAACCTGGCTAAAATAGTTGTGTTTGGTAAAATAGATTTTTTTTTTTTTTTTTTTTTTTTTTTGTAGTTAATTTGATAGTTGTGAGAGAAAAAGTGAAATAATTATGGGTTGGATGTCACATTTTGTCTTATTAACTATTTTAATTTATTTTGTCTTTATTAACTATTTTAACAAAAAAAATTTAAAAAGTAACTTGTGTATAGGCCATTATTGAAGACATCTACCTATATATATATATTATATAAAGAAAGTGAGGTTTTTAATTTTGAGAGCTCTAGGAGCTTCAAAACTCTAATCTAATTATGTTGAATTTTTGTTATTTTTTAAAAAAGAGAAAAATATCATTGGCTATTAAAAATTGAAATTTAAAGTTTAAAATTTAAATATCATTGGCTATTGAATTCACCTATGATTTAGGAATTTAAATTTCAAAATTTTATACCTAACAAGACACACATACTTTAAGGAATTGCTTTCCATAATAAAAATATGCTATATATATTATATATTTTACCTAACTAATTAATCCTCCTTTCAGTAGGAATTTATATACCATATATTTTACCTAACTAATTAATCCTCCTTTCAGTAGGAATTACTAAATCCCTTCCTAAAATAAAAATAAAAAATAAAAGAATAATACTTGAGACCCCCTTTTGGGGGTCACCCCCTCACCCCTTTGCCATGTGTCAGGGAGTGATTGGAGGAGCAGGAAAAAAAAAGAAAAAGAAAAAGAAAAAGCAACCAATGAGAGAGAGAGGGGGTCAAAGGGGGTGATGGGAAAAGGGGGGATGAATCATTGTTGAAAATAAAACTTATATTTCACTACGTTCACGTAAAATATTAATGTCTACTAGAATAAATATTCTTTGCATCTCTCTCTCTCTCTCTCTCTCTCTCTCTCTCTCTCTCTCTTTCTCTCTCTCTCTCTCTCTCTCAAATGGTGATTATTAAGATTTCATTTGGTGTCTAAAACTTTTTTTTTTTGCCTTTCATTCAAGCTTAGTCTCCGGCCTCTGTTAACAATAGAATAACAATAGATCAAGCCCATATGTGAAGATAACGATGGATGCCTCCTTCAAATTCTAAGGTAACTACAAATAGTTGTTGGCCTTAGTGTTAAGATTATGTGTGTGATTATTTGCATATTTGTTATTTCTAAGACATATAATACGTTAATGTGCCATATATTAATAACAAGCTGGAGTTTGTGATTGATTATAAGTCTATCAAATAGATTATAATTAATAAATAAATAAAAGGACTGTATCATTTATTCATTTTATATATGTAGTTTTTAAAAATCAATAATTATATTTTTCATAATTTTCATTTTCAATTCTATTTAGTAACTATCTAATTTATCAATTAGTGTGTTTCTTAGGTGTAGAGTATACAAGTGACATAAAATTAGTGTGTTTTCGAGCCCTAACAAAAAATGATCTGAGAGGCTTTAGGAATTTCAAAACATTAATATAAATTTTTTAATTTTAATAGTTAAATAATACATGTGACATAAAATTATTGGCAGATTTAACCATTTCTATAATTTTAAAATTAAAAAAATACATTTATATATAGAAAGTCAAATAAATAAATTTAACCATATCTAAATTTCATATAATTGATATTTGAAAATCCTTAATTTAATTTTAGTATTATATAATTTAAAATTATAAAAATATATATTTCCAAAATATTATTCATTTTTTAAATATTTGGAACAAAAAAATAAATATAATTTAGGACTATTGACTTATCTAACCATATCTAATTTTCAAATTAAAAAAAAAAAAATGTACATAAAATGTCAAAAAATAATTTTAGCTATATCTTTTTGGTTAGATGGTAATTTTTTTTTAGCTATGTCTAAGCAATATTTAATTTTAAATTTAAAAATGAAGTCTAAAGAAAATTTGAATCAAATGTAATTTTAAATTATTTTTTAGCTGTAAATCATAATTTTATCAAATGGTAAAAAATTTCAAGTACACATGCCAGAATCTTATTGAAAAAATAAAAAAAAAAAGTTTAAAATTTTTAAGTACGAAGTTCAAATTAATAATTAAAAATATTTTTAAAAATTGACATAAAATTTTCACTGCAATAAGTTCTATGGTAAAATAGGCATGTTCATAAAATCTCCCAAACAAATTATTCAAAAAATAAAAAAACAGTGGTCTACATCTATTGTGTGTACGGCTCACATCTCACTAATTTTAAACCTATATTATACACCCACTTTTGGGACAAATTTTTATGATCCATTGTATTTATATAATAAATATTAGTCGATTTAAATTGATTATTATAAAATATTTCTATTAATTGACCAATCTATTTCTCTTGGTCAGGTCTACAATTAGAGTTAAAACATGACCCATGATATGGCTTGACAACTTTGGATAATCTATATTTATCTATATCTATATTAAGTAAAAAGGTGTTTTCAATCATAGGTTACTCTTTGGTTTATCCAATCTAAAAAAAAAAGTAAAAATCATAGGTTGCTCAAGCCCTCACCAAATTAAAAAATATGTTACTCAATTCTTAAAAAAATTCAAATTAGGCTCAGGTTGCTTAGATTGAACTCGCCGAAGTTTGCTACTCTAGCAAAGGGAGAGGAAGTTACATAGTTGAGTTAGTGACAACTTAAAAATTGACATGTAAAATGCATGCCATTATGGTAAAATGGTGATACACATTTGGGAAGAGTGATTTTTTTGTCAAAAGGTCACTGCAAGTTGTCAATTGATTATCTCAACCTTTTTACGTAATTTTTCGTAATAAGTTAAAAAATTATTTAAAAAGTCAATTTCTAAACAAGTCTAATTGTGAGTTTCAATCTTTTTCATCTCTGTATTTTCGATGCAAAAGTCTAACTATTCATATTATTTATATAAAACTTATGTTATTAATTGTTTTTATATCCCGTGCATAGTACGGGCTTACCGCTAGTTCATGTTTTAGCTAGAAGTTGTTCTTTATTTTTTTCATTAGTGCTATTTTAATAATTTTTTAGCTTTGTACAAAAAGATATATAAAAAATAGAGAGAATGATATAATAATTTTTTAACTTTTTAACTTTTTAACTAAAATATTTAGTAAGCAAACGAGACCGAAAGGTACTTTAATAGCCTTTTACCAGCTCAATAAATTTTAAAATGCCTTAGCTTCTGGTTTGTATTCCTCTTTTCTTCGTTTAAAAAAAGAATAATACTTTGTAGCTCGAAAAAAATTGGCCCGGGTTGGCTCAAATACCCAAAACGATGTCATTTTGGGTTTTTTTTTTTCCTTTTATCTTTCCCTTCCCTCTCTAAATGGAAATAGACGGGAGAAAGAGAGAAGAGGCAAGAAAGAGAGAAGGAGAAAATGTAGAGAGGAGGAAGAGTTGAGAGAATGAGGAGGAAGAGAAGGAGTAGGAGAATACAGACACAGATCTGTGTATGTATACACACAGAAGAGACGATGATGGCGGCGCCAGTGGATGGCTCTCTCTCTTTCTCTCTCTCTCTCTCTCTCTCATATATATATATAGATATGTGTGTATATAGATCTATGTATACACACAGATCTGGTGTTGATGATTATGTGTCTCTCTCTGCCGACTTTCTCTCATATATATATATATATATAAATATGTGTGTGTATAGATCTGTATATACACACAGATCTAGTGTTGATGATGATGTGTTGTTGTTTGTTGTTGTTGTTCAGGTTCTAGAATTATTTTTTTTTATTTATTTTTTTGGTTGTGGTTGATGATGATGTGTTGTTGCTGATGTTGATGCGCTCTCTCTCTCTCTCTCTCCCGATTCCCCAGCTCCCTCTTCTCTCTTTATCTTCTTCATCTTCGCCTCTGTTTCAGAGAGAGAAAAGAGAAAGAAAATTTTTTTTTCAAAACAACGTTGTTTTGGAACTCGGGCCATTCAAGCCTTATTATTTTCAAGCTACAAATCGGAACTGTTAAAAAAAAAAAAAAAAAAAAAAAAAAAACCTCAATCTTTTTTTAAAACGTTGCAAAAATTCTGTGCCTTTTTGGAACGGTGCCATCTTAATATATAGCACTCGGCTTGGAAAGTTGGGTTGGGTTGGGTTGGGTTGGGTTGGGGGTGGGTTAGGATTAAAATAGTTATAAAAATATAAAATAGGCTTTTTAGTCTAATAAGATAAAATGTCACATTCAAAGTATAATTATTTTATTTTTTCTCTCACAAAAGTCAAAAAAGTCAAAAGGTTCATCCCAAACAAGACTTTTTAGTCCTAGGCTAAAAATCCAAAAAGTCAAAAAGCCAATTCGTATCCCGAGCGAGCTGAAAATTGACCCTTTTTTTTAATTTTTTAGCTGTTTGATTATTTTAATTGGTTATTTTAATTTTTGTGTTTGGAAAGATGGGTTGAATTGTTATTGGATTATTGTATTGAGAAATGTGTTTGGAATAATGTTAAACAATGAAATGATAAAAATGCCACTAAAAAGAATATGTCCTTGTTGAATGACATGGCATTACCTTCTCACTTGGAAAATGTGTTTAGGCTCCATCCATTGGTGTGTATCTTAATATTTACAAGGGACAATTGGGACATTTGACGAACTGAACTGGCAGTGCTGTCAAGGCGCTAATTTGGGAAGAGAGTTAAAAGCCAAAAGTCAGCTTTTAATCCATTTTGGGTCATATCACTTCTCTACTTTTTGAGTAATGCTAGGGATACCAAATTTTCTACCAAACAAATGACCAAATGCCTCATATGGATGTGGGGTCTATAATTTTGTAGATCTCACATCCATGTGAGGCATTTGGTCATTTATTTGGTAGAAACTTTGGGGCCTATAGCATTTTTCCTACTTTTTTACACATTTTTTCCAAAAAAAAAAAAAAAATCAAAAAAACTAAAAAAATCAAATTTTAACCATTTTTCCAAATTAGCTCGTAGTCTTTTTTTTTTTTTTTTAATTTGTATATACTTTTTTGTTATTTCAATTGTGAGGCTAAAATAGTCCTCCTCAGAGCATCCAGAATAGAGTAGCTAAAAAATGGTGTGTTATATGATGAAAAGTAATAAAAGTGGGCCCCAAAAATATGTGTTAAGGTGCGTTAAGAGTTTGTTAATTTTAGAGAGTGAGTGGTGGTGCAATGGATGTGTTAAGGTATGTCTTAAGATGTGTGTTAAGAGAATATATATATATATATAAACAATAAATAACATAAAATAATTGAAAAGTGCAGTGGGCCCCACCCCACTACTCCCCACTGCACTGTCAATCCCATCTCTCTCTCTCTCTCTCTCTCCCTCTCTCCCTCCCTTGTTAACTTGCTCGTTGTAGTTAACACAAACATTAGCATCTCACACAATTTTTGACCACCCCCATCACTTTCAACCTACTTCCCCAACGCCGCCATTATTGTATCTCCATCCATCAAACAAAGTAGATGCTTTTATGCTTTCATGGATCACATCCAGGGACGGAACTAGGAGAAGATTATGAGGGGCCATGGCCCCCCTATTTCTGTTAAAAATATGATTTGTCATGACGTTTTAAAAATATATATCTCATTTTATACATAAAATGGCCTTTCAGTATTAAAAAATACATATCTCATTCTTATCTCATCTTACATTCTCTATTTATTTTACACCAAAAAAACTTTTTCATCCTATTAGAAATTGCTTCTATGGTATTTGAATTTTTTTTTAATGTGTATAGATCTAATTTATATATCATATTATACATACATGTGTGTTTATGTATATTGTGAAAATTTTTATTTCTCTTTTGGCCCCTCCGGGGATGAAATCCTGGTGTCGTTCCTAATCACATCCCATGTGATGCGAGTGTCCTGCTTTGCTTTGGCTTTACTTTTGCTCTTACTTGTAGCACTTGTGTCCTCTAAACTATTGGAGAGTGTATTTAATTTCTTCATTTTTATTTTGGGAGTCATTGGAGTTGTTGTATTTTGGTTTTGGAGGAGTACGATTTGATTTAAACTTGTTGGGATTGTTCGTTCGCACTTGTTTACGTTGAAAAGTTCTTTGACAACTTGGAAAATCTGTTATGGTGCCGACACTAGCCTTTCTGAGGGTCGACACCACCTTGTTGCCCTGTCTTTAGTGTCCTTGCTAGTTTTTAAAGTCGACACCAGGGGTTCTAAGGGTCGACTCTTCCCTTGCTGATTTGTTCTGGGTGTATTCTAAAATAAAGAGTCGACACCACTAGTTCCAAGGGTTGACCCTTATCCTCTACACACATTAGTGTCTCAACTTTTCTTCCTGAAGGGTCGACCCCTATAAGTAAAGTTCCAGATTTTTGGTTCGGTTTTGGGGCCCTACTTCTGGGAGTTTGACTTATTTTCTCCTTTGACTTTAGGGCTATTATTTTACGACTATAAATAGACCCCAAACACACTTTTCTCATTCACTTTTTTTTTTCTCTCTCTCTCTCTCTCTTCCGTCTTTAAATCGTGAATCCCTCACTCGTTTTTAGAAACTCAACTTTCTTACATAAATCAAAGTGTTCTTAATGTGTTGTTAAGAATGGTCTAATGTTCAATAGTGATGGGTCACTTGGGTGTGGTGTTTGTTGCTTGTTGTTTGGTTTGGATAGTGGAACTTCGAGTGAAGCAGTGAGATGGTGTAAAAGGATTGGTGCACTCCGTCAGAGTTGTTTTGTTCTTATCGGTCATTGTGTGCGTGGTGTGAAAGGTTGGTGTATGCGTTGACTTGAGGTGGTGTGTTGTATTTTAACTTGAGAAGTCCATTTCAGACTCAAATGTAAAGTAAGGATGTGCATGCCTCATAGGCATATGTATGATGGGTGAGTTGAGAACCAGAATACTGTAGGTTAACTTTAGGAATCTGAAAGGATTCGACGAACATGTGAGGTTGTGTATGGAACTCCATTTCGGAGTTAATGAGGTTAGGCAAGGTATCGGTGTGATGTTGGGTTATGTGAAGTTAAGTGGTATGTCGGTGTTTGGAGACTGATGCGGGATAGTGGTGTTGGATAGTTGATTGGTTAGTGTTTGGGTTGGTTGACATATAGTCAACTCGAAAACAGGTTGAAATTGAGGGATGTGTAATTGAATGGTGTCTTGGTGTGGCATGTAAGTCCTGTATGGACAGTTAGGATTTTGTTTTGAGTTTGTGGTAACCGGTTTGGGGTTACGGTTGGGAACTTTGGTCATGTGAGCGCTTTTGTATCATTGTGTGATTGGTGGGTGTGAAATTTCTTTACTCGTGTTATATTATGTTATTGGCACTTCAGAAATTTTCCAGAGATTTTATCATGGAAATTGGTGTTGATTTTGTGGCATCGCCACAGGTGTGATGGATTTTATGGGATGATTTTAAGGAAAACAAAAAACTTCTTTTAATGTTGTGGCCTTGGATGGTCTTTTTGAACTAAATCAGTTTTTGTTGGAAATGTAAGTTTTTAGTTTAATAAAAAGCTGAATCCAACAAATCAAAAACAAAATGAAAATGGTTTTCTGTTATAAACAACATCTATGGTTTCGGAAAGACGATTTTGAAATCTTTGGATTTTGTTGTGAACAGTTGAAAATGTATTTGGGTTGTGTTTTATCTTGTGTGTGGAAGACTTATTTTGATCTAGCCTGAGTTACTAGCTATGTGGTATGTGTTTATTTTGCACAGGCTTGAAATTGTTGGGCATTGAGGTGTCATAACGTCGTTAGGATTAATCATGTTTTGTTTTATGTTCTCGTGCTACCAGAGAGTTAATTGGTCACTTTGTGTGTGAAGTAGCTTTCTTATTCTCCTTGTCCAAGCGTGGAGCACTCGGTAGCTATTTTAGTATTGTCGGTGGTTGAGGCGTAGATCACGTCTTTGAGTCCGACGAGTTGTTGTTGTCATTGTTATTGTGGTGGTTGTTGTTTCTTGTCTCGTAGACCGCAGCGAGTTATGTGTATCGAAGAGTCATCTGTGAGGTTTTCTTACCATTCTCGGTGTTCAGGTGTCTTTGGGACCCCGAGGTGTTAGATTGGGTGACCTTTTGGTTTTGGTGTTTCTTAAATTTCGGGGATGAAATTTCCTAAGGTGGGGAGGTTATAGCACTTGTGTCCTCTAAACTATTGGAGAGTGCATTTAATTCCTTCATTTTCATTTTTGGAAGTCTTCGGAGTTATTGTATTTTGGTTTTAGAGGAGTACGATTCGATTTAAACTTGTTGGGATTATTCGTTCGTGCTTGTTTACGTTGAAAAGTTCTTTGGGAACTTGGAAAATCAATTCTGGTGTTGACACTAGCCTTGTTGAGGGTCGACACCACCTTGCTACTCTGTCTTTAGTGTCCTTGCTGGTTCGTTCTGGGTGTATTCTGAAATAAGGGTCGACCATTCCCTTGTTGATTTGTCGTGGGTGTATTCTGAAATAAAGGATCGACACCACTAGTTCCAAGGGTCGACCCTTGTCCTCTACACACATTAGTGTCTCAACTTTTCTTCCTGAAGGGTTGACACCTCTTTCTGAAGGTCGACCCCTGTGAGTAAATTTTCAGATTTTTGGTTCGGTTTTGCGGCTTTATTTTGGGACTTTGACTTATTCTCTCCTTTGACTTTAGGGCTATTATTCTACCACTATAAATAGAACCCAAACAGACTTTTCTCATTCACTTTTTTTTTCCTCTCTCTCTCTTCCTTCTTTAAACCGTGAATCTCTCTCTCTATCTCTCTTAGATACTCAACTTTCTTACATAGATCTATAGATCTACTTGGTTAGAGGCATCTTTTCACCTTAGTTCTTTGAGAAAGGTTGTAGATCTCATCAAGGACTTTCTTTTGATCTAAAAGTTTCGTGGTTTCATCAACTTTGGTTTTTTTCGAGTTCTCCTCTTCACTTCAAGAGGTAGAGTCTATTTCCTAAGCTCAATATGAGTTCAGTAGAATATTTGTGACATATTTTGTTATGTATATTTGGTGGTCATTTGGTATGATTTTTACCCTTGTTATTTGTTATTTCAAAAGATCTATGGATTTGGGTATTTTGGGTTAAACATAGGATGTGGATTTTGAAATGTAAAAGAGAAATTTTCATATGGGTTTTGAACAAGGTTATGATTTTGTATTGGTGGTTGAGATATGTTGACATGGTGGCTTTCCTTTACTCAAAAGTGATTTTGAAAGAAAATGAGGTTTTGTTCTAAAAACATGGGTTTTGGCTTTTGTTGGAAAATAATGAAAAATGATGTTGGTTTTGTAGGGGATGGGAAAAAAATGGTTGTGGGATTTTGAAAATGGTTGTTGTTACTCTTTTGGGAAAACATATCTATATTGATATCTTTTAATTATCGCATTAGAGATAACTGTTTTAGCTATTGGTGGAGGATAGCATTGCCGTGTGTTAGAAATTACATGTGGATTAGGCAAATTTGAAATCATTCATATCACAGAGCATATAATGGATTTTTGGAATTTAAAACTATATTTTTGGAAAGAGGTTTTAGAAATTCTTGTATTTTGTTTTGGAGCATTTACATTATTTTGGAAAAACAATATTTTGAACCACACGTATTGTGCT
The DNA here is from genome assembly GCA_036172215.1 of Camellia granthamiana. Lineage (NCBI taxonomy): Eukaryota > Viridiplantae > Streptophyta > Magnoliopsida > Ericales > Theaceae > Camellia > Camellia granthamiana. Next base: position 51,139,571 of record CM069912.1, on the reverse strand, counting down.
ATTGGAAATGATAAATAAAGTGGTAAAGCTATGAAGGGGTGTTAAAGTATAATTAAGTGGGCTGTGTGTCCATCGTGAAAGACCTAAACCCGCGTGGTAGGTATCGAACCTTCTGGTTACCACTCGTAAAAATGACCTCGTGACTTGTATAGTTACTCGTATGAACACTAGCCCTGGAGATTCACCTATTTTATTTATTGTCGTTTTGGCTTGAAATGATATTTTGGAAAAAAGGTTTTAATGATGTATTCGCATTTGATTTAGCAATGTATTTGCTGGTTGGTACTAAGATACTTTGATTGGTTTTTGGAAGGGAATTTTATATCAAACAGATGATTCGAACTTGGAAAATATTTTGATTAAACGTAAGGTTTTGGTAAATGGAAAGAAAGGATTTTGTTGAGAAATCAAATGGTTTTGAAAATGCATTTGGGCATATTGTATATATGTATTGCATCATGATCATTTATGCTAATGGAACATGTTTAGTTTTTTAAATATTCTCTACTGAGCTCTATGCTCACCCTACATGGCTAAAACGTTTTTCAAGTGTACATGTGTGGATGTGAAGCTGTGTTCGGAACCATGTAGGGTGGTTCTGTTATTTGTATGCCAAGGGCCATTTATGTTATTTACTGGTCGTGTGCCATTTTTGTAAGAGTTATACCCTTGTGTATGATGTAAGCCTCAGGGCATTTAATTTAATTTATAACATCTATGTATGTTTTTAGTTACAGAACATCCATTCAACTTAGATGTTGTATCTAGGAATGTATAAAATCGGATAAACACATGTATTGTGTGACTATATTATATTAATTTGCATGAGAGTTGTTATCTATTGCTTATTGTTGGGTGGTTTATTCACGTGAGTTGGACCATGTAAATCTAGGGTGTGACAACTTGGTATCAGAGCCTATCGGGTTTGAAAACCTTGGGCTCATGGACAGTGGTTAGCCATAGTGGGTTCATCATGCTCGGTGAGGACATTTGTATATTGTGTGCTAAGTGATAACATGCTTATGTGTTGCATTTTATGTGGGTATGGTTGTAACATGCCCGGGGAGTACCCACATGCGTTAATCAGTTCAGACTCCCAAGATCTCTTTGATCTAGTCTCATAAGTGCAATATGAAACATAGACGAGAGTCCACATTTGGCAAATTTTAGAAAATTCATTTTATTGCAAAAAAAAAATATTTTTCCAGAAATGGACTGCGTCATCAGATCTCAGAGTCGCCAACTACCATTTTGGGAAATTAAGAAACGCATGACTCATGCCAAAGCCATTGTTCACCATAACCAAAGTTGTCTCGGTTCAGAACCTTAGGTATGAGAGGGGTAGGTCATTAATTGAGCACCCTCGCTCACCCGATCAAAAGATCGGCTTTTACTAAGCCATGATATGAATTTTATTTACTTTATATGCTCATATTCCGATTATTTAATAAATCCTAAAAAAAATTACTATGTGAAGCATATAAGTATAGACTATGTCACCCACTTTGGAACAACTTGATTTCATGTAGTTTTGAAAAATTTTTGAAGATGTACAACCAAAATAAATTGAGTTTACAAACATGAAAATCAGCATCATTCCAAATTAAGTGACACAACCTCTATCCACTAGCATTCATAGAATTATATCACATAAGCAAATAGTCTCATGGTAGAATGCTAAACATTATAAGAAAAACACACACAAACGGGATGCTAGAGTATAAAAACTTACGGCTTTGTTTGGTTTGTTTTTCAGAAAAGTTTTTGGGAAAAATTCTCTTTAAACAAATTTTCAAGAGTAATCAAACCAAACAATTTTTTCTAAAAAAAATCTCAAAATTTTGTTTGGTTACCTATTTTCCAAAATCACTCTCTCTCTCTCTCTCTCTCTCTCTCTCTCTCTCTCACATACATACCAAATCAATCACTTTTTTTAAAACTCTCTCCCCAAAACAATTTTTCAAAACCATTTCTAAAAAAAGGCAAACCAAACAAGTTTTCGTACTTTTTATCTCAAAAACTACTCTACAAACACAAACCAAACACACCGTACATGTTTGACGTCCTGCAAACAAGCTACAAAACAAAGTTAGTAAAACATGCATGATCTTATATACAAAATTCTAATGCAATTCACTCATGAGATGCAACTAAATATTCGGCTTCTAAAATATGACATGTGAATCGTCTCAAGAACATGAGGAAGCGCACATAATCACATAGGAATTGATTAAATCCACAAATGCAAACTTAGCCGAATCAAGATGCATGAAACATAGATGCAAAGTATGGATATAACAAAAAAATAAATAAATAAATAAAATAAACATTATGCATATCCACAAATAAAGAAAGCAAGAAAAAGAACGGGATAGAAAGAAGTGGGGCGGGAAATTATTACAACACTTTAAATAAATTATTACAAACCAAATTAGAGAGGTGGTGAGAAGAATATTACAACAAAATAAAAACCTTACAATACACTCAAAATAAAATAAACAAAAGAAAAAAAAAGGAAAAAAAAAAGTTTCATGTGCCTTGGAAACCACCAGAAGTTGGTTAACATCGGAAGACAAAGCCGTCTTGTCCAAAAGAAGCTAACTGGCCAGCCAAATAGGCCGGACGGCCAACTAGGCCTAGCAAAACCTGTCTTATTGCGAAACCAAGAAAAGAAACAAACAAGAAATATGTAGGTGGCTCAACGAACCACTACCAGTTAGATTAAAAACAAGAAAACAAATATAAAATAAAAAAAAAGTGCAAACTTACAACAAAACGAACATGAACCTAAAATAAGAAAACAAATATAAGGTAGAACATACAAGGTTACAACAAAACTAATGTGAGACTAATACAAGAAAAATATAAGTTAGGAAATGCAAGATTACAACATAATTATTATGAAATTAAAACAAGAAAACAAATATAAAATAGAACATGCAAGATTACAACAAAACGAACATGAACCTAAAAAACAAAAAAACAAAAAACAAATGATGTAGAACATGCAAGATTACAACAAAACTAACATGAACCTAAAATAAAAATAAAAAAAAAGCAAATATGAGGTAGAACATTCAAGATTACAACAAAACTAACATGAACCTAAAAAAAAAAAAAAAAAAAAAAAAGAAGAAGAAGAAGCAAATATGAGGTAGAACGTTCAAGATTACAACAAAACTAATATGAGACTGATACAAGAAAAATATAAGCTAGGAAATGCAATATTACAACATAATTACTATGAAACTAAAATAAGAAAGCAAATATAAGATAGAACATGCAAGATTACAACAAAACTAACATGAACCTAAAACAAGAAAGCAAATATGAGGTAGAACATGCAAGATTACAACAAAACTAATATGAAATTAAAGCAAACAAATAAAAATAAATAAATAAATAAATAATTATGAGTTAAACAAACCACTTAGATTACAATAACACGCTATGAAATATAAAGTAAGAAAATAAATATGAGATAAACAAACCACTTGAATTATAACAAAACACTATGAAATAAGAAGTACGAAAATAAATATGAGATAGAAAATATAAGAAAATGAAAAACTAGAAATTCACCTTCCAAAGAAAGATTGAATTTCTTAATTTCCAAACTTCCACTTGCTCACCCTCAAGTTTAGGAAGTGTGTTCTCAATCCTCAATTTGAAACTAGAATGGAACTCTGGGTATGTATGGTGGAAAAATGGCTAACTCTCTTATTTTTTTCACTTTCAACAACACTTACTCTTTCCTTTGATCAGTCACTACTGAAATTTAGCTACTTCAGAATTTTTGGAGGATTTTTGGGTGTAGGAAAGATGTAATTTTAGTTTGTATGGAAGGCATGTGGTGTGTATGGAAGATAGGAGTGTTTTTGACTCAAAAACTCAATTTTTCTCTCTTTTTTCACCCTTTTCTCACTCTTTTCTCTTCAATTTCGTGGTCCTCTTTCTCTCTTACAATTTGATCATTCTATATAGGACATGAGGGAGAGTTAAGGTCAAAAAGAAGGTGGGAGACAAGGTAAGAGACAAGAATGTGATAAGAGGGATGAATTTTCAAAGTGGTTGCATGGGATACTCCTTTATGGATACAAACAAAACATCTTTTTGATAATGAGGGATGATTAGGTATGTATTTGGTGATATATGGGTTGGCCAATGGGGTAGAGGAGTGTCCCACACACAAGAAAAAAAAATGCAAAAATAAACCTTATTTGCCTGCTGGTTTGAAATGGTCAAATATTATTTTAGGGGAAATATAATACAAGGCAAAGCTTTGGCAAAGTGGTTAAGGTGTTGGGTATTGAGTTGTAGGTTGGGGGTTCAAACCCCCTTCCAAGCATTCCATAAATTCATATTTTTTGGGTAAAGACAAGTCAGCGAAACGTCATCAATAAGGACCAATCCAGTCATGCCATATTAGCAAGACCGGCACGTTAGCGTCCCAATCAACATTGATAGAATATTCTGCATATGAACGGAATATTCCATGACTTAACAGAATATTCCCTGAGTTTACAATTTGGCCCAGAAGTTTCAAATAATTATGTTGTAACCTAGATTTCGGGGCAATTTTTTTGTGAGGCGTGCAGCAAAGGTTGGTCCTACCTAAATGACCATTCTAGAGACAATCGTGAGATCAGAATATGCCCTTGGAAAGGTAATTTGTGGTTGTTTAGGGTTGGAAACAGGGCTCAAATTCTAAGTTTTCTTATTGAGAATTCTGTGAGAAACACCTTATTGTTTTGTCTTCATAGCGTAATTAAAAGAAAGTGCCCAAGTCTTAGGGTCGGTCAAAATTGGGTGTCTACAGTTGCCCCTCTTTGATAGAGCTCAAGTCATTTCTTGACATGAGTGAATGTCAAAGCCCGAAGACGACCGTTTTGACAAGGCCATACGACTTGGGCAAACAAACAAGATACAGATGCAATTGGTTGAACCTGAAGGTTGCCTACGTATCCCTTTGCAAGGAATCAAACTAGTGTAGTTCAGGGGCAGAACGCAAATGACATGCTCAAAATGCAGTTTGAAAGTTGGACTTACACGCTTCGCGAAGCCAATTGTTTGAAAATTCATGATTATACAATGCAATGTCATGGAGTGATGATAAAGATATGAAGATGGCAACATGAAAGACAAGCTTCGTGCAAATGATATGAAACATAATTAGGGGTGCATCGCATTAAATGTGCCACAAGATCATATACAAATGTGCGACAACACAAATGATAGGTGAACTCGAAATCCAAACGTGTGGTACACGAGAAGAGAAAATAATGAACTCGAAATCCAAATGCGTTTTACGCTGGAGGAGGTATAATGGTGTAACCAACAAATGTTCCTAGCCGTATTTCATACGGAGAGAAGAAAGGTAAACATCAAATCCTAACACGTTTCATGTGAAAGGACCAAAGGTGGTGAAACTAATAGCGTACCTAACCGTATCTCATACGGAGAGGGGGAAGGTTTTAATCGGGTAAACATCAAATTCTAACACGTTTCACATGAAAGGATCAAAGGTGGTATAACCAACAGACGTACCCAACCGTATCTCATACGGAAAGGGGGAAGGTTTTAACCAGGTAAACATCAAATCCTAACACGTTTCACGTGAAAAGAACAAAGGTGGTGTAACCAACAGACGTACCTAACTGTATCTCATAAGGAAATGAGGAAGGTTTTAACCAGGTAAACTTCAAATCGTAACACGTTTCATGTAAAAGGAGCAAAGGTGGTGTAACCAACGGACGTACCTAACCGTATCTCATAAGGAAAGGGGGAAGGTTTCAACCAGGTAAACATCAAATCCTAACACGTTTCATGTGAAAGGAACAAAGGTGGTGTAACCAACAGACGTACCTAACTGTATCTCATACGGAAAGGAGGAAGGTTTTAACCAGGTAAACATCAAATCCTAACACGTTTTACGTGAAAGGTGGTGTAACCAATAGACGTACCTAACCATATCTCATGCGGAAAGGGAGAAGGTTTTAACCAAGTAAACATCAAATCCTAACACGTTTCACGTGAAAGGAATAAAGGTGGTGTCACCAACATACATACCTAACCGTATCTCATACAGAAAGGGGGAAGGTTTTAACCAGGTAAACATCAAATCCTAACACGTTTCACGTGTAAAGAACAAAGGTGGTGTAACCAACAGACGTACCTGACCGTATCTCATACGGAGAGGAGGAAGGTTTTAACCAGGTAAACGTCAAATCCTAGAACGTTTCACATGAAAGGAGCAAAGGTGGTGTAACCAACAGGTGTACCTAATCGTATCTCATACGAAGAGGGGGAAGGTTTTAACCAGGTAAACTTCAAATCCTAACATGTCTCACGTGAAAGGTGGAAAGGTGGTGTAACCAACAGGCATACCTAACCATATCTCATATGGAGATGGGAAGGTTTTAACCAAGTGAACGTCAAATCCTAACACGTTTCACGTGAAAGGAGCAAATGTGGTGTAACCAACAGGCGTACCTAACCATATCTCATACGGAGAGGGGAAAGGTTTTAACCAAGTAAACTTCAAGTCCTAACACGTCTCACGTGAAAGGTGAAAAGGTGGTGTAACCAATAGGCATACCTGACCGTATCTCATACGGAGAGGGGGAATGTTTTAACCAGGTAAACGTCAAATCCTAACACGTTTCACGTGAAAGGAGCAAAGGTGGGATGCGATAATATGAAAAATGCATATTACATACATATACATATACACACAGGCAAACTATATACATATACGGATACACACATATACATATACAGACAAAATATATAAAGTTACATATACACATACATATACCTACATAATATATACATACACATACATACATACATATATGTATACATATACACATCTCTCTCTCCTCCACTGTTTTTGTCTCTCTCTCTTTCTCTCTTCCTCTATTTTCTTTGAGCGTCGTGTCTGGCGCGTGATTTCAACAGTCGCGGCGCCTGACCGACAGGCTATCCAATCCTACCCCAATTGTCAATGATCGCCTCGGACTTCCTCCCTCTTTGTCTTCTTCTTTGGCTTCATCCTCTTCTTTAATCTGAGTTCTGTAGGGAAGGCAGAGTAGAGAGCTAAGCAGAGACGAAAGGCTACAAAACCTACTCTACAATCCCTCTTTTGCATCCTCTCGTCTGACATGGCCTCTCACCATTTTTTTTCTCTTTTTCCAGACCTCAATGAGTCAACAATAGAGTTCACTGATTCTGACTCCTCGCCTCAACCGCGTGTCCCTCCTCCTTCCCCTGTTTTCAACTTCCCTGGAATGCCAGCTGAGCAACTGATGGCTGCTCAGTCTGACATTGAGGCCAATTCTTTTACGCTGAAAGCATGCGTAGAGACCGTGACTGCGGTCTCCAATCTGCCCCGTCGTCTGGAGCGCAGGATGAATGAGGTGCATCGATTGAATGCACAATTGTCTTTACTTCAATGTATGTACAAAGATTCTAGAGGGGAAGTTAGCGGATTGAAGAAACAAATCAAGGAGTTGAAATGGCAGGTGACCATCGTAGCTCGTTATGGGACTACCTTTGATGGCTAGCAAGGGATCATCTCTTTCAGCGGTTTTGTAGACACAGAGGCAGGGTCTTCAAGAGCCTCCCAAAATGAAGGCAAGAATAAGTGATCAGTGGGACAATCAAGCAAAGAAGGTATCAACAAGGAAAGTCGGCGTGTATCCGTCATCGCCGGGCCACTATCGGAATCTGAGAAGTTTGTCCCTTTTCTTTTCTTTTTTTTTTGGAGTGGGCACCTATAGCTTGAACTCTCTTTTTTACAACTTTGATCGAGGTTGATCCCTGACATTAATAAAAGGAGTTTGTTCTGCATATATGGATGGCATGAATGGCACAACACTAAACATAAAAATCATTTTGTTTTGAATTTTGAACTTGAAAATGGCTGCATTTTAGTGAATTCTAAACCGAACATTGAGCCTATCACTAACTAAAACACAAAACACAACTCGATGAAATGAAAATAAAGCAAAAACCATCCCAAAACACACCCCTTTGCGCTTGTCGGAGCAAAATGAACGCAAAACAGAGCAACACTGGTCGACGACCGGACGGAAAAGCATCACCTACTATGCATTTTCTGCCGATTGCTTGATTAAGGTGATGAGAACTTGATAGTGTGGGTAAAGGATAGAAAACCTGACTCAACTGTGCCCTTAGTTCATCACTTTGCCCTTTTTTTGTTTTTCCTTTCTACTAAAGCAATTTTAATCAACATCAGAGGTAAATTAGCACACTTTTTCCATTTTCTATCTTGAAATCATATGAGCCAAATTATGAGCACTGAAAATTCTCTTTTTGGTCCAAAGAATGGTTTGAGTTTTGCAAAAATGGAATAATTTTTGAGAAAATCAGTCAACTTCATTAAAAGTCCTCAAAATCTATTTTCACAAATGATCACTACTCGATCAACACGAATCAACCCTTGAGATGTACCACTGAATTAGTCTTGCGACTGAACCCATCATGAAGTAGAAATAGGACAACTGAATCAAATGGGGACGAGCCAATCAAATATGGATAGCCGAGTCAAATAAAGATACACCAATCAAACATGGAGTTGAAAAATTATTAGGATCGAACTTGAAGATAAAGTTGCCTACATATTCCAAAGATAGGAATCAGGCCATACGTAGTTCCGGTTAAGGTTTACTCGGGTATTGACACTCTCCTTTTATGCTCTAACTTTTTTCAAAGCCGCCCTTTTGGGTTTTCAACCTTGCGAGCTTTTCATTTTTTCATTTTTCATTTTTTTTTTGGTCATTTTTTTATTTTCTATTTTTTTTCTGCTCTAACTTTTGCCTGGGTCGCCCTTTCGGGTTTCCGGCCTAGCGAGCCTCTCAAGGGTAGTACTTCTTCAACTTGTCCATGTTGATTGGTTGTGAGAACTCCAAACCATCCATAAGAATAACTGCTCCTCCTGACCAGATTGATTTAATGATGTAGCGACCCATCCAGTTGGGTTTAAACTTGCCCCTAGGGTCGTGAATAGGAGCTCGGTTGTCTTTCAACTCTAAGTCCCCTTCCCTCAAATTCCTGGATCTAACCTTTTTGTTGAATGCTCTGGAAATCCTGCATTGATACCCCTAAATGTGGTATAACGCCTTCAATCTTCGCTCGTCAAATAGCATCAATTCCTTAAATCGGTTCTGTTGCCAATCAGCTTCTGTTATCTAACATTTAGCCATAATCCTCAATGAAGGCACTTCCAACTCAATCGGCAAAACAGCCTCCATTCCATATACCAAAGAATAAAGGGTTACCCATGTATACGTTCAGATTGATGTCCTGTATCCCCAAAGTGCAAAAAGCAATTTGTCTGGCCAATCTCTGTAGGTTTTTACCATCTTACGCAAAATGGTTTTGATGTTCTTATTTGCGGCTTCAATGGCCCCATTGGTTTGTAGCCTATATTTTGATGACTTGTGAAAAGCCACGTTATATTTTTCAAGTAGAACTACCATTTCTCTCCTGAAGTGTGAGCCATTGTCTGAAATTATTTTGTTTGGTACCCCATATCTGCAGATGATGTTGTTCCTGATGAATTTGGCCACGTGTGATGCTTTCAATATTGAATACGACTATACTTCAACCCACTTGGTAAAATAGTCAATGGCAACCAAGATAAATTGATGCCCATTTGACCCCTTCGGTGTGATTGCCCCGATGACATCTATGCCCCAGACTGAGAAAGGCCAAGGTGAAGTCATGTTGTAGAGTTTGGATGATGGGATATTCATACGATTGGCATGGATTTGACATTTGTGGCATCACCTAACAAAGTTAATGCAATCACTCTCCATGGTTAACTAGTAATATTCTTGTCTAAAGATTTTTCTGGTTAGCATTATACCGTTCATATGGGCTCCACACTCTCCTCCATGGATGGCTTCCATGACACGTTTTGCCTCTTCTTCCTCTACACACAGTTTGTGCATTCCTAGATGCCCTCTCTTGTATAACTTATCTCCACAAATGATGAACTGAGTGGCCTGATACTGTATCCCCCTTTTGTATTTGGCCTTTCCCCTTGTGGGTATGTACTACTTTCCAGAAAATTCCAAATATCAAAGTACCAAAGGTTTTTATCTTGAAATTCTTCCGTTGCGGCTATCATTTCATACACGGGGGTGTACCTTTGTTCTATAAGGATCGAGCGCATCTTGACCCCAACCGGTATATTTATCATTGATGCCAGGGTTGCCAACGCATCAGCAAATCGGTTGTTCTCCTTACCAGGTGTGTAAAAGTCAGTTTTTCAAACCTCGGGATCAACATGTCCAAGGTCTAATGGTAGACTTTCATTATTTTTCTCTTTAACTTTCCAATCTCCGTTGGCTTGAGAGACGACCAAGTTCGAGTCCCCGATCACATCCAACCTTATTACGCCTAGTTCCAGGGCTGCTTCCAATCCAGCAATGCACGCCTCATACTCTGCTTGGTTGTTAGATACCCTAAATCGGAGTTTGAAAGCTAAGGGGATATTGGAATCATCTGGCGCTATGAGCAATACGCCTATTCCATAGCCAAATTGATTGGACGCTGCATCGAAGTACAACTTCCAAGTGTCTTCTTCCATCTGCATGGCCTCTTCATCTGGGAATGAGTACTCCACATCTTCTTCTCCTTCAATTGGGCGATCAGCCAAAAATTCTGCTACGGCCCTTCCTTTGACAGATTTACGAGTGACATACTTAAGGTCAAATTCAAAAAGCAAAAGCAACCAACGAACTAGCCTACCGATAAATGCTAGTTTCTCAAAGAGATATTTGATTGGGTCTAATCTTAAACCAGAATTACCAAGTGAGTTAACAGGTAGTGTCTCAACTTCCTGGTGGCCCATACCAAAGCTAAGCAAGCTTTTTCCAAAGGAGTATAGCGGGTCTCATATTCAAGTATCTTTTTACTTAAGTAGTAGATGTCCTTCTCCACTTTCTTATCCGACTCTTGTGTAAGCATACATCCCATAGTTGATTCGGTCACTAATAAGTACAGGATCAGCTGGTTCCCTGGCTCAGGTGGTGATAACATAGGTGGATTCCGCAAATACTGCTTGACTTGCTCAAACGCAAACTGACATTGATTATCCCATTGGAACTTCTTCCCTTTCTGTAGGAGACCAAACCACACAAGTCAAGGTTAGCTTTGAAATAAACCTCCTTATGAATTGCACATTTCCCAGAAAACCCCGCACCTCCTTTTCAGTTATTGGTGGTGGCATTTCTAAGATGGCCTTAATTTTAGATGGATCAACTTCGATTCCCTGCTGTGTGATCAGAAATCCCAACATCTTGCCCGCAGTTACCCCAAAGGTGCATTTTTGTGGATTCAGCCTTAGCTTGTATTCCCTAATTCTCTCAAAGAATTTCTTCAATGCAGTGTAATGGCTTTCGCGATCTTTGGACTTGACAATCATGTCGTCTACATACACCTCAACTTCCTTGTGGATCATATCATGCAAAAGAGTGGTAGCGCCTCTTTAATAAGTGGCCCCGGCATTCTTCAAATCGAATGGCATAACCCTATAGCAATATGCTCCCTATGGTGTGGTAAATGAAGTCTTTTCTCTGTCCTCTGGAGCCATAAGGATCTGGTTAAAACCTAAAAAACCATCCATGAAAGACAGTAAGGCATGCCCTACAGTGAAGTCTACCAATTCGTCAATATGTGGCAATCGGAAATCATCCTTCGGACTAGGCTTATTCAAATCCCGGAAGTCAACACAAACTCGGATTCTACCTTTTTCTTCGAAACTGGCAGAATATTGGCTAACCAAGTAGGATATTCGAATATGAGCAAAAACCCAGCATTGATTTGCTTGGTAATCTCTTCTTTAATTTTCAAGACACAATCCGAACGAATTCTGCGAAGCTTCTGTTTGACAGGTCGGGCCTCAAGGTCAAGAGGGATCCTATGCTATACAATCTCAAGGTCAATTCCTGGCATGTCTTCGTAGGACCATGCAAAAACATCTTTGAATTCTTTTAATAAAGCAACTAATTATTCACTTTCCTCTGAAAACAATGTAGAACCAATTGGATCAAGTGAGGATCTTTTTCAGTACCCACATTTACAGAAACAATTTCATCCACTAATGGCTCAGCACACCTTTCTTCCTCCCAGTCGATTAAATTTTTCAAAGCTTGAGGAATTTCTTCCTCTTCGTTTTTAACAAGATCTTGAAAATTTTGGTCAATTTTATGAACTATAGGCACAGAAAAGTAAGCGAAAATCATATCTTCATTCAAAGCCTCGGGCTCACAAGATGCAACAGACTCAAAAGAGAAAGAAAAAGAAGACTCAGACATTTTAGACAAACTTAAATTTGCCTCCAACCCCATAGGCCTGCCGAACTCAGACTCAACAGCCAATTCAAAACTCTCAATACAACTCTTTTCAAAATGCCAATTTATTTGTGAGCCATGCACTATATCCATGATGAAGTTTGAGGAGTCAGCAGGTACCTCTTCCCCGATCACGATAATGGTCATATCCCCCAAATTCATCGGTTCAGCGCTAGTATGCAATTCTGTCAATAAATCAGCCAGTGTTAGACCCAAGACTTCCTCTGTGCTGCTTTCCGAGATAACTTTTTTGTCTTGTCCGATGTCAATACTAGGATCTATCCACTCCTCGTCACTATCGGAGAGCTGATGATCAAAGAAGATCTCAAACGCAGGGTATCTCTTCCTCTCCACTTGATCAATCTAGGGCTCAGGAAAACCATAGAAAAGGAAGTCTTCTCATTGGCGGACAAAGCGTCCGTTCAAGGTCCTATGGATTTCTTTCTTGTCTTCTTTGCATCGATTCTCTCTCTCATTTCCTTCCCTTTCTTCTCCCAGTTTTCTACTATTGGTTCATATCCCAACCCAAATGCATGTGGGTTGTGGATTACCTTAGTTATCTTTATAGTGCTTTGTTGGCTACTTTCTTCCTAATCCAGATCCTAGGATGTATCCTAGCTTGTTCATCATATAGACTGACTGAGCACTCAGATGTGTACCCTCCTCTTTTTCCATGATTGTCTGCACTAGCCGTGCTTCTGCCAAGGTAAAACCTAAGAGAAAAACATCTCCACTCCCATGTTGTACTTCCAGTACTGGCGTTGTGACTTCTGGAGGAGGGCGGATCGTAGAATTGCCAAAAAACCATGGCAATCCCTCTATTATGTGAGTACTTCACCAACTGGTGTACGGTTGAAGAGACCACTCTCATCTTATGCAACCAAGGCCTGCCCAACAATAGGTTGAAAGTTGCCAGGACATCCATGACATGGAATTATGCCTTATGCTCAGAGGGACCAACTAATATCTGGACCTTGAAAGTCCCCATAACATTCCTGCTGGTGTTGTCATATGCCTGAATAACTTGGCTTGTTGGCGTGAAGTCATCCGGCTTTAACCCGATCGCATAAGCAGTCCTTGCTGGGCACATATTAATGGCTAAACCGATATCAACCAAAACTACTGGAATCCACTTCTTTCTACACTCCAAGGCCACATACAAAGGCTTGTTGTCGTCAACCCACTTAGGTGGTAACTCTTTGTCTGTAAATGATAACATAGGGGTCGTGTCTCTAGGTTTGATGAAAGATACTAACTGATCTGGCGTTATCTCAATGGATAGCTTGGCCTTGTTTAAGGCTAACAACATTGCTTGTTGATGTTCTCAGGAAGCCATGAGAAAACCCCAAATGGAAATGTTTGCCTAGATCTTTTTCAGTTGTTTTAGAACCAAGTCTTCTTCTACCTCTTTCTCTTTTTCTTTATATTTCTCTTTCTCTACCTCTATATCTTCGCCAAAGGGCTCTCCTTGGTCTAGATGTGGAGGCTTGAAGTAGCGCCCACTCCTAGTCAAATGATCAATTTCATCTGCATACCAAGTCTCATTCGGCACATTGTTTACCCATTCATTATCAGTATGGGCGAGATGTAGGTCATTATCATCCCATCATTTGTCTTCGTTGACTGAAAGGCAATTATCTAGCGCTGCTTGAATCATTCCTACAGTATGCTCTGAATAGTTTTCTGGTTCTTCTTCTTTTTCTCTGGAACTCTTTCCTTTACCACATTCAACAGGTTTTTCGAAATCAAGTCTCAATTCATCCCCTTTTCTTTCAGCTTCCTCATCAGAAGCTTCATCACCGCTTGACCAACCGTGATTGTAATTCTTCGGTTCCCACCATCCCATCTGCACATTCCTAAGGTCTAATTCTTCAAAGAAATAGAGATTAGCCAAGTCCTCCCTTAGGTCGGCCAAATCATCCAACCCCTATCAAGTACATCCTCTCTGACAACACTGATAGAAAATGAGTCAGGCAGATAAACCTCAAGCTTTAGTTGACCACTGGGAACAATATACCGACTAGGATCATACTTTTTCTTTGATAGTTTGCCAGCCTCAAGCATAGGTATTTTGGTTATTTCCTTTAACACTACCACCATAGGATTTTGGGTTTTGGTTGGGTTGGAGGTGTATCCATCATGCACAACTCGGTGCCTTCAGGAATATGTACCTCATGTTTTGGCAAATGGGTGGGTGTGATAGAAATACTAGGGTTAAAGATGGAAAAAAGTGTATGGATGAGGTTAAGATGAGGAGGTGGTGGAACTCTGTCATGAGGCGGCAACAAGTTAGTAACAACGTTGGGTTTTGGTGGTTATGGGGGAGCTATGTTCTTATTGTCAATGAGGTCTTGGATCTCATGACGAAGGCAAAAACATTGGTTAGTGTCATGTCCGGGTTGTTGGTAGAAAGCACAGTGTTTGGTAAGGTCATGTTTGGTTGGGAGAGGTTCGGGAAGAGGTCAGGGGTCCAAAGGCTTCAAATACCCTCTTTCTGTCAAGATTTTCATTGCTTTGGAGAGTGACATATGGAGAGGGGTAAATGTTCTGATTGGGGCTCGGGTTGTGTTTGTTATTTGTGGGCCAACATGAGCAAAGGGGTCGACAGTTTAAGTGGTGGTGGCAACCAAGTTGATTTCAAAGGGCTTCACAGCTATGCTACCACTGGTGGTAGCATTAGAATTGCGCCCAAAGGTCTTCTGTATTGACTCTTTGTCATTAATGATGATTCTTGTTTGATGACATCTTCTATTTGGACCCCCATTTCATGTAATTCTTTAAAAGTAAATAGGGGAAGAACTATCATTTTCTGAAGCATCTTGCCATGTAAATTCCTGACCACCATGCGAATCTGATCTTTTTCTGGTGGCCTGTTGGTCATCATCGCTGCCTTGGCCCTCCATCTGGTGATGAAGGCCACAAAACTTTCATTAGGCTCTTGACTGGTGGCCTTTAATTCTAGAGTAGTCACTTTAATCTGGGTGTTATAAGCATACTGGGTGATAAAGGCCTGGGCTAACTCTTTCCAATTTTGTTTTACCGAGTCCTCTAACTTAGCATACCAGATGGCAGCCACTCCTGACAAAGTTCATCCGAACAAAGAGAGCTTTTGCGGATGAATCAAACCCATAGGCTTTAAGACATCAGAAAATAGACGAATGTGCACCATTAGGTCGTCAAAGCCATCAAACCTATCAATGTCTGGCATTTTGAACCGTTCTGGCAACTTTACAACTGTCTCAGTGTACCCGTCTTTGATGTTTGGGATTAAATTGACTCCTTGTGGCCTTTTGAAAAGTTTTTCTAACTTGGACAGCTTCAACATAGTTGGGTTAGGCTTAGGTGCCTCGGAAGGAAAGATTCCTCCCGCTAGTTGTGGAAGGGGAAATGATCCTCCTGAAGTTTGTATAGGAACCCTCAAATCTTCTGGTGAGTTAAGTTCGGGAAACTCGTCAACTGGTGGAGGTGGAGGTGGAGGTGGTGGTGGAACTGGATGAGTCATCGGAGGTGGTTGAGTAATTGATGCCCCAGGTGGGCGTTGCAGTTCAGCAAGAGTATTGCCTTGAACGGCAAGAGTAACGCCTTGGGCAGCAACCGTAGTAGCAATGGTATCCATGCTCCGTTGAAGGCCCAATAGTATGTCTACTAAATTTTTTGGAATCTGAGTCATCGCTGATTCTGGTGAGTTGAGTGGTGATGATCTAGCAAATGAAGAAGGGGTATTCTGGACAGTTGATGAAGCTTTTGCTTTTCTTCATGTAACCGGTGGCAAAGAAACTAACACTGGCTGATCATGAACCAAATCTGCACTTTTGCAAAGTCTACCAATGCGAGTCCACAGAACTTGGGGGATATTAAACCTTTCGGAAGCTATAGTGCTCGACTACCTTACAAAAATGGAACCTTCAATCAAATTTTGGCAGCATGCCAGCTCAACTAACCATACTAAAAAATAGAACTGAACTCAAACCCACAAACTGAAATGCCTGAACCACTGATACTGAGAAACCCTGTATGGATCCCATCCATTACACATAACACATAGCAGGAAAGAGGACAAACACCCTTATGAGGGCTAGGGTTACCCTATCCTAGCTTTGAAATGATCTAGGGTTTCACTATTCAAACAAGCAGCATCATACATCCTAGAAATGGGAAAGCATCATGTCCTAATTTTGGAAGGTACTATAGCTCATTATATGCACAAGGTTGGCTCTACTCTAGGGGTTGAAGTCAAGGTGATGTTACCAAAGAGTCCTTTGGGTCATAACCAATGAAGATCTTAGGAAATCAGAAGAGTCAATATAGCCTCTCTTCACAGTCTGAGAACCTTCAGATCTCAAAAGATTATAACACAAGGCCTCCAAAGTAACATAGAGATATGTATAGTGTCACAAAAAGTGTGCCTGTGCTCCCACCAGTATTTGGGAAACACAGGGACTTTAAGTGCACCAATGACAAAAGTCATATCATGGAGTTCGAGTCAAGGTTTCATAAAATCCCTAGCAGAGTCGCCAGAAACTGTAACATGCCCGAGGAGTACCCACGCGCATTAAATAGTTCGGACTCTCGAGATCACTTTGATCTAGTCTCACAAGTGCAATATGAAACATAGACGAGAGTTCACATTTGGCAAATTTTAGAAAATCCATTTTATTGCAAAAAAAAAAAACAATCCAGAAATGGACAGCGTCATCAGATCTCAGAGTCGCCACCTAATATTTTGGGAAATTAGGAAACCCATGACTCGTGCCAAGGCTACTGTTCGTCATAACCAAAGTTGTCTCGGTTCGGAACCTTAGGTATGAGAGGGGTAGGTCATTAATTGAGCACCCTCACTCACTCGAATCACAAGATCGGCCTTTACTAAACCATGATATGAATTTTATTTACTTTATATGTTCATATTCCGATTATTTAATAAATCCTAAAAAAAAATACTATGTGAAGCATACAAGTATAGACTATGTCACCCACTTTGGAACAACTTGATTTCATGTAGTTTTGAAAGAGTTTTGAAGATGTACAACCCAAATAAATTGAGTTTACAAACATGAAAATCAACATCATTCCAAATTAAGCGACACAACCTCCATCCACTGACATTTACAGAGTTATATCACATAAGCAAATAGCCTCATAGTAGAATGCTAAACATAATAAGAAAAACACACACAAACAGGATGCTAAAGCATAAAAACTTACATGTTTGACGTCCCGCAAACAAGCTACAAAACAAAGTTAGTAAAACATGCATGATCTTATATACAAAATCCTAATGTAATTCACTCATGAGATTCAACTAAAGATTCGAGTTCTCAGATATGACATGTTAATCATCTCAAGAACATGAGGTAGCGCACATAATCACATAGAAATTGATTAAATTCACAAATGCAAACTTAGCCGAATCAAGATACATGAAACATAGATGCAAAGCATGGATATAACAAAAATAAATAAATAAATAAAATAAACATGATGCATATCCACAAATAAGGAAAGCAAGTAACAGAACGGGATAGAAAGAAGTGGGGTGGGAAATTATTATAACACTTTAAATAAATTATTACAAACCAAATTAGAGAGGGGTGAAAAGAATATTACAACAAAATAAAAACCTCACAATACACTCAAAATAAAAATAAAAAAAACAAAAGAAAAAAAAAAGTTTCATGTGCCTTGGAAACCATCAGAAGTTGGTTAACATCGGAAGACAATGACGTCTTGTCCAAAAGAAGCTAACCGGCCGGCCAACTAGGCCTAGCAAAACTTGTCTTATTGCGAAACCAAGAAAAGGAACAAATAAGAAATATGTAGGTGGCTCAACTAGCTACTACCGGTTAGATTAAAAATAAGAAAACAAATATTAAAAAAAAAAAAAAAAGTGCAAACTTACAACAAAACTAATATGAACCTAGAACAAGAAAACATATATAAGGTAAAACATGCAAGATTATAACAAAACTAATATGAGACTAATGCAAGAAAAATATAAGCTCGGAAATGCAAGATTAGAACATAATTATTATGAAACTAAAACAAGAAAACAAATATAAGATAGAACATGCAAGATTACAACAAAACTAACATGAACCTAAAACAAAACAAAAACAAATATGAGGTAGAACATGCACGATTACAATAAAACTAACATGAACCTAAAACAAAAAAAGCAAATATGAGGTAGAACATTCAAGATTACAACAAAACTAATGAACCTAAAACAAAAAAAAAAACAAAAAAACAAAAAACAAAAAAAAAGAAAGAAGCAAATATGAGGTAAAACATTCAAGATTGCAACAAAACTAATATGAGACTAATGCAAGAAAAATATAAGCTAGGAAATGCAAGATTACAACACAATTACTATAAAACTAAAACAAGAAAGCAAATATAAGATAGAACATGCAAGATTACAACAAAACTAACATGAACCTAAAACAAGAAAGCAAATATGAGGTAGAACATGCAAGATTACAACAAAACTAATATGAAATTAAAGCATGCGAATAAAAATAAATAAATAATTATGAGTTAAACAAACCACTTAGATTACAACAACACACTATGAAATATAAAGTAAGAAAATAAATATGAGATAAACAAACCACTTGAATTATAACAAAACACTATGAAATAAGAAGCAAGAAAATAAATATGAGATAGAAAATATAAGAAAATAAAAGACTAGAAATTCACCTTTCAAAGAAAAAAAGAACTTCTTAATTTCCAAACTTCCTCTTGATCACCCTCAAGTTTAGGAAGTGTGTTCTCAATCCTCAATTTGAAACTAGAATGGAACTCTGGGTATGTATGGTGGAAAAATGGCTAACTCTCTTATTTTTTTCACTTTCAACAACACTCACTCTTTCCTTTGATCAGTCACTACTGAAATTTAGCTAATTCAGAATTTTTGGAGGATTTTTGGGTGTAGGAAAGATGTAATTTCAGTTTGTATGGAAGGTATGGGGCGTGTATGGAAGATAGGAGTATTTTTTGCTCAAAAACTCAATTTTTCTCTCTTTTTTCACCCTTTTCTCACTCTTTTCTCTTCAATTTCATGGTCCTCCTTCTCTCTTACAATTTGATCATTCTATATAGGCAATGAGGGAGAGTTAAGGTCAAAAAGAAGGTGGTAGACAAGGTAGGAGACAAGAATGTGATAGGAGGGGTGAATTTTCAAAGTGGTTGCATGGGATACTCCTTTATGGATGCAAACAAAACCTCTTTTTGACAATGAGGGATGATTAGGTATGTATTTGGTGATACATGGGTTGGGCAATGGAGTAGAGGAGTGTCCTACTCACAGGAGAAAAAAAATGCAAAAATAAACCTTCTTTGCCTGTTGGTTTGAAATGGTCAAATATTATTTGAGGGAAAATATAACACAAGGCAAAGCTTTGGCAAAGTGGTTAAGGTGTTGGGTATTGAGTGGTAGGTTGGGGGTTCAAACCCCCTTCTAAGCATTCCTTAAATTCTTTTTTTTTTTGGGTAAAGACAAGTCAGCGCCACATCATCAGCAAAAGCCAATCCAATCATGCCACATCAGCAAGACCGGCAAGTCAGCGTCACAGTCGGCATTGACGGAATATTTTGCATATGGACGGAATATTCCCTAACTTAACAGAATATTCCTTCACATAACAGAATATTCCTTGAGTTTACAATTTGGCCCACAAGTTTCAAATAATTATGCTATAACCTAGATTTCGGGACAATTTTTCAGTGAGGCCCCCGGAAGTGCATCGAAGGTTGGTCCTATCTAAACGAAACATTATGGGTGCAATCGTGAGGTCAGAACATGCGCTTGGAAAGGTAATTTGTGGCTGTTTAGGGTTGGAAACAGGGCTCAAATTCTAAGTTTTCTTATTAAGGATTCTGTGAAAAACACCTTCTTATTTTGTCATGGGTAATCAAAAGAAAGCGCCCAAGTCTTAGGGCCAGTCAAAATGGGGTGTCTACAATGGTGTTGAGACTCATAGATATTATTCGGTGTCTAGTTGACTAACTTGGAGGTCTTATAGGAAATGTGCCTGATCAACGATGTTTTTAATGAGAAATTTAAGCGAGCGCTGGAACGAATAACTATCTTTGTAGACTTAACACAATTATGTGTTATGTATTACGTGTTATGCGATGTGTCATTTGAGTGGAGTCTCAATGCAGTTGTTCGAATAATCGTTATGTGACTGTGTTAGTATTTCGGTGAAGGGTACTCATGTTATGTATCCTAGGTTACGTGTTTTCTCTTTAATAGAGATGTGTTGGGCGGTGGTAGTAAACATTGAGTAGGCACCTCTGTGTGTGCTATACAGGTGATATGATGTGCGTCTAATGCTAGAGTGTATGAGATTTTGTTGTGAACACCTGTTGATGTGTGCTAAATTTGTTATGTTTGTTTTGATCAGGATGTCTAGGCAAGGATGTAATGACTTTCCTCCTTCCACACGGGAAGAATTGAGGAAGCAATTTCTGGAGTTGCGCCAAGGTACTACACCTTTGGCACAATTTGAGGCGTGGTTTACCAATCTATCTAGCTTTGCTCTGGAGTTGGTCGAAACCGAGGAGCTCCGTTGTGTGGAGTTTGAGAGTAAGTTATGTGATGATGTTCAGGAAATGATTGCTGGGCCCTGGCATAGGAATTATCATACACTTGTAGAAGCGACAGCTCACGTGGAGGCTGCAGTCCTAGTCATAGGGCAAAGTGGAGAGGGGGCCACTTCGGCAACTCTTACGACTGGGGGTCGTGGTAGGTGTAGTAAGAACCAAAAGAGAAAGGCAAGGTTGTTTCCTCAACCAATAATTATACCAACGGGGTCACCTAGCCAACCGGGACTTGGTACGATTGAGTGCTCACAGGGGGAGCAGTCGTTGGAGTCCTTACCAGTTCAGACTTAGAACCAGTTACATATTCAGCGACCGCCTATTTGCTATGAATATAATCAACCAGGTCATACCAGGAGTTATTGTACACAGGAGGTGACTTCTTTGGATAATCTGAAATCTAGTCGGGTTCAGCCTTATTCGTCCGGGCAGGGGCGATATCAATATCAGAACCGAGTAGGCCAGACTTTAAGGGTCATTGAAGGGTCAAACTTCTATTCGAGTGGGGAGATATGTGTTTGTTTCAAGTCTGTCTAGCTAGGTCACATCTACAACTCTTGTCCTTGGTGTCGTAGTTTAGGGATTGTTCCAGAGGTTGAGGATAACCTGTCTTGGCAATCAAGATAAAAATGTGATGGTGGTATTGGTAAAGGGATAATTGTTTTGAGTATCTTGTTTTGGGAATTGGAGGGTAAACAGCTGTAATTATTATGTAATCATTTCGTTTTGTAACCGGTACAATGTGGACCGTTGAAATATTATGACTTTTGTTTATGTATGTATACGTGGTGGGTTGTTTATTTTGAGGAGTTGGATATGTTGCAATTTTGAGTTTTCCTTAATGTGATAGGTATTTTGAGGGTTGTTGTGATTAGTTAGAATATTGCGAGGGTGAAGTTATACCAGTCAGTATGTTCGGTTTGGTTGATGTCGGTTTATGTTAGAGATATAAGTTTTAATTTATTGCGGTAGAAGTTTCTGGGGAAGCAAGAGGGTCGTGTCTTGTAGTGATAGGAGTAGTGTTGTGTTTGTTGGTCGAGGTTTGGAATGGCAGTGATGAGGTGATTGTTTTCGGAGATGGGTCGCATTTTGGATCACTTAGCATTCTAAGTTGATTGAGAGAGTAGTTGTGAATGTAGTGGTCTATGACTCGGGTGGAGGAGGTTGAGAACTTCTTTTGTTCTTCTGTGGAGTTAGGATAGTGTGACTTTGAAAACCTTGTAAGTGTCGTATGTATGTGTATGTGTTGGGGCTTGATTCAGGGTAATTGTTCAGTAAGTATTAACAACTGGTAGATTGACTAGGAGACTTAGTGTTTTGGTTGTACTTTTGCAATGGGTGATGGGATAGAATGTGGAATAAAGAGTTGACTTTATTGGTCACTAATAGATGGAGGTGTTGTGTTTACTTGTTGCTCGGTTTGGGTCGTTACGTGGTGTCGGTAGCTTGTAGCATGGTAGGCCTTTGCGAGTTTGCTTGGTACAAGAGGATAAATATGTGAAACTTGTTATTGTGAACTTGGTCGAGATTGTGAGTACATTAGCAGAGTAAGGGCATTAGTGTTAAGATAACCCATTTGGGTTTAAGGGTGAGATTTTGTGCGGTAAGTAATGGGTTTTGTTTGTGTGGTGTGTACCAGTGCATGGTTGGAGGTTGTGCGATGTTGTATCGAAGGAGATTGGTCATGGGACTATCCTAGGAGGTTGCCTTGGTGTAGAAATAGTGTGCTTAATGTGTTGTTAAGAATGGTCCAATGTTCAATAGTGCTGGGTCACTTGGGTGTGGTGTTTGTTGCTTGTTGTTTGGTTTGGATAGTGGAACTCCGAGTGAAGCAGTGAGATGGTGTAAAGGGATTGGTGCGCTCTGTCAGAATTGTTTTGTTCTTATCGGTCATTCTGTGCGTGGTGTGAAAGGTTGGTGTATGTGTTGACTTGAGGGGGTGTGTTGTATTTTAACTTGAGAAGTCCATTTCGGACTCAAATGTGAAGTGAGGATATGCATGCCACATAGGCATATGTATGATAGGTGAGTTGAGAACCAGAATACTGTAGGTTAACTTTGAGGAATCCGAAAGGATTCAACGAACATGTGAGGTTGTGTATGAAACTCCATTTTAGAGTTAATGAGGTTGGGCAAGGTGTTGGTGTGATGTTGGGTTATGCGAAGTTAAGTGGTATGTCGGTGTTTGGAGACTGATGCGGGATAATGGTGTTGGATAATCGATTGGTTAGTGTTTGGGTTGGTTGACATATAGTCACCTCGAAAACAGGTTGAAATTGAGGGATGTGTGATTGAATGGTATCTTGATGTGGCATGTAAGTCCCGTATGGACAGTTAGGATGTTGTTTTGAGTTTGTCGTAACCAGTTTGGGGTTACGGTTGGGAACTTTGGTCATGTGAGGACTTTTGTGCCATTGTATGATTAGTGGGTGTGAAATTTCTTTATTCGTGTCATATTATGTTGTTGGCACTTCAGAAATTTTCTAGAGATTTTATCATGGAAATTAGTGTTGATATTTTGGCGTCGCCACGGGTGTGATGGATTTGATGGATGATTTTGAGGAAAACAAAAATTTTCTTTTAGTGTTGTGGCCTTGGATGGTCTTTTTGAACTAAATCGGTTTTGGTTGGAAATGTAAGTTTTAAGTTTGATAAAAAGCTGAATCCAACAAATCAAAAACAAAATGAAAATGGTTTTGTGTTATAAACAACATCTATGGTTTTGGAATGTCAGTTTTGAAATCTTTAGATTTTGTTGTGAACGGTTGAAAATGTATTTGGGTTGTGTTTTATATTGTGTGTGGAAGACTTGTTTTGATCTAGCCTGAGTTACTAGCTATGTGGTATGTGTTTATTTTGCATAGGCTTGAAATTGTTGGGCATTGAGGTGCCATAACGTTGTTAGGATTAATCATGTTTTGTTTTATGTTCTTGTGCTACGAGAGAGTTAATTGGGAACTTTGTGTGCAAAGTAGCTTTCTTATTCTCCTTGTCCGAGCGTGGAGCACTGGGTAGCTATTTGAGTATTGTCGGTGGTTGAGGCGTAGATCACGTCTTTGAGTCCAAGGAGTTGTTGTCAATGTTGTGGTGGTGGTTGTTGTTTCTTGTCTCGTAAACCACATCGAGTTATGTGGATCGAAGAGTCCTCTGTGAGGTTTTCTTACCATTCTCGGTGTTCAGGTGTCTTTGGGACCCCGAGGTGTTAGATTGGGTGACCTTTTGGTTTTGGTGTTTCTTAAATTTCGCAAATGAAATATCCTAAGGTGGGGAGGTTATAGCACTTTTGTCCTCTAAACTATTGGAGAGTGTATTTAATTCCTTCATTTTCATTTTGGGAGTCTTTGGAGTTATTGTATTTTGGTTTTGGAGGAGTACAATTCGATTTAAACTTGTTGGGATTATTCGTTCGTGCTTGTTTACGTTGAAAAGTTCATTAGGAACTTGGAAAATCAGTTATGGTGTCGACACTAGCCTTGTTGAGGGTCGACACCATCTTCCTGCCCTGTCTTTAGTGTCCTTGCTGGTTTTTAGGGTCGACACCAGGGGTTCTAAGGGTCGACCCTTCCCTTGCTGATTTGTTCTGGGTGTATTTTGAAATAAAGGATCGACACCACTGGTTCCAAGGGTCGACCCTTGTCCTCTACACACATTAGTGTCTCAGTTTTTCTTCTTGAAGGGTCGACACCTCTTTCTGAAAGGTCGACCCCTATGAGTAAATTTCCAGATTTTTGGTTTAGTTTTGGGGCTCTACTTTTGGGAGTTTGACTTATTTTTTCCTTTGATTTTAGGGCTATTAATCTACCACTGTAGTTAGACCCCAAGCACACTTTTCTCATTCACTTTTTCTTTTCCTTTTTCTATCTCTCTTCCCTCTTTAAACCGTGAATCCCTCTCTCTCTCTCTCTTAGAAACTCGACTTTCTTACATCGATATCTAGATCTACTTGGTTAGAGGCATCTTTTCACCTTAGTCTTTTGAGAAAGGTTGTAGATCTCATCAAGGGCTTTCTTTTGATCCAAGAGTTTCGTGGTTTCATCGACTTTGGTTTTCTTTGAGTTCGCCTCTTCGCTTCAAGAGGCAGGGTCTATTTCCTAAACTCAATATGAGTTCGGCAGCATATTTGTGACATATTTTGTTATGTATATTTGGCGGTCATTTGGTATGATTTTTACCCTTGTTATTTGTTATTTCAAAAGATCTATGGATTTGGGTATTTTGGGTTAAACTTAGGGTGTGGATTTTGAAATGTAAAAGAGAGATTTTTCAAATGAGTTTTGAACAAGGTTATGATTTTGTATTGGTGGTTGAGATATGTTGACATAGTGGCTTTCTTTTACTCAAAAGTGATTTTGAAAGAAAATGAGGTTTTCTTCTAAAAACATGGGTTTTGGCTTGTGTTGGAAAATAATGAAAAATGATGTTGGTTTTGTAGGAGATGGGAAGAAAATGGCTGTGGGATTTTGAAAATGATTGTTGTTACTCTTTTGGGAAAATATATCTGCATTGATATCTTTTGATTATTGCATTAGAGATAATTGTTTTGGCTATTGGTAGAGGATAACATTGCCGTGTGTTAGAAATTCCATGTGGATTAGGCAATTTTGAAATCATTCATATCATGGAGCATGTAATGGATTTTTGGAAATTCAAACCGTATGTTTGGAAAGAAGTTTTGGAAATTCTTGTATTATGTTTTGGAACATTTGCATTATTTTGGAAAAATAATATTTTGAACCACACGTATTGTGCTATTGGAAATGATAAATAAAGTGGTAAAGCTATGAGGGGGTGTTAAAGTAGAATTAAGTTGGTCTGTGTGTCTATGGTGAAAGGCCTAAACTCATGTGGTAGGTGTCAAGCCTCCCGGTTAGCACCAGTAAAAATGTCCTTATAACTTGTATAGTTACTCGTATGAGCACTAGCCCTGGAGATTTACCCATTTTATTTATTATCGTTTTGGCTAGAAGGGACATTTTGGAAAGAGGTTTTAGTGATGTATTCATATTTGATTTAGCAATGTATTGGCTGGTTGGTACTAAGATACTTGAATTGGTTTTTGGAAAGGAATTTTATATCCAACAGATGATTTGAACTTGGAAAACGTTTTAATTAAACGTAAGGTTTTGGTAATTGGAAAGAAAGGATTTTGTTGAGAAATCAAATGGATTTGAAATTACATTTGGGCATATTGTATATATGTATTGCATCATGATCATTTATGCTGGTAGGATATGTTTAGTTTTTGAAATATTCTCTACTGGGCTTTATGCTCACCCTACATGGCTAAAATGTTTTTCAGGTGTGCATGTGTGGACGTGTGTGGCTTGCTTTTCGTGCTCCTCGGAGGGGTTTATTCTCCTCGGATACGATAGCACTACAGTTCGGACTACCATTGTTCTAAATCTGATTTCACAAGTGCAATGTGAAATAAATAAACACAAATAAGTCCAAATCCGGTAAATCTTTTGGAAAATCAATTTTTAATCAAAAATGCCAAAAATGGACTGCATTGCCAGATTTCAGAGTCGCCACCTAAATATTTTTGAAAAATTAAGGAAACCCGTGACTTGTGCCAAAGGCCACTTGTCCACCATAACCAAAGTGTCTCGGCTCGGGAACTTAGGTATAAGAGAGGAAGGTCGTGAATTGAGTACCGCACTCACCCGATCAAAGATTGTTCTCTACTAATCAGGATGTGATTTTTATGTACATTATATGCTCTTATTTCGATTATTATGGTATCTTGACTATGTGATGCACACAAGTATTGACTAATTCGCCCAATTTGGAACGTTTTGATTTTATGTTCATTTTGAAAAGTATTTGAATATGTGCCACTTGAAAAAGTGATCTTATATGTACATTAATCAAATTATCCCAACTAAAGCGAAAATGCCTTCATCCACAGGCATTCAAACAGGTATATTAACTAAGCACTTAGCCTCATGGTAATCATGCTTGACATGGCAACAATTGCACGCATACAATATGCTAAAGCAAAAACACTCACCTAGTACTCAATCAAGGCAAGCCAAAATAGAAGAAAATAGTTAGGAAAATGCATGCTCTAACATGCAAGTGACTAAATGCAACACATGCAAAATGCAATTAATAGGTTCGGTTTATTAACATGACACAAGACTCAACTCAAAGCATGCGATAGCACACGTATTCAATTAGGTAGGAAATAACAACAAGATTAGAATGATGAACCGAACCTAATGCATGCAAAAATGGATACAAGGCATGGCATTGTTATGAAAATGTAAAACATAATGCTACCATTGTAAACATATAAATAAAAGAGAGAAAGAAATAGGGGTTAGAAGACATACATAAATATTACAATTGTGCCCTCACGCAAAATGGTTTGAATGAAAGTCCTAATTAAACAAATTATTACAACACCAAATTAACTAATTTAACAAGCTATTACAATAACTAAATTTAACTAAACAAAGCGTCGCACCAGCACGAATGAGAACAATCTCCTAGAAACTTCTCTGTTTTGCTACCAGAAACTGTTATGTTCACAGTCAGAAAAGTAATCTGTTTTTGCCTCAGCTTCTGCTCTATTTTGACACAAAAATGACACTGCTTGCATAAAATAGAGTGGCCGGTCGGCCTTGAAAAGTGGTCGGCTGGATGGAAGGGTGGCCGGCCGGCCAGTGTGTTTTGGTACTGCCTTGCTACCACAGAAATGAAACAAAGCAAAAACAGAGTGTTTCTAAGAGGTGTTTATCCTCTCTTCCACTCCCTATCATGAAACAGATCAAGGGAGGGGTAGACTCGATTCGCAAACCATCAATTGACGCAAGCTCGTTGCGTGATGTCTATGAATCAATGGGACAAAGTCTCAATAAATGGAAATAAAAGACCAACGAAACCTTCTCCCTATCATGGAGTTACCTCTCTAGGGAAGTGGTAGACATTGCTTCTCTAATCATTAACATAACTAATGAGTATGTAATTAACGTCCGATTGAACCCAAATCAATTTTATTACTCTTTTTACCATTTTAGTTCAATTTTATTAGCCCTTTTTATTACATTCCCATTCTTTAATCATTTTAGTCCAAAAATGAGAGTTATGTCCACTAAATGAGGAGAAGTGTCAAACAAGGAGTTATTCTTGGCTTGAGAGAGATGTAATGCCTTGGTAATGAACCTCTGAAGAGATTAAACCATTAAGCATGGAAGAGTCTCTCTCGCATGCCTTAAATAACACTCGTTTGAAACGACTCTCAAACAAAGAAAACCAAGAAAGGAGGGAGGGTGCAGAGATGAGTATTACAAGTGTGAGCATGTGCATGAAAGCTATGAAAACAAAACCTATCAACTCAAATAAGTTTGTGTCTAAGGCCTAAACCACCAAACCTATGAGGACTACAACACTACAAGCATGCTATGCAAAGCATAAATGAAATAAATACATTAAAATAGTCCTAAAATGAGTAAAAACATTGTTGGAATTGAGTTGAAAAAGCTAAAAGAAGTAAGCAAAATGGAAAAGAATTAAAGCTACTAAGCAAACCAAAGGAGGGGTGGCTAACCCCTCCACTTTTTGGACCTCAAAACCACATATTTTAGCCTTTTAAAACTCTGAAAATTAGTAGCCAAAAGTTGATAAAGAAGTGGAAACACAAGGACAAAAGCTTAGAAAACAAGGTTCAAAGAAGAGTGGTTAACCCCTCCACCTTTGGTAGCTTTAAGTCACAAATTTTAACCCATAAAAACAGTCCAAAATAGTATAAAAACAGCAAGAAAAGAGAAAGAAGAAGCAGTGTAAAGAAGGTAGAGGTTATACCTCTTGAAGAGAGGTTACTCTTTGATTCACAAACCAACAAGCGATCACCCTCAAGAGCTGAGATTTTAGATTAAGAACCTCAGCAAGGAGCTTCAAATTTCTGGTCTATGAAGTGTTTGGGTAGTGTATGTGTGTTGCAAGATAGAGAGTGAGAGAGTTTTTCAAGAATTTGAGCTTTGGTAATTTTTTCTATCCTAAAAACATAAGGTATG
Source organism: Camellia granthamiana (assembly GCA_036172215.1). Taxonomy (NCBI): domain Eukaryota; kingdom Viridiplantae; phylum Streptophyta; class Magnoliopsida; order Ericales; family Theaceae; genus Camellia; species Camellia granthamiana. The sequence continues at coordinate 51,110,563 of CM069912.1, read as the reverse complement.
GTCAAGTATATATAGAAAAACAGGTTGTTATCTCAGAAAAATCTGTATTGAGCCAACTGGTGTAGTGCATGCACATGGGGAGATAGCTGGCAATAAATATTTGTTCTGTCGAGAAACCTGGTCGGCGGTTTGGCCAGGTGGGGGACAGTCGGCCACTAAAAGTTGGCCTTCCGGGACATATGGCTGGCCATCCGCTCAAAATGGCTGGATTTCTAATTAGCTGGCCGGCCGACCACTGTTACTTAAGTGGCCAGCCTACTACTTGCAGACAAAATCTGTTTTCAAGCCCAACTTCAAACGGGTATATCTCCCTCATCCGGACTCGATTTTAGGTGATTCTTCAGTCTAAATTGAAGTCCCATAAGTCTACTTTCCAATGGTGATGTTTTTACATCTAAATTCTAAGTGTACAAATAGATATGCCTAATTTAGTGAAGGCTACTTATTTCTTTCTTAACGATTTGATGCCCAATCTTTTCCTAAACTAGTTTTCTTCCCTTCCCTCATATTTCCTTCAACTCCAAACCTATAAATAAGATGTTTTTAAATATTTTTCAAAGAATTCACCTCCGTTCCATTTATTTCCACTTTGTTCTTACTCGATTTACTAAAAAGTGCAGTATTTTAATCGAAATGCGGGCCTCAGAATATCGTAAAAGCATTTGGAAAAATATTTTGAAAAGAGAATTTTAAGGTCTAAAATAGTTTTGGTCAAAATGGAGTGCAAGGTTGGGATTAGAAACTCAAAAATCGAAACCTTTTGCTGAAGAACTTGAATGATTGTACAACGTCACTTTTCATCATCGAATGTTCAAAGTGCGGCACCCAAATCATAAGGGCGGTCAAAAATGGGGTGCCTATAGTTATCTCTCTTTGACAGAGCTCAAAGTCATGGAATGACGTGAGTGAATGTCAACGCCCGAAGATGTCCCATTTTGACAAGGCCGTAAGACTTGGGCAAACAAACAAAATGCAAAAGCAGATAGTTGAACCTGAGGGTTGCCTACGTATCCCCTTGCAAGGAATCAAACCATTGTAGTTCAAGGGCATAATGCAAAAGGATACACAATGTAATGAAATAGTCAAACTACAAGCAGTGCAAAACACACAAATACCATAACGGAATGGAGATGCAAATCAAACTACGTTTTATATAGAAAAGAAGTGGGCACAACCAAACAACGCCTAATCATAGGCCAAGTGCCTATACCCTCAATACTGGCCTCAGCACAGTATGGGTGCTTACACATAATAGAACCATTAACATGAAAGGGGTGCGAGCACATGCAAAACTATGTCTTTCGCAGAAAGAGTACAATTAATTGGGTGGTATGATATAAGTGAGGAATGATTTGCTGGGGAAAGATAATGATCCTAAATGCTGAATGCAACAAGACAAAGTACAATGCAATGGATACAATGGATTAAGTGAATAAGGGGCACAAACCGAACTACATCTTACCTAGAAAGGGCATGGACACAAAACAGGCCACGTCTAACACAGAAAAGGTGCCGACACCCTCAATACTGGCCTCAGCGCAGCATGGGTATTTACACATAACAGAACTATGTTTCAACGAGGGAAAGGTATGAGTACATGCCAAACTAAGCTTAAAATGGAAAGGATACATGCCATAAAATGGTATCATGTAATGGATGTAATGGACAATGGGGTAGATGTATGTGATAGACGTATGTGATAGATATAATAGATGTGATGTAATAGATAATAACTATGATGTAGCAGTTGGGAAGCGGCAGTTTTAGAAAGTACCTGGCAGGGGCAATTAGCGATGACTCACCTTATGCTGCTGTGGATCTTCCTCTTCTTTTTGGTTTCAAGACTTCTTCCTTTATCATGCGCTTTCAAATCACGGGTACTACTTTTCTCTCTGGCTATATTTGCAACTTTCCTTATTCTCCAACAGGGTGGCAAACTAGGTTGGTTTAGTATCCAAAATTGAGGCGCATACAAGCTACCTTAACCTATAGGGCTACCATACAGATTTCAAGCTGAGAATACACCCCTGGGTATTTAAACCAGACTTTAGTCTCGGAAATTCCAAACCTTTGCGTTCTAGGCCTCAGCCATTCGAACTCTAGTTTCCACCGTCTTAGTTGATCTCCTAGGAACTCACTGCAAACACAGTCAGGTGGCTATACTAGACTGATTAAAGTCGTTCGGACACAATAAACACCAAAGGAATTGTACCTTTAGAGGATTCAAGGTCTCCTAGACCCAGTGAGTGCACAAGACAGTGCAGGTGAGGTGCACAAAACAGTGAGGGGTGAATGAATGCACAAAACAGTGCAATGAAAGGTGCACAAAACAGTGCGATACAAGGTGAATGCACAAAATAGTGCGATAGAAGATGCACAAAACAGTGCGATACAAGGTGAATGCACAAAACAGTGCGATGTAGGGTGCACAAAATAGTGCGATATAAGGTGAATGCACAAAACAGTGCGATGCAAGGTGCACAAAATAGTGCGATACAAGGTGAATGCACAAAACAATGTGATGCAAGGTGAATGCACAAAACAGTGCGATGTAAGGTGCACAAAACAGTGCGATACAAGGTGAAATGAGCAGTATGTAGAATAGTGCATCATGTACTCTATGAAATGTGGGGCAACTTGCAACAATTGTAATTGAAAAACACCCAGGCAGGTAACCCAACGAAACTTTGCCATTACAAGTACAGAACAAAGTCAAGAACAAGAGAAACCAATCATGCAATTCAAATCAACCAGGGTGTATGAACACTCAGGCATAATACAAAACACATGTATTAATCAAAGGGAAGATGGCAATCCCATGAGAGTTTTGAAATGGCTGGAGACAACTTTCGAAAGTTAAATCATATTGAAAGTTGAATCATATCAGAATCATTATGGGGGTGAGCTACCCTAACCCAGGGAAAAGTGTCAAACAAAAGGCTTTGAGCAGACTGAGAGAAAGGTTGGGTTCATGCCCTTTGTTCAATTGATGACCCGATCAGATGTACTGAAAGTTGCCCCTAGTGTCCAGTCACTGGCCACTGGTTGGGTTCATGCCCCTTGTTTGATTGTTAACCCGATCAGATGTATTGAAAATTGCCCCTAGCATCCAGTCACTGGCCACCAGTTAGGTTCATGCCCCTTGTTCAATGGATGGCCCGATTAGATGTACTGAAAATTGCCCCTAGTGTCCAGTCACTAGCCACCTTTTTTAACATTATGCAGGCACGTAATGGGGATAATCAAATCCTGGAACGGTTGTTAACCAATCAGACTCATGTTTCTTTTTTGTCCTGGTATGTTGAGAACTTACTCCAGTCTCCTCCAAAGTAGTGACGGATTCCTCACATACACTTTGCAATGATCATGAATGCAATGCCCCTTGTATGGGCACTCTCAGTTTGTTTATGAATTCCACACATGGACTTGTTTTTGCGTTTGGAGCAAACACTCGTGTATGGAATTTTGACCATGCCACTCTGTTAGTCTTGAGCGACAAACACGTTATGGTGACTCGATGAAAAGCACTTTTAAGTGACAGACACGCTATGGTGACTCAATGAATAGCGTAGACCGAGACAAACACCAAGCACGACACAACAGAACTCATAACTAACCTGAACGTAGAAAAAGATTCAACGCGACTGATTATTCATAGTACCCCTAGTATTACTTATGTTCCCTTTAGAACTCAATTTCGTAAAACCTGAGTTTTGATTCCTTTTTTGTTCAAGTTAGAGATTCTACTGATAAGTTCAAGTTTTGAAAATTGCTCCACTTGTTGATTCAAGCTAGTTCTTTCTTACCCAACGAAAGTATTGTGATATGCACAGCAGTTGGTGTAGCTCATGGACTGATACGAAGCTGATGACGTGAATTGGGCAAGATGTTTGGGTCAAGTTGGATGAGATGGCTATGGATGAGATGGATATTCTCTAGTAATTGGGATGTGGTTTACATTCTTTACTCTTGGGAGATTTTTGGATTGCTAGGGTTTTATTTTGTCATGCTTTTAAAAAGGATTTTTTTTTTATTTTTTTGGTTATTGGACTTTTGGACAATATTTTTTTATTTAATGAATGTTTGGATGAGGTGATTCTTTTAATTATTTTTTTCTTGGAGCCTTCAAACATGTTGATTTTTATTTTATGATGCCTTTAGACAAGAAGAATTTTTTTTTTTTTTTTCTACGTGACTTTTTTGAAAAATATCCAAAAATATAAAAATTTGAGACCTTAAGAAATTAGGGCCTTAGGTGAGCTCCTAACTTTTGGATGGACTGGCCTTCAACTTCACCTATCACTCGAAGAAATTCATTTTTAGTGACAACAAAATCGTCACTGCAACCCTTTCATGATGAGCTCGATTCCATTATCAGTTTCTTACTACATATACATAGAAATCATAGTAACATTTTACTAATGTGGAGATATTAAAAATACCTTTACTACAAATTCGATCGAGGTTAGTGTTCAATGCCTATCAAGATTCATACTATCTTAACAGTTTGTTGATCTTAAGATTAATGATTCTTTATACAGTATTTTTTAAGTGATTTGAATCTTTCTCCGATTTCAGGAACTCATATTAATGTCAAGATTCTGTAATCCTTTCGAGATCTATGCATTTGTAACATTGCATTTGACTTCTTACTAGGTGAACATTCACTTTAAAACACCTAAATGAAAATAATAGACCTTGTACAAGAAACAAAATGCCGCGGATGCAAATTATAGTTAACATTTACTCAGACATAAACTTCAATTGGGCTAGAATAGTAACATGAAGATGTAGACATTTTTTTCCCCTCAAAACAATGACTAGTCAAACACTAGTAATTTTTTTTATTATTATGATCCCTCTTTCCAGCAATTCATCAAAGACCTAGTTCATTGTAATTAAACCTTTCTATAAACAGCCACCACATGCTCTAATCCACAATTTGTCAAACACCTCACAGGCCCAACCGTGACATAACCTGTTCAAATACACCAATCATGCTAAACATAATACTCCACAAAAATACATAACCTGTTCAGATACACCAATAATTTATTTATAATTGAAAGGGTAAATTACACTAACGGTTCCTATAGTTTAGATTTTGTATTATTTTGATCCCTGACTTTTTAATTATGATATATTTGACTCTGAATTTTGATTCCTATTTTAAATAAGAACAATTGAAGATACCATTACTCAATTTTAAAGGCAAAGTTGTCGATTTGATAAAATATAAACTAATTTGACGAAAATAAATGTCAAGAAAATATTTTTAAAATTTTTAAAATTATTTCTACCCATTAAAGATAAAATTATGTAAAATTGATAAATTTTTTATACATTTATTTTTTTTTTTACCAAATTAATTTTTATTATATGTTTGGATGATGATCAAATAATGGGTGGTTGTTTTTATTTTCATTAAATTAGTTTCTATTTTTTCAAAAGTTAAATATGGCCACAACTTTGATATCTTTATTAAACCAATCAGTTCCGATTCGTAGCTCGAAATTCGGAGGCTCGAATTTGGCTCGACACCAAAACAACGTCGTTTTGGTGTCTTTTTTTTTTTTTTGCCATTTTCTGAAGCTGAAGAAGAAGAAAAAGAAAAATAAGAGAAGAAGAAGAAGAAAGAAGAAACATCAACAGCTGGGTTTCATCAACAATGCAAATAGATGATAATATGATAGTTCGGGCAATATATTTTATCATCAAGGCATGGGTAACTTTGTATATACAGATTCAGATCCCTCCTCTTCTCTTCTCTCTCCCTCCTCTTCTCTTCCCTCTTCAGATTTGAATCTGTAAAACAACTATATTGCCCGAACAAACACCCAAATTCAAATCTACAGATTCTGTATATACAACTAAAACAACTAGTTCACATCCAAAACAACTAAAATATATATATACAGATTCAGATCCAGATCCAGAACTAAAAATATATATATACAAAACAGAACAATTTTTTTCAGATTCATCATCATCAACAACTTTTATTTATTTATTTATTTTCAGATCCAGAATAAGTAAAAAATAAATAAATATACAGAACAGATTCAGATTCAGATCCAGAACTAAAAATAAATAAATAAATAAATATACAAAAATATACAGAACAAATTCTTCTCCTCCTCTCTTCCGCGCCATCACCGACCGTCATCACCGATCTTCCTTCTCTTCTCTCTTCCTCTTCTCTTCTCTCTCTCTCTCTCTCTCTCTCTCTCCCTCCTCTTCTCTTCTCTCTCTCTCTCTCTCTCTCTCTCTCTCTCTCTCTCTCTCTCCCTCCTCTTCTCTTCCCTCTCCATCTCTGTGTTCGAAAGAATGAAGGGGAAAGAATAAAAAGGAAAGAAATAAAGAAGAAAAAGGAAAAAAAAAAAAAAAAAGACAGCCCAAAACGATGTCGTTTTGGGTTGTCAAGCCATTCAGGCCACAGTTATTTCGAGCTACCACTCATTTTTCTAAACCAATCCATTAAATTAAAAAATCAAAACTAAAAATATTTTATATATTAAATATATCGATTACACATTAAAAGCCTAACAACTACCCATTACATGATCATTATCCAAATACATAATAAAAATTAATTTAGTAAAATAAATAAATAAATAAATGTCTAAAAGATTTATTAATTTTACATAATTTTATCTTTAGTGGGTAGAAATTATTTTTAAAAATTCAAAAATATTTTTTTGACATTTATTTTTGTCAAATTAGTTTATATTTTATTAAATTGATGATTTTGCCCTTGAAATTGAACAATGGTATCTTCAATTGTCCTTATTTGGAACAAGATTCAAAATTCAAGGTCAAATGTGTCACAATTGAAAAGTCAGGTACCAAAGTGACACGTGCCCCAAACTATAGGGACTGTTAGTATAATTCGCCCTAATTAAAATGTTTCATCTCTCTATACTACACTGTAACTCTTTCATATAGTTCTCAGCTTTGCACTTTTATGCCTCAATTAAAAATTTTACTATCTTAAGACAATTAAATTTCTCTGTCTAAAGTAAAATTGAGTAAATAACTATAATTTTTAATTAATTAGCCTATTCACCCCTCTCTAGACACGTTAACATATTATTACAAAAGAAAATAAAATGCCACTATTTGATTATATATATACATATATAATTTCATATTTATCATAAGTTTTGTTTGAAGGATCTCGACTAGAGAATTTCAAATATATATGGAAAACATCGATCTACATGAAAACTTATTAAATTTTAAAGTTTTGAAACAATTTCAAAAATAGAGACTGAATAGCATTTGAATAAGGTATTTTTTTTCTCCCAAAATAGGCTACAAAAATATTATTGGGGCTAAAATTTTTAATTTTTTGACTTGTTTAAACTTGTAGTGAAGGAAACCTCATCAAATTTTCTACAATCTGGTCTGAATTCACAGTTAAAAAAAAACAAAACAAAACAAAACAAAACATTTCACCAAATTTCCCTAAATTTGAACATACATGGACCTGGGCTAACTTAGAAGGATGGACTCTGATAATTATGATCTTCACAAAATTACATATGGCCTTTCTAAAGCCCATGATGGGTCCATGGCCCAACCACATCAATTTTAGGGGTGTAAAAATGACCTGAGACCCGTGCGCAACCCAAAGCTTGAGATGGGCCTGGGCCCGGGCCCGAGCCCTACCCAAGACGTTAGGCCTCGGCCTCGGCCTTCCATTTGAAGCCCAGCTCGGCCTGTTGGCCCGACCCCAAAAATTTCAAGCCTTGCGAGCGGCTCAACCCATCCCACTTGGCCCTCTCTCTGCCAACGGTCTAAAAAAATAAAATGCAAGTTACAATGGTTAAATAATTAAAAAAAATAATAAAAATAAAAATAAAATGAAGGCTTGATCTTGCAACAACGGTAAAAAAAAAAAAATTTAAAAAAAAAGGTCATTTCCTTGCAAAAAGGCAGAGCTGATGTTGCCCCCCGCCAGTGCCACTTACACCCTCCCTTGTCATGCATCACTCTTCACTCACATCATCATTGTTGCAATGAATGGGGAAAAAAAAATATTTCTGCCTCTTGCCAGTACTGCTCGCCTACTCCCTACCCGCCTTGTCAATGTCATGCATCACTCACATAATCATTGCAAGTTGTAATGAATTAAATAATAATAATAATAATAATAATAATAATAATAATAAATAATTTAACGGTCATATTACCGTTTAACAGAACGGTAATTTTATTTATTTAATTATAAATTTATTTCAATTTTTCAAACTTCTATAAATATCTCCCCCTTTTCAAAATAAATCTCACAAACAATTCTCTCTCTTAAACTCTCGATCTCTCTCAACTCTCAATTAATTTTGAAGTGTCATCCCTAAGTGGCAATTGTAATTGTGCAACAAGAACCTTTTATCAGAAGAAGCTAATTTCTGTATCGCATTCGCCAGTCAGTAACATTAATTAGTTTAATTAAATTTATTAGCTACTCATTTTTTTCATTAATTATTTGTGAACATATATTAATTTTTATTTTCTACTCATTATATTTACACATTATTTAAATTAATTATTAGTTCTTATATATTATTTTACTTACATTACTATGGATTCTAATATTCCTAATGTTTATGTCGATGTTGATACATATACTACACAACATTAATTTGTTGATTCTTTTTCTAATATCGCTCTTCTAACAGTTGGATCATCATTTAGAGACACAGCTATAGTAGTGTTTGAGAACGTTTTCAAAAAATATCTATAAATAATCCTGATGGTACAATTATATTTAAAGCAAAATGTAAATATTGTATACACTTACTTAGTGTTTGCATCTGCAAGGGATACTAGTCATTTAAAAAAGCATGCTAACAAACATTTACAAAATCAACAACCTGATATTAGAAGTCAAATGTAATTAGGGGCTTCATCAATTGGTAATTTGCAAACATTTTCATATGATCCTATACATGCACAAATTTCTGTAGTTAATTATATGATTAAAAAAGAACAACCTTTCACTACTAGTGAATTTTACCGAAATAATTCACGAAAGTTTTGCACCATAGTGTCAAAGTTTTTCAAGAAATACTACTAGAAACAGGATTTTAAAGAAATTTGAGGATGTTTAAAGTGAATTATTTGACATCTTTAAAAAATTTAATGGAAGTGTTTGTTTAACATCTGATCTGTAGTCAAATAATGGTTTAGAATATCAATGTATCATTGCACATTTTATTGATAATGATTGAAAATTAAATAAAAGAATTTTTTGATTTAAATTAGTTGAACTTCCATTCATTGGTCATTCGCTTAGTGTAGAAATAAAAAATGTATTATATGAGTGAGCTTTAAAAAATAAAATATTTACAATTAATTTAGATAATGCAGCATATTATAATCAAACTATAACCCATTTAAAATCAACTTTACAATTACTTGTTGATGGTGATTTATTTCATGTTTGTTATTATATCCATATTTTAAACTTAATTGTTAAAGAAGCTATGCATGTATACGAGACTTCTGTACTTGTAATAAAAAATGCAATTGTTACTATTATGTCTTCTGCTAATTGAATTTCGGAATATAGAAAAATTTGTCAATGACAAAGTATGTCATTTAAAAAATTAATTTTAGATATAGATAGCAGGTGAAATTTAACGTATAATATGTTAAAAAGAGCTTGTAAACAAATACGAGCAATAGATTTATTTTTTGCAACAACATCAATAGGAGGAGTATTGACTCCCACAAAACTTAATTGACGCCAAGTAGCCTTGTATAAAGATTTTTTAAAAAAATTTTATACTTCAACAAAATTATTTTCTTATATATATATACTCATATTTCACAATTTGTTTTACATATGCTAGCAGAAATAATTAAAGTTTTTTGTAAAATATATGGGTAATGAATGTTATATAACCATTATTAGTTCAATGAAAGTAAAATTTAATAAATATTTTGATTATTTGCCTCATGTTTTAGGTTTAGCCATAATAATTGATCCTAAGTGTAAAAAAATTAGTTTATAAGAAATTTTAGAACGTATATTTGTTGATCAAATACAGTTTGCCCCTATTATGCAAACATGCAACATATTATTTGAAGAATACATGACAGCTGCATCTGTAAATATACATACACACACTACACTAGCAGTCTCATCTCGAGGCGAGAGATTTTTTTTTTTCAGTAATAAAAAGTAGAAAATATCTCAACATACAAGCTTAAGTAATTCTGAACCACAACATTATTTGGAAAGCCCGACAGTGGATGATTTCGATGATTTGGACATTTTGAAATGGTGGAAACAAAATGAAACTATGTGGCCTGTGGTTTCACAGATGACTCGTGATATATTAACTGTTCCTATTTCTATAGTTGCTTTAGAAACAGCTTTTAGTACAAGTGGACGGGTGTTGAGCGATTACCGCAGCAAGCTTTCATCCCAAATGGTTGAGGCACTGATGATATCCAGAGATCATATGCATGCACTTACGAGAAGACAAAATTATAATGAAAATGAGCAAATTCAAAATGATTTGGATGAGATATCCTCAAGCAACGCGACTGAATTGTCTGTCTCCTCTGATGATTGATCAACAATTTGTTTTTTTACTATTTTACTTCTTTTTTTTTTTTTTTTTTTTTAAGATTATTAAAGTGGAGTATAATGCAAGTGATTGGTAGGCTAGTAGGTGCCAACCTAGTTGGGATGTACTTGACCAATAGTGATACAATTGCTCTACCATTATCAATAATCTACATCTATTTTATTTAATGATATAAATTTTTGTAATATTTTATTTCATTTTGAAATTATAGCGATCCCGGTATTCCCGTTACTGTACAGTTGTATTCCGGACTCGGTTCCGTGGAGTTGGTAGTTGTGTCTACCTTGTGGTCATCCTTTAATGTCACTTGTTTGAATTTTAGGATGTGTAGGACTTGTCTCGAGTGGGTGGATTGAGTCTTGGTTTAAATTCCTCTTTTTTGTATTTTGGCCTTTCCGCTCGAGCGGGCCTTTGAGCGCTTGAGCGGAGATTGCATACTTCCAGTATCTCGTGCCCTTGCAAAACTTCTGCAGGTGTGATTTCTGCGCTCGAGCGGGTTTTCTGCGCTCGAGCGGGTTTTCTGCGCTCGAGCGGGATTGTTAGCACTCGAGCGGACAGTACATTTCTGGTAAAAGTTCTGGGAGGGGGAGATTCACGCTCGAGCGGACCGGATTTCACGCTCGAGCGGGCGAACTTTATTGTTGTGTCTTAGCGCTCGAGCGGACCATGTTTTCTGTGTCTTTACGCTCGAGCGGTGTGTTCTACGCTCGAGCGGACCTGTCGTATAACTGAGAGTGGCTGGGCATTTTAAATCACTTTTTCACTTTCTTTTCTCTCTCCTACTTTTCCAAAAACACCATTGTTGAGCTTCTCACTCTAGAACTCTACCTTCTCTCTAGGTATTGATCTAGTAGGAGTGGTTTGCTCACCTTTGGCCTTTACAAAAAAGTTGTTGATCGTCGAAGGCTATCTTTTAATCTGAAAATTTCGGGATTTGGAGCATTTTGATTTTGGTCTTCATCTCCGTTGGAGCTCATCTTTTGAGGTAGGGATATCCTACTCCTCTCTATGGATTTTGTCTTTAAATTTTAGTATTTTGAGATGTTGGGGTTGGTTTGGTAATTTGGTGAAAGTTTGGGGCTTTTGTGTAATTTTTACAAAAGTTGGGGTTTTGTTATAATAAACCTAGATGCATGTTTGGTATAGAGAAATGGAATAAATGTTGGAATATTGATGAAAAGGGAACCTTAAGGGTTGAAATGTTAATTATGGAAAATGCCCTAATTACATTGATTAATTAATTGGTATAATTAATTGTGAGAAATGAGGAAATGAAGTGGAAATGTTGAGATTGGGAGTATATGGGAATAAGGGGTGTAGTTGAATTACTTATCACTCACCGAATTGAAATGTTGATTCAACATCCGTTTGCGTATTTATTTTCTGTTTAGAAATAACTGCTTTGGGCTATCGGTGGAGGATAGTCGTGATTGTTGTAGACAATGCATGATGATTAGGCAAACTAAAACTGATCATTGAAATGTGTCATTGAATGTGACAGTTGAAGGAATACATTAAATTTATGTATTGATTGATGTGTATAATAATTGTTTATATGCATTGTGTGTTGTGTTGGAGGAGATAGGGGATGTACTCCACGGTTTAGGGGATGATAGGGGATGGACTTCTAAACCGGATATTGTTTGGGAGGAGATAGGGGATGGACTCCATAGATACGGCTCATATGCATATCTAGTGATGTGTTGACACAGCTCATATGCTTGTCTTTGGAAGTGTGATATTGCTCTTATGCATGTCTACGGAAGTATTGATATAGCTAGTATGCTTATCTTTTATTGAAATGAGAAAATATTTAATATGAGTTAGTGTCTCATATAAGTAGTTTGGCCAGGTTCTGAGCCATGGTTATGAATTGGGAATTTGCAAGGAAATGAAAAATGAAAGTGTATTAGTGTTGGCCATCTATCAATTGCTAATCTTTTAGTCATTGTTCATGGTTGGTTTAGTGTATTTCTACTGGGCTGTGGCTCACCCTATATGGGAATATCATTTTCAGGTACAGGTAGCATGCCACCTCCAAGGACATAGCTTGGGAGGCTAGAGGCGGGCAGACTTTTGTTATTTAGTTTCTTTTGATGTATTACATGTATATTCAAGCCAAGGGCTTAAGGTGTAAATGAGTTAGCACTCTTTTGTTGTAACCAAGTGTTAACTTGGAAAGCTGTAAGCCCGTAGGGCATTTGCTTTTGTTGTTAACATGTAATTCCTTTTGTAACCAAGTACTCTGATGAATAGAAGAATGTTGGGCTTTTATATATCAATGCATGTTTATATTGTTGGGTTTTATGTTATTTTCTGAGGGCGTTACAGAAATAAAAATTATTCATTCAATAAATGTTATATAATTAATTCAATATTGTAATAATGAAAGTTTCATTTTCATATGTATAAAATTATTCATTTCAAAAGAAAAAAAATTACATAATTGCATACTTTTTTAGTTATAAGTTCATAATTAAAAAAATATAAGTCATACATAATTAAATTTAAACACCACTATAAAACATAACCAAAATAAAATCTCATTAATCTTAACTAAAATACTCCAGTATAATTTTTCTTTTACTGTTTATCCCTAATAAATAATCTACATAGATAATGTATTTATTGCTTATTTTTTCAAAAAAAAAAAAGAAAAGAAAAAGGCCCGCTTAGGCCCGGCTTAAGCACAAGTCCTAAGCCCTATTCTGAGTGAGCCTGGGCCCCACTTTTGAACCTATGGGTTGGCCAGGCCCCGATCCACTCAAAAGGCCAGAGCCCACGAGGCTCGCTTGGGCCGGCCCGGGCCCGAGCCCAGGCCCAGATGAGCCAAGACGGGCCATTATTACATCCCTATTTATCTTGCACTAAAGATGCTATTCAGATCTCATCTAATTTCGCAAGTAAAAGATAATAGCTTTCTCCAATTATATTTGAGATTCCATAAGTGACTTAGTGCTTTAAAAACAAGAGTCAAGCTCTTTAAAGTCCTAAGGAGAGCTCCCTTAATGAGAATTCACCCTGCTTGCATTATTGCTAAGCCAAATCCTGGCAATTCCTTCTAGCCTTACTCAAATAAGGGGTGAGGCTCAGGTCATGCGACTGACTTGGTTGGCTTGCTTATAGAGATTCAAATAAAAGTTGCTTCACTCGACTACAAGTGCCAATGCTCGGACTGATTTATTCCCTTGAGGGGATTGGTTTCAGAGTTATGATGCCAACAATGCGATACATCCATCAATAGTTGTGAGTCCACATAACAAATTCAAAACAAAAGAAACAAGGCAAGAGGCTAAAAAAATGGAAAACAAAGAAGGGGCGGGGAGCTAAGCTAGTATACTGGGGGCAACCCACGGAGATGCAGCAACTTATGTGTCTAAAGACCCTACTACACAAAAGGCAAAGAAAAAGATGTGTATGAACTATTTAAGGCAAAAGGGATTCTAACCGAGACTTCCTCCCTACTCATTAGACAACTCAGACAAGAAATTACAGACCTCTTCTAAGATGATGGGGGCTTCATTTGGGAACATTCTATTAACTTTTTGAATTTTTATAAAAAGATGTGCAGAAAAATAGATAGAGTGATATGACAACTTATAGTGACTTTTTAGCTTTTTGGCTAAAATATATAGTTGACAAACGATCAAATTAGGCTTATGCTTGGGAAAGATCATGAGTCACATTAAGGGGGTGTTTGATAATCTAATTCAATACTTAAAATTGAATGTATTAAGTGATAATCAATTAAACTCATTTGATAACCATAATTAATATCACTTTAAAATTTAAGTTCCTATTAAAATATAGGCTTTTTTTTTTTTTTTTTAAAGTTATATGGAACTAACTTAATTCTGATTGAATTTATAAATATTAAATAAAAGTATCGATGTACACTATTATAAATTCATTACCACCACTATCACCACTACCACCGTCATCACCACTACCACCATCACCTTCATCACCATTGTTATTGTTATCATAAGCACCATCATCATTACTATCACTACCATTGCTACTGCTACCACAACCGCCGCCGCCACAACTCTACTGTGACCACCACTATCACCACCATCACAATATAAAATTTGAACTATACAATTCAAAAATAATAAATTTCAAATTTGATTTAATCAAACAACTTTTTACCTTAAAAAATTCAACATTTAGTTTTTAATACTTAATTTTTAGCCTTCAGTTTTCAATTTTATCAAACACCACCTAAATAATGGTGTGGAATATGATTTTATCAAAATATGTATGGGCATCGGTAATACGATTATATTAGTATTAAAAGTCTAAAATCAGGTGATAAGAAGATTAGTATCGAAAGTCCAAATTGAATGATGACAATATCAATATTGAAAATTCAAAATCTCAATACATATCAATCAATATAATACATATTGGCTAATATTTAAATCCCACTTGTGGGGTCATCCCCATAATAAGTAGTGAGTAAAAAATATAGTATTTTGAGTAGTACCTTTAGACTCTAGGTGCTTGTTTTCTAATTCAACTCTCTTTACCCTTGAGATTAAACCCTTGAGAGAGTCATGGTGCCCAATTAAACTAGACATGATTACCTTTAGACTGTATTTACACTACAACAAAAAGCATTTTTGGCGACGTTTTTTAGCAACCAAATTGAATTTAGTTGCCAATTGTATGTTTTTGGCGACAATATACGTGTTGGTCGCCAAAAAATACACCATTAGCAACAAATATCTCAATTCGTCACCAAAAATGGTTAGCGCCAATTTAATTTTCTGCGCGGGAGTGCTAAAAAAGTTTTGGCGACGAAATTAATATATGGCGACGAAAATATTTGTCGCCAATTTGGATTTTTTGGCGACGGAATTAAAATAGTCGCTGAAAGGTGAATAATATTTATGGCAACATAATGATTTTCGTCGCCAATAAATTTTTTTCAAAACGACGTCGTTTTGAATCTGTCTGTTTTTTTTTTTTTTAAATGACCGAATAAACAAGATTGACCTAGAATGAGGCTTCTTCGTCTTCTCATTCCACAACCTGAAGCGGCGCAACAGAAGACAAAGAGGTATGTCTTCTCTCCCTCTTCTTCGTCTCTCTTTCCCTCTCCCTCTCCTTCTCCCTCTCACTCTCTCTCTCACACTGTCTCATCTTCCTCTCTTTCTTCTTTATCATCAATTTCATTCTCTTGTTCGGCATTGCAGAACACAACACAATCAATGGGACTGATTTTTCCCTCACACTCTCACACTCTCTCATCTTCCTCTTTTTCTTCTTTGTCATCAATCTAATTTTTCGGACTGATATTCTGATTTTCGGACTGATATATTCTAATTTTTGGACTGATTTTGGAACTGATTTTCGAGACTGGTATATTCTGAATTTCGGACTGATTTTGGAACTGATTTTGTATTTTTTAGGGACTGATATTATAATTTTGGGTATGGATCATCTGGTTTAGGAGGGTATAATAGTTTCAGGCTCTGAATCTGAATGTGTAGGAGGATAGGACTTAATTATTTGAAGTTTCAGAACTCCTGCAGGTTCGTTCTTTTATTCTTTAGTACATTTTCATAAATCTGTACATAATATTTTACTATTTATTGGAAAAGCAGTAATGAGCAGGATTTCTTGACCATTGCGTATGGGAATTGTTGGGGGAGAGTTTAATATGATTAGTCCAAAATGATATTTGTTATTTTTATGAAGGTTATGTTTGTATGTATATTATTGGCTACCTATATTCCTGTATGTTTTGGCACACATTTTGGGTGCAACTCTAACTAAGCTGTAGCTACAATACTGACTAACATAAATGGCAAAACTGCAATTCGTTCAACAGCACAAATAGCTTATTGTGTCCTTAAGGGTTTAACATGCCATTTTTCAGTAGAGTGACATAGCAGTAGAAGTCACATAAACAAAGATGTTGGGGTGGGTTTGAGCCCTTCTGAAAATGTATATTGGTGTCAAAGAAACCTAGACCCGACCCATCCTGCTAAAAGTTCAGGTTGATGATTGATCATTTTTCATTTCTAAAGAATATATTAGGCTATTTGGAGAAGGTTATTGGTTTTTGTTATTCTGCTTGTAATTGCCCTAAATAATTTTATGTTATTTAAGAATGTATTATCAAGAGATGTACTTTGTCTGTTAATATGGGCTACAGAGGCAAAATTTCAGTCTCATCTACGAGTTAGCAGATGTGAACTCTGCAACCCAATGCACTTGCTTACATAAATACTATTATACATTGCATGTTTCATAATGTTATGCTGTGTAAGCTTTCTTCTAGATGGTACTTTGTCCATTTTCAGCATTTGTTGTCATCCTTCCCATCTTCACTGAAAACTATGAGTGTGTGAATACATTTTCTCTCTCTTGTATTCATCCATTGGTTCAATGAATTTGATCAGTAAAACCATGTGTTAGACACTATTGAAATATGGAACATATATATGGGGTAGTGTATTTTTTCTCTAAACAAAAATCTTGTTTTCTGCCACTTAGTTTATGCATTGTTTTTGACCTCTTCATGCTCTACATTTTAGTATTTACAGTTATGCTTAAGTTTATGTCTTATGTAGCTGCATGACTTTTTTTAATGGTTGTTGCAGCTCTCAAACCTGGAAGTTTGGTTTCATAGAATCATCTACATGAAGCTAATATAAACATGATGGAAAATTTAGAGTTATATTTTATGCCTCTGTTTCTGTGTGCTGCTCTGTTCTGCTGTATATGTGCCTCTGTATCTTATTCAATTAAGCATTAATTCAGTTTCTGGAACCATTATCTGGAACTGTTCCTATGAATGAGAAACTGTAAGTAAAAATATCTGCATAAGATCCATAGTGAAAAATAGTGAAAAGGAACCATTATCTGGAACTGTTCCTGCGAGACGGTTGTTTGATAGATACCTTCTGAGATAATAATGACAAATAGATTTTGTAGTGCTGCAAATAGATTATTTTTATATTTACTTGGAAACTATGGATCTTATCCAGATATTTACTTACAGTTGTATGAAAATATTTACTTAGCAACTATGGATCTTATGCAGATTTAGCAGTATTAAATTTCTATCTAGACTAATGAGGAGCACTGACTTTAACGGGGAGTTCAGTAACATTTACAATTTATTACATTTTGCCACTATTTTCTCATCAATCTTTTATTGTTAAAGTTATTAAAGGGGAGTTCAGTAAAATTTACAATTTATTGTTTTTTTTATTTACTGATAACAAAAACAAAATCCTGTTTGGTGAACACATGTTTCCAAAAATTTGTTTTGAAAACAAGTGAAGGGAGTGGCCGGAGGGGATTGCTGGCGGGAGGTGATGGGGGTTGGAGGTGGGAGTGTTCAGAGGTGGTGGAGGGAGGAGGGAATGATTTTTTTTTTTAAATGAAACAAGGTACAACACTTTTTGTTCTTTTAAGCATTTGATAAATTTTGAAATCTGTCTCCTTTTTGTGGAAATGAAAACAGACACCAGACAAGTTTTTATTTCCAGTTTGGAACTTTTTTGTTTTTGTGTGTAAACATAAACTTTACTAAATGGGCCATAACTATTACATTTTACTGTCTTCCATTTGACATTTTCATTCTGTAAGTACTATATTTGCCTAGCTCCAGATGTTTGTGTATTTCATGTTCTGTATGTTATTATTACTATTATTGGGTTGTTGATTATGTATTCTGTTCGTAAGAACTGCCTTTATGACCATTAAAAACTATTTTACACTGAAACACTTCCCCAACCCCATAGCCACCAAAAAAAAAAAAAAAAAAAAAAAAAAAGAAAAAAGAACAGAAAAGAACAGAAAATGAGGGAAATGGGGAGATGAGGAGAGAGGGAGAAAGAGGTTCTTTGGAAAAGGGTTGTTTTATTGGAAATGTTTGTTTGTGTTTTTCTCCTTGAATCCATACAGGAAAAAAAAAAAAAATTCTAAAGGTATAAATATCATTTTGTAATCAGTCTTATTAAGGAATACCTGGAAGATCAGGCATGAAGTATGGAATTTTTCTTGCTGAGGAAACTATTAACCTCTAATAATATTCATCATATTCTAATGACAACTATTTGAGTTGAAAATGATTTTAACATCCTACCAAAAGTTTATGCTCTTTACAACAGAAGAATGAACATTGGATGGTTTAGTCAGTTTTGGTATTTTACATTCAGCAGGGCCTACTGCATTTTGGAAATTGATGCTGAAGTTGGGATCTAAATTGTAGAGTATGGCTTCTAGTTCTTGACAATCTATCCCTTTTCTGAAGTTATTGTGTAGTCTTGGTATAGTGATTATTTTATGTAGCTATGTGATAATTTGTTTGACACATGATTATTATATGATTATCATTTTCCACTTCACATGAACATTGACTATATGGTCAGTGAAGTGGTCAATGAAAAGGATTCTTTCAGCTGGATCACTGGTCACTTGGATGGTTTGGATGCTTGGGCATTTACCTTTCTTGTGGTTGTAGAAGGAGGCTTATTAACATATTCCTTAGATGAGGAATCCCTATAAGCAGCGTAGACTGGCGGTGATAACAAGAATTGAAACCAATAATTGATAGTGTCTTCTGGAAATGTTCCTAATTCAGTTAGATTCTTTGATGTGTAATGATAAATCTGAAATAGCTTTTGGGGTATGGTAATGTTAACTATTCCTTGGATTTGCAGGTGAAGAATGTAATAGAGAAGCCTCATAACGATCATCTACCTTTGATAGAAGCCAGCAGGTTAGTGAAAAAGGCTGCTAAAGAGTTTATCTCTCTCTCTCTCTCTCTCTCTCTCTCTCTCTCCAATTGCTTCCAAGATCTGGTGCATCTATTTTTCTTATACATTAACATCTACAGAAACTATCTCCATGTACATTGGCAGCTGCCAAGTTGTTCTTGATGGCACTAGAAATATGTCTTTCCCTATCGAAATCTGTACCCTTTGCATGAACATTTTTCTAGTTTGAAACTTTTAAGTTTCCGACTTCATACAGAAAGTGCATTTCATTTTGCTCCTCTTTTTCTTTGATTTTAATTTGATAGGTTTTTGGACTAGCTTTTACACTATGTTTGGGAACCTAGGAGAGAAAAGAAAAGAAAAGATTACTTAAGTTATAAGAGAAAAGAAAAAAAAAGAAAAAAAAGAAAAAAAAATGATTGTAATTTCTCTCATTTTTGTGTGGTTAGAGTTTTAATGGTGAGCTTCACTAAGAAATGTGATATTTTAGTTTATATATATGTGATATTTTAGTTTATATATATATATATATATTTGTTTTGTTTTGTCATATTAATAAAATATGATATGAAATTGGATACAAGGATTCCGAGACATGCACATACTTGCAAAGCCTGAAGACAAGGTATATTGTTCATGTGCTGTGAGACCTAAAAGATCTGATAATATAGTGGGAAAGGATCGAGAAGAGAGATTTTGATGTAGCTTTAAGGAGACATGTTGCTGATCTGATACAGTTTTTGAAATGCACTAAGCTTGTACTGTTGTTGTTGCTGCATGTACGTCTGTATGCTAAAGAATTCAGGCTTACTCAAAACATTTTTAATTTTTTTGTAGACGGGAGTTACTCAAATCAGTTAAGAGTTTGTTTGATTCGGCGAATTATAACGTAGGATTAAAATTATTAATTTATGAGAATAACAAAAAAAAAAATTGGTTGTAATTTTGATTATCCTGATTAGATTTGATGGACATCCTATCTAATAAAATTGACGATTTGAAATACTGTTGCCTGATTATGATAATTGATCTCTTCCACATTTGGTATGACAAGCACTCTAAATTTTCTTATGTGCTTTTAATTTATATTTTATGTCACATTTCAGATCCAAAAGGCACTTGGCTGCAAAGGAAATCCATTGGCTTATGATATTACAGCTGCTTGTAGTGGGTTTTTGTTGGGTCTAGTTTCGACTGCCTGTTATATTCAGGTTTTATTAATTGCTGTAGGAGATCTCAATTAAAGTTCAAGCGTTTATAAAAAGTTTAAAACTGAACTCTACTATTGTAAATTGTAGGAGGTGGCTTTAATAATGTCCTTGTGATTGGGGCTGATGTGCTTTCTCGTTATGTTGATTGGACCGATAGAGGGACGTGTAGGTGATGCTGCTGGTGCTGTCATAGTACAGGTAATGGGCTCTTCAATTTTCTTCTCTAGAACTCGTGGAACTTATATGTTAATAACTTGTGTTTCTGCAATCTGGATATACATTGTTCCTAGCTTATTGGTAATGTGTCTTCAGTTTATGTTTTATTATTTTTTAGGACTTAATATCTAGATTAGGGTGATGTGGTTCTTGTGCATTTATATTCTTTCAGATGAAAATATTTTTGAATCTGCTATGCGGTGAGAGCTCTTTTTCATGATAGGTAGTAACCAATTCTTCCATCAACTTCTAAACTGTTTAATTCTTAGGTTGATACTCATCCCAGAGATTGTACGAATTGATGTCTAAATGACAAGGTGTTGCTGATAGACAATGTATTCTATTGACTGATGGTCTGCTTGTTTTCATTTTACTCCTGCGGTAAGAGTTATTTTTTTCTATAGTTTTATTATTTTTGTCAAGTTATGCTATCTCTCATGAGTATTGCACGTGATGCTTGCCAGGGAGAGTGGACAGTACATGAAGGCTTGGCCATTAATGTCTCACATGTTCACAAATACGATACTTATTTGTCAAATATTTCTTCTATCTTGTTAGTGGTTATTTTTGGTTGTGGGGTGTTTATATTTATCTCTAGTTTCACATATCTGCACCCTTGATTTGATGCAGTCAAGCTATGCTAATTGACTCTTCATATGTGTGTAGTACCCTTTTTCTGGAAACTAGACACTAATGTAAGTATGCCAATTAATAGAGTTACATATTTATGTAAATGATGGTATTTGTTGAAGTTGTTTACAAATTGATAGGAAGCTTTGAAAAAGCGACATGAAGAGTCTTTAGAGCCTGGGGCAATACTTTTAATTCAGGAGCAGCTGTCAATCGAGATTCTTGGAAAGAAATCGGGATACTTAAAAGGCTTTGGAGTTAGTCCAAAACCATCATCATCCAGATCTTCTGTTACTGCACATGCACATACTGAGGTGGTTTCGAGCCTACAAAAAGAACTAGAGTCATTGAAGAATTTGTCCAAGGTCCAGCAAGAACAAATTGCAGCCCAGAACCTGGTAGCACAAGAGCAAGCTAAAATGATTGAAATGCAAAACAAAAGATTTGAAGAGATTGAGAAGTTTATGAGGATGACCAAGGATCAAGCAGGCATGTAGGTTGATGAAAATGATTCTTCATCAGAGGAATCTTATTGACAAACACTTTTGTAAGTATATTTTTCATAATTTACCTTTCAAATCACTACAAGCATTTCATTTAATATGTCTGGTTGTGTTGAACAAACGGAACCTCGATTGGATCTCCGGTTAGAAAATTATAAGGAAAATTGTAAAACACAAGACTAAAAAGGCCCGTTAGGGGGCCGAAATTGCGAAATGACCACCAAAACCATCGAAACTTAGCACGGACAGCTTGTTCAAGCCTAAATAGACTTGTAGGAAAAAACGGGACCTCCATTGGATCTCCGGTTAGAAAATCATAAGGAAAATTGTAAAACACAAGACTTAAAAGGCCCGTTAGGGGGCCGAAATTGCGAAATGACCACCGAAACCATCGAAACTTGGCACGGACAGCTTGTTCAAGCCTAAATAGACTTGTAGGAAAAAATGAGACCTCTATTGGATCTCCGGTTAGAAAATCATAAGGAAAATTGTAAAACACATGACTTAAAAGGCCCGTTAGGGGGCCGAAATTGCGAAATGACCACCGAAACCATCGAAACTTGGCACGGACAGCTTGTTCAAGCCTAAATAGACTTGTAGGAAAAAACAGGACCTCTATTGGATCTCCGGTTAGAAAATTAGAAGGAAAATTGTAAAACACAAGACTTAAAAGGCCTGTTCGGGGGCCGAAATTGCGAAATGACCACTGAAACCACCGAAACTTGGCACGGACAGCTTGTTCAAGCCTAAATAGACTTGTAGGAACAAACGGGACCTCGATTGGATCTCCGGTTAGAAAATTAGAAGGAAAATTGTAAAATACAAGACTTAAAAGGCCCGTTCGGGGGCCGAAATTGCGAAATGACCACTGAAACCACCGAAACTTGGCACAGACAGCTTGTTCAAGCCTAAATAGACTTGTAGGAACAAACGGGACCTCGATTGGATCTTCGGTTAGAAAATTAGAAAGAAAATTGTAAAACACAAGACTTAAAAGGCCCATTCGGGGGCCGAAATTGCGAAATGACCACCGGAACCACCAAAACTTGGCATGGACGGATTTTCCAAGCCTAAATAGACTTGTAGGAACAAGCGGGACCTCGATTGGATTTTCGGTTAAAAAATTATAAGGAAAAATGTAAAACACAAGACTTAAAAGGCCTGTTCGGGGGCCGAAATTTCGAAATGACTACCGAAACCACCGAAACTTGGCACGGCCAGCTTGTTCAAGCCTAAGTAGACTTGTTGGAACAAACGGGACTTCAATTGGATCTCCAGTTAGAAAATGAGAAGAAAAATTGTAAAACACAAGACTTAAAAGGCCCGTTCGGGGGCTGAAATTGCGAAATGACCACCGAAACCACCGAAACTTGGCACGGCCAGCTTGTTCAAGCCTAAATAGACTTGTAGGAACAAACGGGACCTCGATTGGATTTCCGGTTAAAAAATTAACAGGAAAAATGTAAAACACAAGACTTAAAAGGCCCGTTCGGGGGCCGAAATTTCAAAATGACTACCGAAACCACCGAAACTTGGCACGAACAGCTTGTTCAAGCCTAATTAGACTTGTAGGAACAAACGGGACCTCAATTGGATCTCCGATTAGAAAATTAGAAGGAAAATTGTAAAACACAAGACTTAAAAGGCCCGTTCGGGGGCCGAAATTGCGAAATGACCACCGAAACCGTCGAAACTTGGCACGGACAGCTTGTTCAAGCCTAAATAGACTTGTAGGAAAAAACGAGACCTCTATTGGATCTCCGGTTAGAAAATCATAAGGAAAATTGTAAAACACATGACTTAAAAGGCCCGTTAGGGGGTCGAAATTACGAAATCACCACCGAAACCATCGAAACTTGGCACGGACAGCTTGTTCGAGCCTAAATAGACTTGTAGGAAAAAATAGGACCTCTATTGGATCTCCGGTTAGAAAATTAGAAGGAAAATTGTAATACACAAGACTTAAAAGGCTCGTTCAGGAGCCGAAATTGCGAAATGACAACCGAAACCACCAAAACTTGGCACGGACAGTTTGTTCAAACCTAAATAGACTTATAGGAACAAATGGGACCTCGATTGGATTTCCGGTTAGAAAATTAGAAGAAAAAATGTAAAGCATAAGACTTAAAAGGCCCATTCGAGGGCCAAAATTGCAAAATTACCACTGAAACCACCAAAACTTAGCACGGGTAGCTTGTTCAAGCCTAAATAGAGTTGTATGAGCAAACAGCACCCGATTGGACTTCCCGTTACAAATTTGTAGGAAGAAGTTCATATCGAGGTTTTTTTTTTTTTTTTTTTTTTTTGTGAATCTAATATTGTTTTTTCTTTTTTCATGTGACAGATTGGCAATGGTGGAAAATAGTTTGGGCGGCATCAGAAGATTTGATTTTGTGTTTTTGGAAATATTTTGACATAGGATTTTGGTAAATGATTTATGGATTAAATGTTTAGCATCAAAATATTTGGTGTTGTGTTTTTGCAAATATTTTGGCATAGGATTTTAGTGAATGACTTGTTGTGTTAGATGTTTAACATCAAAATATTTGGTTGTAATTTTGAAAATATTTTGACATAGGGATTTGGTAATGTATTTATGGGTTTGATGTTAGTAGTTTGTAAGTACTTTTGGTATGCATGTTTTAGATTGTCAGAGAATTGTAATTATGTTTATTGGGATTTTTCATAGCTATTAATTTTGAATTAGTATGAATGTCTTGCACAGGTGTATTATTATTTACATTACATTTGTGTATATATTGTGCACAGGAAAATAGGTGTTTTGGATTATTTTGAACAGGAAAATTATTAAAATCAAAAATTTGTATACTGAATTTTTAGTGACAGGGTGGTATTTTTGTCGCTGTTAATATATTTGGGCGACAACATATTGTTTTTGTCGCTAAAAGTTAGTGGTTATTCCAAGAACTTTTAACAACTAAAACTTACTCGTCGCTAAAAATCACGTTTTTTAGCGACCAAATTAATTTTGTCGTTAAGTAGTACTTTTGGCGACGCATTTATTTGTCGCTAAAACTACATAGCCTATCCAAATTTTAATCTTTTAGCAACAAATTGTAACTTTATAGCGACAAAAATATGATTTTTGGCGACCAATTTTTCTGGTCGCTAAATGTCTACATACGGTGACAATTTTTGATTTCGTCGCCAATACTTTTAGTGACAGGCCTTTGGCGACAAGTTGTATATTTGTCGCCGATTCTTTTGGCGACGGAATTTGTACTTTTGGCGACAAATTTTTGGGTCGCCAAATGTGTTTTTTGTTGTAGTGTTATTCTTGTTATGATCTCCATACTAAATGCTAGTAAATAGGATTGTTTATTGGATGTTAGTTAATGATACAAAATAAATAATTTCAATACACATTTTCATATATATATATCCACATCAACCCTTGGCCAGTTAAGTTAACATTAATTCTTTTGCAATCAATTAAAAAACCAAAAACAACCTTCTCACATGGATCTCCAATTCCATGATCATGTATTGTTAAACTTTCTTGTTAGCATTTCCCCATAAATAAATAGAAAATATAATTCCTCAATTGAGTGACTTGACTCTAGGGTTGCAATTGAGTAAAATTGTTTGTGAACAGACTCGAATTCGATTCGGTAATGACTCATTTAAACTCGATTCGTTAAATTTTTATTACATTCGAGCTCAATCTTAAACTCGTTAAAATCTTAATAAACAAGTTTAATCATACGAAAGCTCGGCTCGTTAGCTTGCTTGTTTAACATTTATTTAAATAATAAAATAAATATATTATTTATATATTAAATAATATAAAAATATGTTATTTATATATTTAAAAAAGGTAAATATAAATAATAGTTAATTATATATAATATATTTATATTATAGTGTTGATAAATATTATTATTTTAGTAAAATATTGACTTTTCTTTTAATATGTTTATATTGTATGTATAATTATATAATCAAAGTTTCAATAATAACTTTAGTCTCATACACAAGTATGAATTTGTAATTTCTTTTGACTCGTTAAAGCTTATGAACATACTCGAGCTTGAGTCAAGCCTAAGCCAACTCGGTTCGAACTCGATTCGTTAAATTTTTATTGAGTTCAATTTCAAATTCAAACTTGTTAAAATCTTAATAAATAAATTTAAATATACTAAAGTTCAACTCAGCTCGCGCTGACCCACTTGGGATTGGTTCCATCACATATGATTTTGTAGTTTTGGGCCTTCACAAACCCACCCACCATGCAAAAACACTTCCAAGCCCAAATCTCTCATTTCACATTGGATAAATTATAATAATAGTCCCTAAAATTTAATATATATATTTTTAAAATTCTTAAAGTTTTAATTTTATCAATTAAGTCTCTAAAGTATTAAATTCGAATAAATATAAACATAAAAATAGAACATAAGCCTAAATGTTATATAAAATTGTGATCAAGATTTTAATTTATTGTTAACTTAATTATCCTCTCTACACTTGTATTTTTATAATTAGTATATTTTTCTCAGAGTGAATAATTCTAATTGCTTATATAGGCCTTCTTTTATTTCTATTCTACTATTATTTATATTCTTCTAATATGAAATTATTTATTTTCTTTGATTTTTTTTGGCTATTCTTAATATTTTATATTTCATTTCATTATTTTTTTTCTTGTTATGCCATTATTTATAATTTGTTTAGACTATAATTACTTAGATCTAATTTTTCATTTTTATGGTAGGATTAATTCAAATGATTGCCTTGGAGAGTTCTCTGTAAAGATAAGAATATCTATCTCTATTATTTTTTGCAAGAGTTACTTGCTTACATTTATCTAATAATAGATTTCGAATTTCATCTATAATTTCTAATTGATTTTCTTTAAGATTTTCGTTAAATTTTTTTAATAATCTGATTATAATATTATTTGGTTCGCTAATTATTTGTAGTACAATACTATTAATTAAATTATCTTATTCGACTTCTTCATATATCTAAGACTCATATATTAATATTAACAAAATTGAAAAGTCAAACTATAATATCAATTCTACTATAATTAAATTAATAATAAATTAAAATTTGAATCTTATAATAATTTTATATGATTTTTGAATTTATTTTTTATGTTTATAATATCTTTAAAATTAAATTTATTTGAATTTAATACTTTACAAATTTAATTAATAAAATTAAAACTTTAATGCTGTGTTTGGTTGGGAAATTTGGAGAGGGATTTAAAAAAAGAAAGGAAAAAGGTGTATGAAATTAGATGAAATATAAGCATATTTTATTCACATTTTACCTATCTTTTTCATTTCTCTTTCCAAATCTCCCGACCAAACACAGCATAAGACGTGTTATATTTTAGGGACTATAATTGTAATTTATCTTTCTACATTTCTTCTGGAAAACCCTAGCTTTATATTAAACCATAATGTTGTGTTTGGTTGGAGGATTTGGAGTGGGATTTGGAAAGGGAAAAAATATGTGAAATTATGTGAAATGTAGGTATATTGTTTTCACATATCACCTACATTTTCCATTTCCCTTTCCAAATCCCTCCTTAAATCCCTCAACCAAACACAGCATAAAAACTCATCTCTCTCTGTCTCTCTAGAATCGTCGCCACCGGAAAATGCCGCCGAAGTTCGACCCATCACTGGTTGTCGACGTCTACGTCCGAGTCACCAGCGGCGAAGTCAGCGCAGCGAGTTCACTCGCCCCCAAAATCGGGCCACTGGGTCTCTCCCCCAAGAAAACATGGCGGAAGAGACCGCGAAGGACTGGAAGGGCCTCCGAGTCACCGTGAAGCTCACCGTCCAGAACCGCCAGGCCAAGGTCTCCGTCGTCCCCTCCGCCGCCGCACTCGTCATCAAAGCCCTCAAAGAGCCCGAACGCGATCGCAAGAAGACCAAGAACATCAACCACACAGGCAATATTTCAATCGATGATGTGATCGAGATCGCGAAGGTCATGAAGCCGAGATCGATGGCCAAAGATCTTACTGGTATTGTTAAGGAGATTCTCGGCACTTGTGTTTCTGTTGGGTGTACTGTTGATGGAAAGAGCCCTAAGGATTTGCAGCAGGAGATTTCGGATGACGATGAGATTCCTCTGGATTGATATGTGTTTTTTTTTTTTTTCTTCTTCTTCTTTCTTCTAGTTTTCTGATTTGCTCTGTTTTTGAGAAGGAAGTTTTTTGGTTTTTTTTTTACTAAAAGATAAATTAGTTACAAAATAAAAAAAAAAATTTAATTCAAACAAAATATTACATCTAATCTTGTAATCATTTTATTTTTTTTCTCACAAACATCACATCTAATCACAAAAAAATTTCACTATTTTCACCAACACAAAAAAAAATTTCTCCAATAATATCTTACAAATAAAAAAAAACTACAAAACAAACTCACTTTCTAAACACCCACTTTATGTCTCCGATTTTTGAGTAATTATGATCTTTGATTTGTTTGTTTGACCAAATCTGATTGAGAAAATTTAGTAATACATTTTATTTAATGGGTTGCAAATGAATCTTTAGTTTCATTATATTGCGTTTGCAATTTGAATGCAATGTTGAATTTTTATTTGTAGTGATAATAAAATCTGATGTTGAGCAGAGTGATGGTGGAGTGGCTGAAATGGGTTTTCATTAGTATTGCCAATTCGGACTTTTTGTTTCAAGGGACAAACTAAATATTCAATAGTGATTTCATTTCCAAACATAATGGGTATCATTTGGTATTGAATTCTGGCAAAACCCACTTTGAAAGTTCAGGTTTTGATTTCGGAAGCTGGTCTTTATTTCCATTAGACCCTGGCCATGGCTATGTTTGTTTGGTTGGACTTGGTAACAATAGTCCCGAGACTAATAGTCTTGGGCTTATCAATTCAATAGTGTTACATATCCTATAATCCTATCCCATCCTACTTTTGGAAAGCCCTTGGATTAGGATGGGCATTAGTAGAATCCTATCCTGTCATGTTTGTTTGGGATGCTTTGTAGGTATTTTGCTTTTGTAATCCTAAATCCGGACTCCTTATGCTGTGTTTGGTTGGAGAATTTGGGGAGGGATTTAGAAAGGGAATGGGAAAAGGTGTGTGAAACTATGTGAAATGTAGGTATATTTTTTTCACATTTCACCTACTTTTTCCATTTCCCTTTCCAAATCCCTTCTCAAATCCCTTAACCAAACACAGCATTAGTCTCCCATTTTGAACTGGCCTTTACCTAATCTCATGACTTTTATCCCGCCAAGCAAACATAACTACTGTGTTTGATGCTTGCAGTGCGTTATATAGAAATTTCGTTACCCTTTTCTTGTTTCTTGGTTGATCATTTCTTGTTTTTGCGAATACCAAAAATGGTGGATAGGCTTGGGTTTTTGGCAATTCGTGTACTGTCCTACTATGGCTATACCAATTTCTCTCTGATGCCCAGTGGAATGCTGAGGCGCTTTTGAGTAGTGGGAGTGCTACGAGGCTAAGTTTTTAAAATATGAGGATGGATGATGTTGATGTGGAAAGCACCAAGATAGTTATCATAGAACTTATTTGTTTCAAGCAGTTAATTTGAGCTTGAACTCAAAACCGTACTACGGTTTCTTCTTACACCAACTTCTCTCCCTGAATTGGAACCCCAACCCTTGTAATTAGGACTTGATATTTGGTTTTATTGCTTTTCAAATTTACAAGCCAAGTTTCATGTCTGAATTCAACGGCAAGATTCCTACCGTTCTTATGATTTGTTTGCTGAATGCTGAGGATTCTGGTTTTGGGTCAAAAAGGATTTGCACTTTTGCACTTTTGCTCTTTTGCATTCAGCAGCTGTGTTACATGGACTCGTCGGTTTAGGACAGAGTACTTGTGTCGACATGACATGACACGACACAGGTGCAAGTGTAAGATATGTGTTGGATTCGGCATGGTTTTCTCGGACACGACTGACATGAGGAGAAAGAAGAAGGGTTGTTGAGAGAGAGAGAGGGATTGAAACTCATCTTTCCGAAGCAAGTCGAGTCGCGAAGCAAGATCAAAGTGTGAACCCTAGTCGCGAACTAGACTGAATCGAAGGAGATCTGAAAACCAACATCTCAAAGTCGATTTCACCCTAAGGCTTTGATTCCCCCCTAAGGCTTTGATTCCCCTTTGGTCTCTCTCTCTCTCTCTCTCTCTCTCTCTCTCTCTCTCTTCTATCTTCTCTTCTTCTCTCTCTCTCTTTTCTTCTTTGAATCTAACTTCTCTTCCTCTCCGTCCTATTTCTCTGCCTTCTACTTATAAATGATATTAATATAATAATATATAATAGTATTCATATTATTTAATATTCACTCAAAAAAATATTGTATAATATAATATATTATAAATATTATAATTTTTATGTATAAAATAAAATTTATTTTATCATATATAATATATTTTATTTTATATTTAAATAATTTTTATTTATATTTTATTTGTTATTTTTTAAACAAAATTTATTATTCCTTAACTTTTTTTAACTCATCTTCATATAAGAAATATATTTTAAAAAATAATTATTTCACGTATTCTCGTACTCGTATCTAAATTTGGATCTATATCCATGTATCCCCAATTTTTAATTTTGAAGTGTCCAACCTTTAAATACGTATCCACACCTGACACCCGCACCCGCACCCGAGTCCGTGTAACATAGTTCAGCAGCTGAATGTTTGGAAAAGCCTAACATTGTGCAGGGTTTGAAGAAGGGATTCAGTTACAATTATTTTATTTCTTTTATTTTGTTGGGAACATGGGTGTATAGTAGAGTGGTTGATCCACAACTAGACATATTTACAAAGAATAAATTTACATGCAGGGGGTATTTTTAAACTGAGAGGCTCCAAAAGACTCATATAGGCAAGGATGGATCTAGGGGGGCGGAGGGAGGCGGCCGCACCCCCAAAAATTTAAAAAATATCATATATTATACTAGAAATTTTAAAATAATTTAAAATTATAGGAGTTCGCACCCCCAAATTTTTTTTAGATAATTTCAAAATTATATAGAGTAGCCCCCCAATTTATAGTTTGATAAACATGTTCAGTGCTACTTGTGTAGTCCTAAGAAACATAATTAATGATAGAAGCAAATCGAATCAACGAGCTGAGACAGATGGAGTTTATGATTCCATTACATCTTTTGAGTTTGTTTTCATCTTACATCTTATGAGGGATATCATGGAGATTACTGATGATCTTTGCCACGCTTTGCAAAGTAAATCTCAAGATATATTAAATGCAATGCATTTGGTGTCTACAATGAAGATACTTATTCAAAAATTTAGAGAAGATGGATGGGTTCCATTGTTGGAGAAAATTAAATTATTTTCTAATAATCATGGTATACAGATTCCTGATATGAGTTGTCCTTATAAAGAAGGCCGAGGTCGGTCTCATTCTGAAAGAGATCAACTCACCATGGAACATCATTTTCGAGTTGATATTTTTATGGTTACAATTGATTCTCAATGACAAGAATTAAACAATAGGTTTAAGGAAGATGTAATGGAATTGCTTGTTCTTAGCTCAGCTTTGTATCCTAGAGATGGTTATAGATCATTCAAAATTGAGGATATTTGCAAACTTGCAAATAAATTTTATTCCATGGATTTCTCCGAGCAAGAAAAATTGCATTTGAAATATCAGTTGGAAAACTATAAGCTTGATATTTCCATACTTCCCGAGTTTCAGAAGCTGTCAACCATTTTTGAGTTGTGTCAAATGTTGGCAAAAACAAAAAAGTCGACAAGTTATCCTCTTATTGATAGATTGATCCGCCTTGTGTTGACTTTACCTGTTTCAATTGCTACATCAGAACGTGCATTTTCAGCTATGAAACTCATTAAGTCTAAATTGCACAATAGGATAGAAGATGGTTTTCTGGCTAGTTACTTGATTACGTACATTAAAAAAGACATTGCTCGAGGGTTTGATGTAGATTCTATCATCCATGCTTTTGATATTATGAAAGAGTATCGAGTTCAATTGAAAATACTTAATTTTAGTAAATAAATGCATGTAGAAATAGTTACTACTTTTTGTAAGTGAATATGGGCAAAAAAATATTCTCAATTGTATAGTTATCTTTTGGTACTCAACTATGTTGACAAGGAATATATAGTTCAATATTTTATCGTAACATTATTGATTTTTTTCATGTTAGTAGAAATTGATATTGAACTTCAAATTTTATTTGTTAGAGGTTAAACGTACTTTGGCCCCCCCAAAGTCATAATCCTGGATCCGTCCCTGCATATAGGGTGCAAAAGCATTTTGGGGGACGAGAATCAATCATTGCCAAGGATTAGCCCTTGCGGTGGTGCTAGAGACTATTAATTTAGTGGCTCTAAACTCACCACTAATGAGGTGGCAAAGTCAAAAAAAAAAAAAAAAAATACAATACAAACTGTGGCAGTGGGTGAGACTCACTGCCACATCACTAGTGGTAGCTCTAATTAGAGCTCTCACTCATTTTCCTTAGCCCTTGATGAAGGTGCATGGATGGTTTATGAGATACTTATAAGAACCTCAAGGAGTTTTGCCACAATGGTACTTCTTTGCAAGATCAAGAACTAGATGGCACGAGATTTTCTGTTAACAAATGTTCTTGTTGCCCTGTTTCAATTCAATTCACCATCAATTCTTGGATCATGTTTTGAAATTAACGTGCCTCGACATTCCTTTGTGTTATTCGACTTCAAGTGATCGATGAAAGAACCTTTGTCCATGGTTTTTGAGCTAAGGAGCAAATCAATCCTTCCCACAGTTACTATCTAGTATCTAACCTTGCTATTATAGTAACCTCTATGGTGGTCTGATATCAAATATGTGGGCCTTGTTTGGTTTGGCATTGGGAAAAAGATTTTGGAGAATATTTTTGAAAATTTTGTTTAGTTTGTAATTTTTCTTAAAAAATTTTCAAAATCACTTTCTCCCTCATACACATCAATCAATCACTTTTTCTCTCTCCTCTCTTATTTTCAATCACTTTTTCTCTCACATGCATTTATTCAATTACAACAAAATATCAAATCATCCCAAACTTCCAAACTCCAAAATTATTTTCAAAATATACAATCAAACAAATTACAAAAATTTCTAAACTCTCTTCCCAAAATATTTTTTGAAAACTTATCTCTCAAATTTCTAAACTCTCTTCACTTTTTCATTTTTTAAAAGTAATTATGATTACAATTATTATATTAATTTTATTTTTTTACATTTTTTAATATAAATAATCTACACAAAAGAGCCGATAGAATGAAAAATTTAGATTAGATCGTAATAAACCATGTTAATACGAAAGATTGTCCTTTTGACTTTTGTTTTTTAATTTTTAGAAAAAATGTTGTCATATCAATAGACTATTAAATACATTTTCATTTTTCTTCACCCGGTACTCTTATTTTTACTTTTGTTTTTAGTTATGTTCAGTATTTTTTTTCCCCCAAAGCTGCTAACAATGAAAGAAATTTGATGCTAGAATATCTACACAAAAAAGCACAAAATACTCAATAAGGGGGTGTGCATAGACTAGATTGGATAAATTCGCGTAGGACTTGCACTATAATATATGATATCATTTAAAAGTTCGACTCATATGATATTGGGTTTAACTTAATCATTATTAACTTGGTCTTAGAAAATTGTATATGTTTTAAATGAATGTTTGTTATTCAGCGCTATATATGAATCAGGCCTAATTAAAAAGTGTAGGAACTTCTATCTAAAAAAAACAAGTATTGGAACTTAGGTCTTTAATTAATGATTGAATTTAAGCCCTAAAAGAAGCATATGTATGTTTTTCTTATTTATTTATTAGTTCATTATGCAACTAAATAATGTAAAAGTTATTTATAAATAGGTGGGTTGGGTTAGAATATGCCATCTTAATTC
The DNA here is from genome assembly GCA_036172215.1 of Camellia granthamiana. Classification (NCBI taxonomy): domain Eukaryota; kingdom Viridiplantae; phylum Streptophyta; class Magnoliopsida; order Ericales; family Theaceae; genus Camellia; species Camellia granthamiana. The sequence continues at coordinate 51,076,745 of CM069912.1, read as the reverse complement.
TAATCTAAAAATTAAAAGGGGACTTACGTATAAGCTTACTAAGTAGACTTATTGTTCAATAGATCCTATGATAATTAAAGACATTTTTCATTATACACTATTAAAAAAAGTCACTAATTGTTAATTTTCAACGAAAATTTAAAAATTTTGAGTGAAAATTTAAAAATTTTGTTAAAAAAATGTTACTAACTATAATTTTTAGCAACAGTTTAAAAAAATCGTCACAAAGAACGTCATTAATTTTCAACTTTCAACGATGATAAGACAATTAATATACAACGGGTACCTAGCAGAATGGGTCGGACTGATCCACGCTTCTCGTGCCAATATCCGAGTAATCAAACCCAACAATGAACCTACAGACAAGTTCAACGGGGAACAGGGAGTCCCCCAGTGAACCCTCCGACGAGTAAGTTAGAAAGAGAAGTAGAGTGTAGAGAGTGATTGGAGATAGAAAGCTTAACCTTCTTCTTATTTTCAACGTTTGCTTATATTCTTTGGTAATCATTTCGTTGTCCCTTCCGACCTGTCACATCGGCAAAAAGTCTATGCTGTAGCTTACCTTGTTCAGGGTGAGGGCGTGCTATCCCGACGGAGAGGTGTTGTCGTAATAAATGCAGTGAGGGGTTGCATTAATGGCGATGTGCAGTGACAATAACTTTGCAGATCTTTGTCTGCTGATGTAGCTTGCCCTTTACCTGCCACGTATCTGAATATCATTGGTCCTTCATGCCATGTTGATTTCCAGATGGTGCTGGGCCTCATCAGTTGGGTTATGTATTGGGCCCTAAGTGGTAGGCTTGGGTTGTTCATAGTGGGTTATGGCCTTTATGGGCCTACCCACGTCAGTAGTCCCTCATTCCCAAGTGCAGCTTTAGTCTAACGAAGGGAATAATGAGGAAGATGGGGGTTGAAGGTCGAGTGAAAGGAAAGACCGACCAGAAGTGGTCGAGTGGAAGGACCGACCGTGAGGAGGGCCAACCACGAAGGGGAGCCGAGTGGAGGGACTGACCATGAGGAGGGCCAACCACGAAGGGTGGTCAAGCAGAGGGACCGACCATGAGGAGGGCCGACCGCGAAGGGTGGCCGACCAGAGGGACCGACCATGAAGAGGGCCGACCGCGAAGGGCGACCGAGCGGAGGGACCGACTATGAGGAGGGTCGACCGCGAAGGGTGGCCGAGCGGAGGGACCGACTATGAGGAGGGTCGACCGCGAAGGGTGGCCGAGTGGAGGGGCCGACCCCGAAGGGTAAGGTGGGGAGGCGCGGGGCTCGAGAGACGGCGTGTCACGTGGTGATTTGAAGTGGAAAAGACAGGGTAAGGGGAGGGGGTAGTGAATCGTGGTCGTACACGTGGCAGCATCTCGTGGTGAGGGAGGTTAGGCGTTGAGCCAGAAGTAAAATGATAGGTCATTGTGAGTGTTGAAAAGATAGTTTTGGCGGAGTTTTTTGAAAAGTTTTCAAACTGGCAAAAATTAATTGTGACCCTTGGAATACGGGCAAGCCTTGGGCCTTTGGTATTATTCGATTTACCTACCTCTTTGAAAAAAATCAAAACATTCCAAGTGTTAACTCCTTTGTTGCTGATGATACACCTCTGCAACATTTTTTGAATTTTCTTACACCCACTTCCGAAGCTATTCGTAGGCACACCACAGAGATGGCTCAAGAAGAAGCTGGAGCCGCCAAGGTTGATTCGTTTGGGGATGACGATGCAGTGGAGCTGGCGGAGCAGTACTGGACGGAGAGACAAATGGAGAGGATAGGGGAGCCGGTGGTACAATTCCATTCTTCCACCATGATAGCGGCTCCGAAGCCAATCAGCCAGGCGGAACCAGATCACTGGCATACGAAGGCTGACAAATCAACGGTTACTGCGGCGGACTTGGAGGTTATGCGCAAAAAGTACCAGGTTCCCGCTGAAATAGAGTTACTGTTGCCGTCGTCAACGGAGAGGCCATCCGACACCCGGCCGGGGGAGTTTGCCCTGTACGAGGAAGCATTGAAAGGAGCACTGAGGTTGCCGCTTCCGCAGGTGGTGGTTGATTTCCTAAACCGGTTGGAGGTAGCGCCGGGGCAACTAATGCCCAACGCGTGGAAGATTGTGTTAGCCTGTGCAAGCGCGTGGCCGAAGGCGACTGAAAGGGCGGCTATGATGGTGGACGAATTTTTCGCGTGTTATAAGGCCTCAGGACAGCAAGAGACTTGGGTGACGTTGTAGGCGGCAGCAGGGAAGGGTCTGGTGACGGGGCTGCCGTCATCTATTAAGGGTTGGAGGCCGTGGTGGTTTTACGTGTCCGCGAATGAAGGGGTTGGGGTGCGTACGGTATGGAGATTGCCCACCAAATCTGTGGAGCCAAAATTGGGGACTGCAGCAGAGGAGAGGATAAAAAAGGTGAAGGCATGGTGGGAGAAGGAGGGAGTCAGGTGGGACGAACTCGTTTAACCTTCAGCCTTGTTTGCAGCGGGATTGGGCCCTCAGCCGAGCGTTGGAGATCTGGGACGGGCTGAACTAGAGGCGAGGAGGAAAGCGCAAGAGGCTGAGGATATGGCCATCCTCGCCAAAGCCAGTAAGTTCAAAGAGTCCCAGGCAGACCGACCGCCAAAACCGATCGCGAGGGAGAGGATCCGACCTCGCCCCAAACCCCTGGAGGAAAAAGACTTAGGTGGATTTGAGCCACGACCGCCCCCAGTTGATCCTTTGAAGGAGAGGGCCTACAAGGAGATGGAGGTGGAAGGTGTGGTAAAGAAGAGGAAGAGAGTAAGGAGGAGTGAAGAAGAGTCTGCCTTAAAGAGGAGGAAGGAGATGATGGCAGAGGAGACCCCATGGCCAAGGAGGCAAGGGAGGAGGGGGTGGGGAGATCCCAGGAAGGGTGGTTGCCCCAGAAGTGGTGGAGGTCACCCAAGAAATTCGAGTAGAGGGGGGGGGCCACTAGCCCTGAGCCAAGGGGAGAGGAACAGCCCCAGGGGGTCCTACACCCCAAGGAGGGGGGTCAGGCTGACGACTGCTATCTACCACGCCCGCATGATGTCTGGGCGACTGGAGGGAGAAGAAGGCCCAGCCAGAGCAGTTGCAAATCGCCTTGTGGGGATAGTGGATGATGCAGCCGTCCGCTCGGTGGCCAGGTTCAATGAGGCTGAGCTGCTAAGGGGGTTATGCTCTACCCAAATGGAGGTAACCACCTTAGGAGGGGCTCTGCTGAGAAAGGCGGCGGCGAAAGCCAAGTTGGAGGAGATGAAGTCCCAACTTGCAAGTTTCAGGAGGGAGAGTGCACGCTGGAAGAAGGCTGCGCGAGGTGCGTGTGCCAGGAGTTGGGAGGAGGTTGAGAAAGCAAAAAAGTTAGGAGTGTTGGCGGTGGTGCAGAAGAATGTTGCCGATCGTGCCCACGCTGAGCTGCTCGTGGCCAAGTTGGAGCTTGAGGACGAACGCTATAGGGTAGTGTCGCTCGAGTTCCAGCTTGCTGGCGAGCAGAAGAAGCTAAGGGATGCTCAGAAGGCCTGCGCGGTTGCCGTCGAATGATTTGAAGAGGCTATGACCAGCAATGAAGATCTGCACGCCCAGCAGATCAAGGAAAAAGAAGACGCAGACCTGATGATTGCTGGGCTGCAGAAGGAGATGGAAGACGAGCGTGCTAAGGCAATGGAGGAGAGGGCGAGCCTGCAGAAGGAGTTGGAGGAAGAGAGGGCCAAGACGGCCTCTGAAAAGGCGAGCCTGTAAAAGGAGTTGGAGGAAGAGAGGGCTAAGACGGCCTCTGAAAAGGCGAGCCTGCAGAAGGAGTTGGAGGAAGAGAGGACCAAGGCAGCCTCTGAAAGGGCAGCATACCCCCGATCTGTATGTCGCAACAATAGAACAATTCAAGGGGTCTGCTGAATTTCAGATGGCGATCGATGCCGCAGTCACCAGCAGCGTGGCGAGGGAGGTGTCTGGAGGGGCGGGCCCGTCTGGAACGACCGTTGGGGGCAAGACCGAGGCAGAAGTGATTGAGAGCTTCCAGCGGTCAGACTTCTATAAACACGAAATGGCTGAGTTCTGGGACAGTGGCTGGAAGATGTTCAAGTGTAAAGCTGAAGAACTGTTCCCAGGCTTAGACCTCAGTAGTGTAAAAATTGGCGAAGACGATGTGGCCCAGACCCCATTGGATGAGGGGATTGAAGAAGAAGACCTCGTTTCCAGTGAGGAGGAATAATTGAAGAAGAAGAAGAAGACCTTGTACCTAGGGTTGTTTTTGTGTGTTTGTTTTTGTTATTATTTTATTTTATTTTATTTTATTTTAGTTTGAAATGCTGTAGTGAACTTATGTACAAGTTTGTGAATAAATAAAATTGCAATTGTGTTTTCATTCGATTGTTGTTGCTTGCGCATCCGAAATGAATAAGAATGGTGGTTTGTGTATAAAGCTTGTGTATGAATCGTTGTGAGAATCTCAATATAAATTGAAGTTCAACTTGTATTAAAAACTCAGTGCAGAGTGAAGTTTAAAATGGAATAAAATTCCAGGTGTGTTTGCCACACTGCTGAAGTGAATGAGAGTGGTTTATTAAAGTTAGGCTTAACTTGTAAAGAAAGAGGCTGACTTGCAAATGTTGATAAATAAGAAAATAAAAGAGTGTTGGTAAGAATGTCAAATATGTGAAGTTTCAAATTATGCCCAAAAATGGAGTTGTAGATCAAGTTGCAAGAGTGTTGGTAAATAAAAGATTAGTTTGGAATTTGACCAAGTAAGGTGTAAAAACATGGACCTGGAATTTTGGCCAAGTGAGTCTACTAATGCCACAAGCATGAAGTTTGCTTGAATGGCTTTGACCGAGCTCTGCATGTGTGCTCAGTTGGGGTTAAACTATGATTCACTGACTTTGCAAATAATTCAGTAACTTGAAGTAACTCAGTCTTGCTCTGACCGAGGCATTTCATGCTCAGTCTGGACAAGCTTTTCCTGGTTGGTCAGGCTGAAACTGTAAGCTTTTTTTCGCTCGGTCTGGACGAGGCTTTTGGTGCTCAGTCTGGCTGATGCTTTTTGTTGCTCGATCTGGCTGAGGCTTTTGGTGCTCAGTCTGGCTGATGCTTTTTGTTGCTCGATCTGGCTGAGGCTTTTGGTGCTCGGTCTGGCTGAGGCTTTTGTTGCTCGGTCTGGCTGAGGCTTTTGGTGCTCAGCCTGGCTGAGGCTTTTGGTGCTCGGTCTGGCTGAGGCTTTTTGTTGCTCGGTCTGACTGAGGCTTTTGGTGCTCGGTCTGGCTGAGGCTTTTGGTACTCAGTCTGGCTGAGGCTTTTGGTGCTCAATCTGGCTGAGGCTTTTTATAGGTGCTGCAATCAAAATGTTATAGAGACACCATATAAATAACTGAGATATAAAATTGTTGTCATGGAGAGTGTAGCCCAGTTGATCAAAGATTTACATGATGTGAGGGGAGAACAAGGATGTTCAAGTGTGTAAATTTGCCGAAAAGAAAATACAATAACTAAGCAATACAAAAGTAGGAATTTATTGAAAGTAACGCTTCAAGTGTTCGGCGTTCCACGGGTGGGGGAGATCTCGACCTTCCATGTCCTGAAGTCGGTAAGTGCCTGGTTGTGGTCGGGCTTTCACAACGTAAGGTCCCTCCCACTTGGCTGCTAGTTTGCCCTCAGTCGGATTTTTGGTGGCAAGGGTTACTTCGCGCAAGACAAGGTCCCCCACAGCGAACTCCCTTGATCGGACTTTGTGGTTGTAGTGTGTTCTCATTTTCTGTTGGTATGAGGCCAGTCTGACAGCAGTGGTTTCTCTGAGCTCTTCGATTAGGTCAAGGTCTGCTCGATAGAGTTCTTCGATTAGTTCGGGATTCGGATGTAAAACCCTTGGGGTGGGCAGACCGACTTCCACTGGGATGACCGCCTCAACGCCGTATGTTAAGCGAAAGGGGGTCTCCCCAGTGGGATTCCGAGTGGTAGTACGGTAAGCCCAGAGTACATTTGGCAATTTCTCAGCCCAAAGTCCTTTAGCAGCTTCCAGCTTAGTCTTGATGATCTTCAGAAGGGAACGGTTGGTAACCTCGACTTGGCCATTGACCTGGGGATGACCTGGGGAGGAGAAACATGGTTGGATTTGGAGGTCTGCACAGAACTTCCTATATTTGGCATTGTCGAATTGTTTGCCGTTGTCGGAGACGATGGCTTGAGGGATGCCAAACCTGCATACGATCGATTGTTAGATGAATTTGGTTGTGTTCTGCTTGGTAATGGTAGCAAGGAGTTATGTCTCTACCCACTTGGTGAAGTAATCAATGGCGACTATCGCGAACTTGGTTTGGCCTCGGCCGGTGGGAAGTGGACCAACTAAGTCGATCCCCCATTTGGCGAACGGATAAGGACTGCAAAGTGTGATCAACTCTGTAGGAGGAGCATGAGGGATGTTGGCAAAACGCTGTCACTTATCACATTTGAGCACGAAGTCAGTTGCATCTTGATTGAGAGTGGGCCAGAAATAACCAGTGCGAAGTATTTTGTGGGCTAGAGACTTGCCGCCCGAATAATTACCACAAATACCCTCATGGATTTCCCGCATCACATAGGTTGCTTGAGCTAGATTGAGGCATCTGAGGTATGGGCGTGAAAAGCCCCTCTTGTACAAAAGACCGCTGACAAGAATGTAATTGGACAACCGGACCCTGACTTTGGCGGCCTGCTGTTTGTCCTTTGGTAGTTCTCCCGTTGTCAAAAATAGAAAGATGTCAAATGCCCAGGGGATAGGTTCATTTTGGAGGAAGTGGACCGCTTGTTGGTCGGGGGAGATGGCAGGGTGGGTCAGGTATTCGAGGCGAACACCGTGGTTGAGATCTGACTGGTCTGCAAAGGCTAATTGGGCCATCTCATCGGCCTGGGAGTTTTTCGCCCGAGGGATGTGTTTGATGTGGAAGGTATTGAAGAGGCGAACAAAGGGAAGGGCTATATCCCTATAAGCCTGCATTGTGTCCTCCTTGGCATCGAATTCCCCCGTAATTTGTCCGACAATGAGCTGGGAGTCGCTGAACACCCGGATGTGGTTGACACCGATATCCCTGGCCAAGCAGAGACCTGCTATCAATGACTCGTATTCGGCCTCATTGTTACTGGCCTCGAACAAGAAACAGAGAGCACATTTGAAATAGCCACCCTCAGAGGCGGTGAGGATGAGACCGGTCCCGCTGCCTTCTCTGCGGGATGATCCGTCGATGTTAAGAGTCCAAGAGTGGGGGTCCTCTGGCTCGGCGGGGATTGGCGGGGGTAGAGGGGCTGTGGTTGGGGTAAGGTTAGTGAATTTCAGGATAAAATCGGCAACAGCCTACCCCTTAATTGCTGTTCGAGGCCGGTAGGAGATGTCAAACTGGCTGAGTTCTACTGACCACTGCATGAGTCTGTCGGAAAGTTCTGGTTGCTGCATGACCTTCTTCAAAGGTTGGTCGGTAAGGACCACTATGGAGTGGGCTTGGAAGTAAGGACGGAGTCGTCTGGAGGTAGTGACCAAGGCCAAAGACAATTTTTCTAACAGTGGGTAATTCTGCTCCGCTCCCCTGAGAGCCCGACTGATGTAGTAGACCAGTCGTTGGATGGAGCCGTTTTCCCTGATAAGAGCTGCACTGACTGCGGTGTTTGACACGGCTAAATATAGGAAGAGGGGCTCGCTCGTGATTGCCTGTGAAAGGAGAGGGGATTGGCCATGCATTGCTTCAACTGCTGAAAAGCCTCTTCAGATTCGGTTGTCCATTCAAAAGTTTCCCGAAAAACTTTGAAGAAGGGGAGGCACTTGTCCGTTGCGCGGGAAATGAAGCGGTTGAGGGCGGCAACTCAGCCAGTGAGTCTCTGAACCTCCTTGACCGTTCTGGGTGACTGCATCTCAATCAAGGCCTTGATCTTTTCAGGGTTAGCTTCAATGCCCCGCTGACTGACCATGAAACCCAAAAACTTCCCAAATCCTACGCCGAAGGCGCACTTCTCCGGGTTGAGCTTCATTTGGTACTTACGTAGGGTGGCGAAGGTTTCTCGTAAGTCGGTCAGATGATCAGCAGAAAGTTTGCTCTTGACTAGCATGTCGTCGACATATACTTCCATATTTCAATCGATCTGATGATGGAAAACAGCGTTGACCAACTGTTGGTAGGTGGCCCCAGCATTTTTCAGTCCAAACGGCATCACACAATAATGGTAGGTGCCTCGGTCGGTAATGAAGGAGGTGTGTTCCCGATTCGATGAGTGCATCAGAATTTGGTTGTACCTAGAGAAGGCATCCATGAAGCTAAGCATTTGGTGACCGGCCGTGGAGTCGACCAGCAGGCCTATGCGGGGAACAGGATAACTGTCTTTGGGGCAAGCTCGGTTGAGGTCTTAGTAGTCGACACAGAGTCGCAATTTACCATTATTCTTGCGGACCAGGACCACGTTTAACAACTATCTAGGGTAGTCCATGTTCTTAATGGATTGTGCCTCAAGGAGCTTGTCGACCTCTACGGCAATGAGAGTATTGCGCTCCGGATGGAAAATGCACTGTTTCTGGCGGGAAGGTCGAAAATGGGGTTCAATGCTGAGGCGGTGGGTTATGAATGAGGGGTCAATACCCGGCATGTCTGAGTGGGTCCAGGCAAATACATCGTTGTTCTCGATCAAGAGGGCAGTAAGATCGGCCTTTGCTTGGGGGGATAGTTGGCTACCGATCTTGGCAGTTTTTGTTGGGTTGGTGGGATCGATGGGGACTTCGATAAGTTCTTCCACTAGTTTCCCCCTTACCAGTTCGTCTTTGTCTCTGACATCGAGTCCTTCGATGATCATAGCCTCCTTCAGCTTGACTTCTTTGAGTGAGGTGACATAACATTCCCTGGCCACGGTTTGCTCCCCCCTCACTGTCTCGACCCCCAGATCGGTGGGGAACTTGATGGCTAGGTGATAAGTTGATGTAATAGCTTGAAAAGCATTTAGGGCGGTGCGACCAAGGATGATGTTGTAGGCAGAGGGGCAGTCGACAACAAGGAAGGTGAGCAGCTTGGTGGTCTAGCGCGAGTGCTCGCCAATTGTGATGGGGAGATCGATGGAGCCAATGGAGGTCACCTGGTCACCAGTGAAACCAACCAAGAGGGGTTGGAGAGGGGATAGACTTTCTTCCCCGATCTTGAGCTGGTGGAAGCAATTGAGGAAAATGATGTCTGAAGAGCTGCCGTTGTCTATGAGAACCCGTCTGACCTTGTAGTTGGAGAGAAGAGCCGAAATGACTAAAGGGTCGTCATGGGGATAACGAATGCCTGTGCAGTTGGCGTCCGTGAAGGTAATAGGCTCGGTCCACTGCCTGGGCTGTTTGGGAGGTCGGTCCAATGTGGCAACCTCTTTGTCTGAGCCTTGCCTTATTTTCCTGAGTTTTGCCCGCTGAGCAGAGCAAGATGGTCCTCCACAAGCAAGCCCACCGGAAATAACTCTGATTTCTCCAATAGGTGGGGCGGGATTAGCTTGTGCCCGAGGTTGCTGTGGAAGACGATCATGGCCTTGATTTGGTTGGGCTGGCTGCCGAGGAGGAGTGCGCCGGCGGGTGTTTCTGGTGGGCTGTGTCCTTTGTCTCTGCTGGGGGCAGGTGTCCGTGAACCGGCTAAGAAGTCCCTAACGTATTAAGGTCTCGACCTGATCCTTAAGGTTAACACACTCATCGGTATTATGGTCGTGGTCCTGGTGAAAAACGGCAGTATTTGGATTGGTCCTTCCGCTTGGAAGGGGTTCATGATGGTTGGGGCCATTTGAGGGGGTAGTCCCGCTGGATCTGGTTGAGGACTTGTTCCATGGGAGAGTTAAGCGGTGTGTACCGCTCAAACCGACCGGAGCGGTCGGACAGGTATCGACCGGTCGGCTTGGGGGGGTCGGTCGGTATACTGTGGTGTTTGGGTATTATACTGGGTGTTTCTGGCTTCTGAGTCTTTTCGTTTTTCTCGGGGGGTCGGGTGTTTTGCTGTAGGGTCTTGGGGGGCGGCTAGGGAATCTTCAACGTTCATGTATTTTTGGGCTTTGGAGAGTAAGGCTGCCATGGAGGTGGGGGGTTTTTGGAGAGGGAGAAGAGGAAGTCAGACGACCGTAGTCCGACTATGAAAGCTGTAAGGATGACCTTATCGTCGTTTTTCACCACCTGCAGGGCTTCGGTGTTGAAGCGGGTAACGAAACTGTGCAGGGACTCCCCTTCGGTCTGGCGGATGTTGAGGAGTTGGGTTGCCGAACGGCGTTGGCGCTGGGCTCCAATAAAGTGACTGAGGAAAGAGTCACTGAGATACTGGAAAGTGGAGACAGAGTCTGCTGGTAACTGGCTAAACCACAGCCGAGCTGACCCCTTCAGTGTCACGGGGAAAGCTCGACACATGATCTCATCAGGGAATGTGTGGAGGATCATGAGGGTTCTGTAGGTCTCCAGATGGTCGACTGGGCCTGTCGTACCGTCAAAAGAGTCGATGGTGGGCATTTTGAACTTGGGGGGTAGAGGCTTTTCCTAGATGGAAGCAACAAATGGTGAGTTTGCAGTGGTAGAGGGTTTATGCTGCATGTTTTGCATGATCCCTTGGAGTTGGAGCTTCATGGCTTGGAGTTCGGCGTCCCAAAGATGGATGTTGTCACCATTGGAAGGCAGCGGGGGTTGGACACTACTGGCTTCTCCTTCAGGGGTTGGTGCCAGGATCGACGGATGCAGGGGTGGAGGTGGTGGATTTATATGTGGGGGTGGAGGTTGCAAGCCCTCCAAATTGGGCGGATAGGGCTACGGGATAGTATGGCTCGAGGCTCATTCTTGGTTAGGGGGAATATCTGGAGGTGGTGGAAGAGGCATAGGAAGGTTTCTCTGGAGTAAAGCATTTATCAGGGCTTGGTTTTGCTCGGCCATGTGGTTAATGCTGTTGGTAAGCTCGATGAAATATTGTGATGGATTGTTTGGATTGGGAGGGTCGGTTTGATGGTCGACAGCATTATGGTGAGAAGCCATGGATCTAGTTGTGACCATACACTTTGATTGGTGATAGGAAAAGGTTGTTGGGACAGGGTCTCCGGCAATAATGAGCACAACTGGCGCACGAAGCAAAGTTTCCCACAGACGGCGCCAACTGATAAGACAATTAATATACAACTGGTACCTGGCAGAACGGGACGGACTGATCCACGCTTCTCGTGCCAATATCCGAGTGATCAAACCCAACAATGAACCTGCAGACAAGTTCAACGGGGAACGAGGAGTCCCCCAGTGAACCCTCTGAGGAGTAAGTTAGAAAGAGAAGTAGAGAGTAGAGAGTGATTGAAGATAGAAAGCTTAACCTTCTTCTTGTCTTCAACGTTTGCTTATATTCTTTGGTAATCATTTTGTTGTCCCTTCCGACTTGTCACCTTGGCAAAAAGTCTATGATGTAGCTTACCTTGTTCAGGGTGAGGGCGTGCTGTTCCGACGGAGAGGTGTTGTCGTAATAAATGCAGCGAGGGGCTGCATTAATGGTGATGTGCAGTGACAATAACTTCTGGGCCTCATCAGTTGGGTTATGTATTGGGCCCTAAGTGGTAGGCTTGGGTTGTTCATAGTGGGTTATGGCCTTTATGGGCCTACCCACGTCAAACGATAATTTGAAAAAATTGTCATAGAAAAACGTCAGTAATTACAAATTTAGCGACAATTTATAAAATCGTGACAGAAAAAAGTCACTAATTGTTAATTTTTAACAACATATATAAAAAATCGTCACAAAAATTATTTTTTAACAGCGATTGTACTATGACTTATTTTTAATAGGACTTGATAGGAATTAAGTCCATCCATTAAGACCTATTGATAATTTATCCAAAATTAAATGTATTCAAAATTTCTGAACAACCTAGGTCAAAATAATTATACAAAGTCGAAAAATTTAATGGGTTAGCTAAATTTTGTGCATCTTTAACTTCTCTCAATTACATGGGTTCATGGTTGCAAAATATTCCAAGGGCCTCAAAATAGTAAGTCAACGGTACTAGAAAAAATCCCAGAAAATTTTCCAGAATTATAGATTAATGGTATACATTTGAAGTTGTGAGGCTACTTCTTGCGTGAATCTTGGCTATAAATTGGAAATTTTGGGTATTTTTAATTTTTTATTTTATTTTATTTTGAGTTTGTAGCATTGGTAGACTAAAAAAAAAAAAAATCTCACATCCATTCAATTTTCCTCTTCTTTTATGTCCATCAATTTTCCTCCTCACAAAATGCACTACCTCTCCTTTCTCTTTGGATTCACAATTTCGTTGTCCCGTTATCTCTTCAATCCCACCTATATAAAGAACCTCATTCACATCCCTCTAAATTCATCACACATTCTTTCTAAAAAGATTAAAAACGAACCCTTTGGAAATACTACACAAACTTATCTTCCTGCCACTCCATACCTCTCTTTCTTCTGTCGAGGGCAGGAGGAGGAGAGACAATCATTCCCTTCCCTTCAGGGTTTGATCCTCTAGATTTATCACACATTTCATATTTTTCATTCTCAAGATTTAGGCCATTTATTTATCATAAATTGCTCATTAGTCGGTTGTTTTCTTTCTTATATTCAATGGCAAACAAGATTAGAAACTTGAGTTCATGGATGGAGGTTGCTCCGGTCCTTATCGTGTACCCACATAAGCCTTCCAATTGTCCTGAATTGGAGACAATTATAGAAGAAGGAGAGGAGGGATATGAATATGATGAAGATTCGTAAGTATGGGTCTTTGTTTTTATTAGTTTGCTCTATTTTTGTACACTAGTAGAACTGTATATGGATTACCTTTAACATCTACATGGGAGTTCATGAAGTCTATGTAGACTGATGAATATGCATTAATTTATGCAACCATGTAATTGTTAATATGTGTAAATAGCATTTGTTGATTTAATGTAAATAATTGAGATTATAAGATCGTCCTACTACTTAAATTTGATGTTATGAAATGTCAATTCTATAATAATCTCTGTTTTAATGTTACTTTGTTTATTTTTGTTTTCAGAATCTATTTTTTTGAAGAAAAAAAAAAATCTCAAAAAATAAATACTAGTTTGGCTAAAAAAAAAAACCACTCAGCATTTTTATGTGGTTAATTTTCTGCCGTCTATATCACGTTGTCATTCTGTCAAATAACATCGCTCTGATACTTGTCATGTCATTCATCAATTTGATTGGTTTGAATGTGTTTCATTAGCCAACATTGCTGATTGGTTGGAATGATTTTTCTTCCTAACTTGTTTTTTATAGGCACCTCTTTCTTTTAGGCCCAAAAAAAAGGGAATGAGCTGTTTAGTCTCAATTCCATCATTGGGCCAACCCGTCCTTAGGGATTTTATTCTCCGTACAAATATGACTAAAGGTTAGAATTAAGAATAAAACTTTGAAACTCGAATTTTCTTTCCCGAATCTCCCTAATGTCCAAAACGATGTCGTTTTGGGCATTAATTTTTTTTTTTTTTTTTTCCCTTCTTCTTCCATTTTCAGAGCTAAACCAGAGAGGGAGAGGGAGAGAAAGAGAGAGAGAGAGAAGAGAGGTGGTTCGCCGGTCGTTTGCCTACGTCGTCGTCGGCCCAGCCCCGGTCGTCGCTGCCTAGCCCCGATCGTCGCAGCACCACCGCCGTCGCCTCCGGCCCCGCCTCCGCCTCCTCTCACTGGTATGGCCCCCTCCAGTCCACTCCTCCTCCTTCCTCCTCCTCCTTTCTCTCCCTCCTCCTCCCTCCTCCTCCTTCTTCTTCTTCTTTCTTCTGCTGGAAAAAAAAAAAAAATGGAATTCGGGGCATTCGGGGGAGCTCAAATTCGACCTCCCTAGCACAACCCTAGAATTAAATATAAGAAAATATAACAAAGACATTATTAGAGCAACATTCTTATATTAACTATTCATTATTAATATAAATAGGCTTGTCTTCGGTCTATGTTTTGGACTCGGGGGTCTAGTTGTCATGGCTGCGGCCTAAGGCCTATCTCAGTGATTCAAATTGTTCAATTTGTTTGTAGGACTTGTTAAGTAAATTATTTACGAAAAAAATAAAGTTGATTAGCCATCACTACAACAAAAAAGGTTTATGGTGACGAAAACGCATGATGAAAAAATATTTCGTCTACAAATATACATATTTTAGTGATGAAAATAAGATTTGGTCTCCAATTGTACTATTTTTAGAGACAAACAAAATTTTGTCACCAAATGCTTAAAATAAATAAAATAATAGGTGACGGAATTTTTTTTCATCTCTAAATTTTATTTTTCATCGCAAAACAAATTTCCGCTCTTGGAAATTTTGGCGGAAAATTTGAGTGCCATATTAGAGACAAAAAGTTTTGTCACCATTGTAAAAATTTTCAGAGACAAACAAAATATCGTCACCTATGATTTAAGGAACAAAACGACGCCGTTTTGTCTTCCCAATTCTTCTCTCTTACGCACTTTCTTCACTCTCCCCCTCTCCGCTTCAAGTCGTGACCCTCCAACTCGATGCTCGCAAGGTAAGATTTCAACCCCGATTCAGTGTTTTGGCGAAACTGTGCTTCGATTGGCTCACCGAGTTAGCTCCTCAGTGGCTTCAAGTTGCAACCTTCCCATTGTGCTTCGATTGGCTTCACTACCACCACAGCCACCGTCATCATCATCAACTTCTTCGAACACCCTTCGGTACCTCTCTCCCTCTCTGTCTTTCTCTCTATGCTTCAAGTGTATAATGGTTTGATTGTTTATCTGGGTTTAAAATGGATAATGGTTTGATTGTCTATAATGATTTGATTGTTTATCAAGGTTTGAATTTGGGGTTTTATTCCCTATTTTCTTTGATTTCTCTTTCTTTGAATTTGGGGTTTCATCCATGTAGACACTACCTTATCAAGGTTTGAATTGGGGTTTTATTCCCTCTTTTCTTTGATTTCTCTTTCTTTGAATTTGGGGTTTTATCCACGTAGACACTACCCATGTCTTTTCACTGCCAATGCACCATTACAGCTTTGTTAATGAGACTCCACAATTAAACAAAATTCAATTGAAATTTGAAATACAGCTGAGATTTCGATATTTTTTGTTTTCAAATGGCAGTTATGATGGTAAATTGACAAAAGGAAAATGGTAAATTGATTGCAGTTATGATGAACATCTATAACTATGTTTGTGTTTGTGAGCTATTCTCATTGAAGTCTGAAGTTGTTAGTCTCAATTGTTTTCATTGATGTGTGTTGTAATATATGTCTTTGTTGTGGGATTCACACTTGCAATTAATCTCAACCTTAAGATTGCTCTTTTATAGGAATTTTTTTTGGGTGTGTGGTATTTGCTCTCTCTCTCTTTTTGGTCCTGAAAGTTGTGGACAGAATTGTGCAGCATTGTTGCTACACATGAATTAGCTCAATCTTAGTTCTTTATGCTCAAACTCAATCCTTGTTCACTTTCCTTCGTTTCTTTTGCTCTCTCTCTCTCTCTCTCTCTCTCACAGCATACCTTCTGCCTCTTCCCCGAGCGCTGCTCCTCCCTAGGGCTCACCATTGTTGTACTTTAGAAGAATCTGGTTTGTTTAGGGTATGAATCTGTAACGCCCTCAAAATAATACACAAAAACCCCCACATTCTCGACAAGCATTGATATAAGAGAAATAAACATCTTTCTATTCATCAGAGTATTCATTATAAAAGTATTACATGTTGACAACAAAAGTAAATGTCCTATGGGCTTACAACTTTCCAAGCCAACACTTGGTTACAAAAAGAGAGTACTAACTCAAATACATATTAAGCTCTTGGCTTGAGTTTACATGTAATACATCAAAAGATAACAAAATAATCAAAAAGAGTCTTCAACTCCCAAAACCTTCCAAGCTATGTCCTTGGAGGTGGCATATCACCTGAACCTGAAAATGATGTTCCATAAAGGGTGAGCCAAAGCCCAGTAGAGATATACTAAACCAAATATAAACAATGACTAAGACAATAGCACTTGATAGATGGTTAACACTTATAAACCAGTTATATCACAGTACAGTTTCATGACATTTATGTCCATGTTACATTTCACTTTCCTTTACTTATCAATTCATTTCATAAACGTGGCTCAGAACCTGGCCAGATAATTTAAAAGAGATTACATCTCAAATTTTATCAGTTTCATACTTTACAATTCCTATGAGATCACAACTCATATTAAAACACTTTCAATACTTCATGTAATACACATATTTGCTGTATTAACACTTCCATTTAGTACACATATTCGCTGTAGAAACATTTCATAAAGATACACATATTTGCTGTATCTATGGAGTCCATCCCCTATCTTCTCCCAAACTGGTTTGAGAGTCCATCCCCTATCTTCCCTCAAACCGTGGAGTACATCCCCTATTTCCTTCCACACAATACACATATTCCAAGTATATAAGCAATTATCATACACAAGGATCAATCAATACACGTATTTGCTGTATTAATTCAACCGTCATATTCAATGACATATTCACTGTGATTAGTTTCAGTTTTTCCTAATCAATATACAGTGTCTACAACAATCAAGACTATCCTCCACCGATAGCCCAAAGCAGTTATTTATAAACAGAAAATAAATGTATTAAACTAATACAATATCAACAATTTCATCGATGAGTGATAAATTAATCCAACTATACCATTCAATCCCATAATTTCCCAATTTCATGGATGTCAACTCAATTTCATATTTTCCCAAATTAATTATACTAATTAATTTATTTCCATAATTAGGGCATTTTCACCCTTTATCAAAATCAATCCTAAGGTTCAATTTCCTCAATTTGACACTAATAATGCCATTTTCCAAATCTTACAAACACATGGAGTTTAATATATGAAAAACCCCATTTTTTTTAAATTACAAATTAAACCCTAACTTTTTCCAAAATTACCAAACATCACCAACTAATCAAAATGACCAAAATCAAAGACAAAGCTCATAAGATGGAGTAGGGTATCCCTACCTCGAAAATAGAAGCTCAAAGGAGTAGATGACCAAAATCCAAAGTGCCCCAAATCCACTATTTTTCAGATTAAAAGGAAGTCCAACTCACCCTCTACCTTTCTGACAAAGAACTTAGGGTAGAAACACACAAGAATGAGATGAATACCTAGAGAGAAGGTGTGTAGAGAGAGAGGGAGCTCGAATCTAGGGTTTACAAAACAAAAGAGATGAAAAAGTGAAGTGTAATCCCGCTGCTGCCTGCTGATATAACACAGGCTCGCTCGAACGAAGGATTGGTCGCTCGAGCGACCAGACACAAAGAGCCCTCGCTCGAGCGAAGAAAGTCTCACTCGAGCCAACAATTCGAAGCTTCAGGTCTGCAACCCAGAAGCACGCTCGAGCGACAGAATGCTCGCTCGACCGACAGAATGCTCGCTCGAGCGAAGAAACTCAAAACATACACCTCGCTCGCTCGAGCGAAGGAAGGCTCGCTCGAGCCAAGAAATGCAACTCTCAGGTCCAGAACCAGACGCAGACGCAAGCTCGAGCGAAGAACTTCTCGCTCGAGCCACCAGATACAAAACTCAACTCTCGCTCGAGAGAACAAACCCTGGCTCGAGCAAAGGATCCAAAACAAATAGCTCGCTCAAGCGACAAAAGGCTCGCTCGAGCGAAGGACTAAAATTCTGGGCAGCAACCATTTGCTCCCAATCAGTCCCAACCTGTAACAAACGTGCCCAAAACATCCTATAACTCAAATACAAGGTATTGAAGGACGGAAACAAGATATATACAACAACCCACATCTACAGAATCAAGTCCGAATTACACTAATCAATGGAGGGAAAACCGGGATCGCTATAACCTCTCCCTCTTAAAGAATTTTGTCCCCGAAATTAAGCATAAGTTTTCAAGACAAGTTTCTCTCAATTTCCAATAATATCACATTTAAATACACAATAATTTGATCCATTACTAATCATTCCATCTCTATTCAAGAGGCATTTCACAATATATATTACAACATGCATTATCAACATGCATTCCTTCCAAATCCAACAATGTTCCAATATACATTATTCACAATTTCATATCATATTCAATATTCATGATATATTTCCATTTTTACAACACATTCAACATATACTATGTCATAATAAACTTCCATTTCGAGGCAAGTTCTAAAATATTTCCATAAACTCAAAACACATACAATGTTTTACAACTTAAGACATACTTAATGTTCTTAAAGTTTAACAATACAACAAAATGTACAACATATGCTCAAACATCCACAAATAGGTCCGGATATTTCTCTCGGACCTACAACTCACGTTCCCAAGTGGCTTCCTCTACTCCGTGATGTTTCCACAAAACCTTAACCAAAGGAATAGTCTTGCCTCGCAAGACTTGATCCCGCCTATCCAAGACCCGAACCGGTCTCTCCTCATATGAGGCATCCTCATCTACCTCTAAGTCGGTCTAATCCAATACATGTGACGGATCCGGCTCATACTTCCGAAGCATACTAACATGAAACACGTCATGTACTCCGGATAACTGCGGCGGCAAAGCCAAACGGTAGGCAACCTCGCCTATCCTCTCAAGGATCTCGAAAGGGCCAATAAATCGAGGGGACAACTTCCCTCTCTTACCAAATCTCATCAAACCCCACTTGGGTGATATCTTCAGAAACACGTGATCACCCACCTCAAATGCCAAAGGTCTCCTCCTACGGTCGGCATAACATTTCTGACGACTCTGGGCTGTAACAAGCCTCCTACGGATAAGTTCAACTTTCTCCGTCGTTTCCCTCACCAACTCCAGGCCCAACAAAGGTGCATCACCCACCTCGGCCCAACAAACTGGAGACCTACAAGGTCGGCCATACAAGGCCTCAAACGATGCCATACCGATACTCGACTAAAAACTGTTGTTGTAGACAAACTCCACCAAGGGCAAGTGCCTCTCCCACGACCCACTAAAGTCAAGAACATAATCTCGAAGCATATCCTCAAGGATCTGAATAGCACGCTCGGACTGCCCGTCAGTCTGAGGATGATAAGCCGTGCTAAAGGTCAACCTAGTACCCAAGGCACTCTGCAAACTCTGCCACAACCTAGCAGTAAAGCGTGGATCTCTATCTGAGACGATCGATACTGGGACCCCGTGCAACCTCACTATGTCCCGAATATACAAGTCGGCAAGATGATCTACCGAATCTCTCACGCGTATAGGGATAAAGTGCGCCGACTTAGTCAACCGATCTACAACCACCCAAATAGAATCACTACCCCACTGAGTCCTCGGAAGACCTACAACGAAGTCCATAGTGACATACTTCCACTTTCACTCGACAATAGGCAAGGGTTGTAACAAACCCGCTGGCCTCTGATGCTCGGCCTTCACTTATTGACAAGTAAGGCACTTGGACACAAAAACTGCCACATCTCTCTTCATGCCCCTCCACCAAAACTAGCGACCCAAATCACGATACATCTTAGTGCCTCCCGGATGCACCGCAAGGCGTGAATGGTGAAACTCTCGGAGTACCTCCTCTCGGCAAGACTCCGGCACAAACAATCGGTCTCGGTATCTCACACTCTAGTCGGGATACACAGACAAACCCTTCTCAACCTTCTCACTGGAGATCTTCTCTCGGAGGGATTCTACCTCAAGGTCACCTCTCTGTGCCTCTAACACCCGAGTCATAAGTGTAGGCTGCGCAACAACAGAAAACAAGGCCGCAGCCTCAACGGATTCGCCCAGAAGCAAATCAAACTCGCCAAGTGCACCCAACATCTCCCACTCCCGGATGGCTATACAAGCTACATCACTAATAGATTTCCTGCTAAGGGCATCGGCGACAATATTGGCCTTCCCCGGATGATAATGCAACTCGAAGTCGTAATCCTCAATAAACTCCATCCATCTTCTCTGTCTCAAGTTCAAGTCTTTTTGTGTAAACAGATATTTCAGACTCTTATGATCCAAGAACACCTCGAATCTCTCACCATAAAGGTAGTGCCTCCAAATCTTCAAGGAAAAAATCACAGCTGCTAACTCTAGGTCATGGGTAGGGTAATTCTTCTCGTGTATTTTCAATTGTCGTGAGCCATAGGCAACCACTTTCCCTTCTTGCATCAACACACAACCCAAACCCTCTCGTGAAGCATCACAATAAACCACATAACCCAACCCTCTCTCCGGAATAATCAAGACCGGAGTGGTGGTCAATCTAACTTTCAACTCTTGGAACGAGTTTTCACAAGTCTCACTCCATACAAATTTGACCCCTTTCCGTGTCAATCTAGTCAACGGCGAAGCTCGTCTGGAGAAGTCCTTCACAAACTGACGGTAATACCCAGCTAATCCCAGAAAATTGCAGATCTCAAAAACACTCTTAGGTTGTGCCCAATCCTGCACTGCCTCAATCTTGGATGTATCAACAGACACTCCTTCCCCGGAGACTACATGGCCCAAAAACTTGACCTCACCTAGCCAGAACTCACACTTCCCAAACTTGGCATACAGCCTATGGGCTCTAAGCAACTCCAGCACCACTCTCAAGTGTTCTTCGTGCTCTTCCTCAGAAGGTGAATAAATCAGAATGTCGTCCACGAAAACGACTACAAAACAATCCAAGAATTCCCGGAATATCCGATTCATCAAGTCCATAAACACTGCCGGTGCATTGGTGAGCCCAAAAGGCATCACCAGAAACTCATAGTGGCCATACCGCATACGGAATGCCGTCTTTGGGATATCCTCCTCCCTGACCCTCAACTGGTGGTAACCCGATCTCAAGTCTATCTTAGAGAAACAATAGGAACCCTTCAACTGGTCAAACAAATCATCAATGCGGGGCATAGGGTACTTATTCTTGACCGTAGCCCGATTCAATTTCCGGTAATCGATACAAAGTCTCAAGGCACCATCTTTCTTTTTAGCAAAGAGGGCCGGTGCTCCCCACGGCGAAACACTAGGGCGAATAAAGCCCTTATCTAGCAATTCTTGGAGCTGAATCTTCAACTCAATCAACTCAGCTGGGGAAAAACGATAAGGTGCCATAGAAATCAGCGCCGTGCCGGGCACTAGATCAATAGATAACTCAATCTCTCGATGAGGTGGTAAGCTAACAAGATCCTCGGGAAAGACATCCGAATACTCACTAACTACTCTCGGCAATGCAGTCTGGGTCTCATCACACTCACTACTCATAAAGCCAGCAAGAAGACCACTAAGCTCACTCCGCCCTCGGGGATCATACACCGGTGGCAAAACACTGCCAACCCGATCCCCCAAGAAATGGAAACAGTCCCCGCTCAAGGTACATACTGTGACCCTCTGGCGGTAACAATCAATAACAGCCCGGTATGACGATAGCCAGTCCATACCTAAGATAACATCAAAACTCGACATAGGCATAACCACAAAAGGAAATGGAAACCAACGGTCGGCGACCTCTATATCACAGCCTCGACACCCCTGTTTCAAAATCAATTCACCCCTAACAGGTGATACAACACATATAGGAGATGCTAACTGTGCCAACTCCAGCCCCAAAATAAATGCAAATGCAGCAGATAAAAAGGAATGAGATGCACCCGTGTCAATCAACACATTAGCAACCGAGTTGCAAAATAAGAAGGTATCTCTCACAACAGATGGAGTAGGTACAAGATCCTGCGCGGTAACAGCATACACGTGCCCAGAAGGTCTCTGATCAACCTGCTCACCCCTAGGAGCAAAAGACTGCTGCACAGACTGGGATGACGAAACTCTCTGATTGGCCCTCGAGGCCTGAACAGACTGTGCTGGCTGAAAACTCTGCGTCTGCCTAGAACCAGACGCCCCTGATGTGGCACTCAACTGCGAGCAAAACCTCTTCAGGTGCCCCGCCTGACCGCACTGATTACAAGACAGTGGCTGACCTCAGCCCTGACTCTGGCTCTGAGGTCGAGCCAAAGATGAAGCAGCTCTCTGACCTCCTCCCCTCTGTGGGCAAGCTGGAGACTCATGGCCCAGCTGACCACATTTGTAACAAGTCACGTCTCCCTGACTGCCTCTCCCAGAACCTGCACTCGGCACTGGAAAGGTAGATCTAGCAAAACCACCCTGAGACTGCTGAGAGTTAGAACCTCTCTGTCTCCTGCCATTACCCTGGCCATCTTGACTCCTCTTAGAGCCCCTCAACCTCTCTTCCTCCTCATGCATCATAATCTCCATATGGGCTGCAGCATCCATAAGACGCCCATACTCCCAAGTCATAGAACCCCCGACTCTCATCTTGAGCCTGTGCCTCAACTTCTTCTCAAACTCCAGACAACGGCGTTCCTCAGACGCCACAAGCTCCGGTGCAAACCTGGATAAACTAGTAAACGCGGCCTCAAACTCGGCCACTGAAGAACTCAGCTGCTTAAGCTGGCAGAACTGATCTCTCAACTTCTCCCTGACTGCGAGAGACAAAAACTTCTCCTGGAAAGCATCTACAAAGGCCTCCCAAGTGCCACCAATATGGCCCCTCATGAACTTCCACCACTGACCCGCATCTCCCTTTAACTGGAAAGCCGCCAAGGTCACCTTCAAAGCCCCGTCTTCGATGCCAAGCATCTCAAACGTCTTAGTCATCTGCTCCAACCACTCATCAGCCTTAAGTGGCTCTTTCGGATCCCCCAAAAACTTATTCGGATTAGACCGGAAAAACTCCCTCTTCAGAAAGGAAGGCCCTGTATCAACAACCTGGGCCTAAACTGGATTTTCAGCTCTGAGAATGTCCATGGATGCCCTCAAAGCTCCTGCCATCTCGCGGGCTAAGGTGCCCATAGCCTGCTGACCTACTGGCTCGGCCACATTGGCCTGGCCAACACCCTCCTGCTGCGCCAGAATGTCATCCGGTATAGGCACCTCCTACCTCCTAGGCCCACCTCGCCTACCACCACGTCCTCGTCCTGACATCCTAATAAAAGTAACGAAGAACATTAGCACATTCACAAATGTGCCGAAGCTATAACACTCGCGTCCTAATGCAATGGACAACAGTAATTCACTCCACGTAAGCACATAATCACATAAGTACTTACGAATTTCATTTCTGGATAATGATAGTCCCGAGGCGTTACTAGAGTTCCGGTTAGAAACAGCATTAATCAAGTACTTTTCCAACAAGCCTCACAGAAACCCAAGGATCCAATCAACATCCTAGAAACTAAATCTCATACCCAAATAATCACATAAGCATGTTATCAAATAAACACATAATGTCATACATAAGTCTCTAACGAACGAGACAAACCCATTGTGGTACTAACCACTTCCCGCGTACCCAAAGTATTCGAACCCGGTACACTCTGATACCAAGTTGTAATGCCCTTAAAATAATACACAAAAACCCCACATTCTCGACAAGCATTGATATAAGAGAAATAAACATCTTTCTATTCATCAGACTATTCATTATAAAAGTATTACATGTTGACAACAAAAGTAAATGCCTTATGGGCTTACAACTTTCCAAGCCAACACTTGGTTACAAAAAGAGAGTACTAACTCAAATACATATTAAGCCATTGGCTTGAGTTTACATGTAATACATCAAAAGATAACAAAATAATCAAAAAGAGTCTTCAACTCCCAAAACCTTCCAAACTATGTCCTTGGAGGTGGCATATCACCTGAACCTGAAAATGATGTCCCACAAAGGGTGAGCCAAAGCCCAGTAGAGATATACTAAACCAAATATAAACAATGACTAAGACAATAGCACTTGATAGATGGTTAACACTTATGAACCAGTTATATCACAGCACAGTTTCATGACATTTATGTCTATGTTACATTTCACTTTCCTTTACTTATCAATTCATTTCATAAACGTGGCTCAGAACCTGGCTAGATAATTTAAAAGAGATTACATCTCAAATTTTATCAGTTTCATACTTTACAATTCCTATGAGATCACAACTCATATTAAAACACTTCCAATACTCCACGTAATACACATATTTGCTGTATTAACACTTCCATTTAGTACACATATTCGCTGTAGAAACATTTCATAAAGATACACATATTTGCTGTATCTATGGAGTCCATCCCCTATCTTCTCCCAAACTGGTTTGAGAGTCCATCTCCTATCTTCCCTCAAACCGTGGAGTACATCCCCTATCTCCTTCCACACAATACACATATTCCAAGTATATAAGCAATTATCATACACAAGGATCAATCAATACACGTATTTGCTGTATTAATTCAACCGTCATATTCAATGACATATTCACTGTGATTAGTTTCAGTTTTCCCTAATCAATATACAGTGTCTACAACAATCAAGACTATCCTCCACCGATAGCCCAAAGCAGTTATTTATAAACAGAAAATAAATGTATTAAACTAATACAATATCAACAATTTCATCGGTGAGTGATAAATTAATCCAACTATACCATTCAATCCCATAATTTCCCAATTTCATGGATGTCAACTCAATTTCATATTTTCCCAAATTAATTATGTCAACTCAATTTCATATTTTCCCAAATTAATTATACTAATTAATTTATTTCCATAATTAGGGCATTTTCACCCTTTATCAAAATCAACCCTAAGGTTCAATTTCCTTAATTTGACACTAATAATGCCATTTTCCAAATCTTACAAACACATGGAGTTTAATATATGAAAAACCCCATTTTTTTTTAAATTACAAATTAAACCCTAACTTTTTCCAAAATTACCAAACATCACCAACTAATCAAAATGACCAAAATCAACGACAAAGCTCATAAGATGGAGTAGGGTATCCCTACCTCGAAAATAGAAGCTCAAAGGAGTAGATGACCAAAATCCAAAGTGCCCCAAATCCACTATTTTTCAGATTAAAAGGAAGTCCAACTCACCCTCTACCTTTCTGACAAAGAACTTAGGATAAAAACACACAAGAATGAGATGAATACCTAGAGAGAAGGTGTGTAGAGAGAGAGGGAGCTCGAATCTAGGGTTTACAAAACAAAAGAGATGAAAAAGTGAAGTGTAATCCCGCTGCTGCCTGCTGATATAACACAGGCTCGCTCGAACGAAGGATTGGTCGCTCGAGCGACCAGACACAAAGAACCCTCGCTCGAGCCAACAATTCGAAGCTTCAGGTCTACAACCCAGAAGCACGCTCGAGCGACAGAATGCTCGCTCGAGCGAAGAAACTCAAAACATACACCTCGCTCGCTCGAGCGAAGGAAGGCTCGCTCGAGCCAAGAAATACAACTCTCAGGTCCAGAACCAGACGCAGACGCAAGCTCGAGCGAAGAACTTCTCGCTCGAGCCACCAGATACAAAACTCAACTCTCGCTCGAGCGAACAAACTCTGGCTTGAGCAAAGGATCCAAAACAAAGAGCTCGCTCGAGCGACAAAAGGCTCGCTCGAGCGAAGGACCAAAATTCTGGGCAGCAACCATTTGCTCCCAATCACTCCCAACCTGTAACAAACCTGCCCAAAACATCCTATAACTCAAATACAAAGTATTGAAGGATGGAAACAAGATATATACAACAACCCACATCCACAGAATCAAGTCCGGATTACACTAATCAATGGAGGGAAAACCGGGATCGCTATAGAATCTTTCAATTTTTTTTCTCTATAATCTGAAGAATCTTCTGATTAAACTCTGAAATGCCTACTTCTTAATTATTTAACACTGAAACACCTACTTCCCATTGATTTAACATTGAAACATCTACTTCCTCATGGATTTATGTCATTTTGTCATGAAATTAGGGTTTATTTGATTTAACACATATTTTCTCATGGATTTAGGGCATTTTAATTTGATTTAACACTCAAACATCTACTTTCTCATGAATTTAGGGTATTTTCTCATGGAATTAGGGTTTATTTGATTTAACACTGATATTTTCTCATGAATTTAGGGTATTTTAATTTGATTTACCACTGATCCTCATGGATTAAGGGCTTCTTCTCATGAAATGATTCAACACTGAAACAACTAATTTCTCATGGAATTAAGGGCAGTTTTAGTTCCACGATGGTTCTTGAAGAAAATTCTTATCAATTGATTGAAGCACTTTAATTTAATTTTTTTTTAAAAAATCTTTTAGCAATTAAAATATTAGTATGATTACAAACAGTGTTATGAGAGAAGAAAATAAAAGTAAATGGTGGTTGGTGGTGAGGTTGGGTTGCTAGAGAAAAACACTCTGATCTCTTTACATGATAGCGAGACATAAATTATTTCTCTACATGAGTAAATTGGTATAGAAACTACCTTTGGGTCTTTATTTCAAATTTATTTGAATTAGTACATTTGATTTTTTATCATAACAAGCATGATGTCCAAATTTGCAGGCCGTATGATCTCCAGGCCAAGAAAACTAAAAGGAAACATTTTATTGAAGGAATTTCTTGTAGGATCAATTGTCATTTATAAGGTAAGGAGTGGAAAAAATAATTTTATATTTTAAATCTGTTTGGAGATGGACAAGACACGAGATGATGCAGGGCCAGCAGAACTGGGTCCTGTGGAACCGGGTCCTTCTAATGAGGCCATCAAATTTGATGGAAAGACTGTGATCAGTTTCTCTGTTTTCTTCAGAAGCAGCAATTAATAATAAAGAATCAATAAAAGAACATAAGGTTAAGGGTTTGGCATCACACAGAGCTTCACAGATTCTATGGGTCACTGTAACGCTTTCTGAACCAATTCCCAATGGTTTTTATTCTGTAGTTGCGGTGAGTAGTATATATTTTTGTTGAAATGTGCAATTAGTAGAACGTAGTTTTTGCTTTTCTATGCTAGGATCTTTGGTACAAGTGAGCATGTTTGGAGATTAGAAGTGATTAGCAAAAAAAGAATATATTATTTGAATTTTGAATGCAGGTATAGTGTGCTAAAGTTTCTTGGCTTGCCTGTGGCTGATTCTATCAAACTTCATGCTTTGCATTCAGAAGGTCATAGAGCAGATGTTATTGTAGTGGATGATAAAGATAAGAAGCTTTCCATGCTGAAGCAGCTGACTGTGACTCTGGTGAAAGGATTAAATTCAAATCCAGCAGCAGTTATAAAAAAGATAGCTGGATTGGTATGCTTTTCTGGCTGTGAAAGTTTTCTTATTATTCGTTTTTTTTTTTTTTTTTCTTTTATGTTCCATTGCAGGTCTTGAATGAATGTAGTGTATTTTGATGATCATATTTTCCCATGATAACATGTATTTATTTACTAAATAGTAAATATTTTCTAGTTGTACTGGATGTGGCACTGATAATAAATACCTAGCAATGCCTTACAGTTAGCATTACTAGTGGTACACTAGATGTTCCTTGGTGTGTGGGAGGCAATATTTCTATGGTGGGTTTCCTTTTAAGTTTGGGTTGTATCATATCTTCCAATGCAATGAGTACTTGTTAGTGGACCTTCCTGTGGGGCAGTCTTTATACCTAGTCCAATAACCAACAGTTGCATTCAACTAGTAGGCTTGAAGAGATTTTATTTTCCCATGATAAGTGGATTTTTTCCTTTAGCAGGAATCACTCATATTTTGGGCTCGACAAAATGATTTAGGGTAGTGGATACGTTTGATTTCTTATTGTAGGCTTTTTTTTATATTGAGTTAAAGTTATTTGCTGTTTTTTTTTTTTTTTTGGTATGATGCTTCAGGTTGAATCCTCCAAATATTATTACAATAAGTAGGTTTACAATTCATTGATTTAAAAGTTTATATATAAGGTATATATGTTGAATTTACCATTCTCTACTTTTATATTGTGTTTTCATATTTCAGTATAATTTGAAAATCAAACCAAACATGAAATTTGAATATCAAATTTGAACACCAGAGGTAAGTAGTATTTTGTTGTTTCTAACACTTAAGCTTGAAAATATGCTATCGGGCTCAAAAATCGTGAAACAGCCACGAGAAGGCCCGGGAACACCTCGGGAGGGACCGATGTAAGTTATGTAAACTTACGAAACCAGCACGGGACTCTTTGTTTGAAAACTATGTAGAAAAATGCACTTTTCAACCACTTAGGCTTGAAAATAGGCCATCGGGAGTTAAAATCGTGTAACAATCATGAGAAGGCCAGGGGAACACCCTGAACACCTCGGGAGGGACCAATGTAAGTTGTGGAAACTTACCGAACTAGCACAGGACTCCTGGTTTGAAAACTAAGTCAAAAAATGCATTTTTTCACACTTAAGCTTGAAAAGTAGTTCATCGGAGGTCAAAATCGTGCAACAATCACGAGACGGCTGGGGAACACATCAAACACCTCGGCAGGGAACAATGTAAGTTGTGAAAATTCACGGAACTCGCACGGGACTCCCGGTTTGAAAACTAAGTCGAAAAATGCACTTTTTCACACTTAAGCTTGAAAATAGGCCATCGGAGGTCAAAATCGTGCAATAGCCACGAGACGGCTCGGGGAACACGTCAAACACGTTAGGAGGGACCAATGTGAGTTGTGAAAACTTACGGAACTACCACGGGACTCCCGGTTTGAAAACTAAGTTCAAAATTACACTTTTTCACACTTAAGCTTCAAAATAAGCCACCGGAGGCTAAAATCGTGCAACAGCCACGAGACGGCCCGAGGAACACCTCAAACACCTTGAGAGGAATCAATGTGAGTTGTAGAAACTAGCACGGGACTCCCGCTTTGACAAAATAAGTCGAAAAATGCACTATTTCACACTTAAGCTTAAAAATAGGCCACCGGAGGCCAAAATCGTGCAACAGCCACGCGATGGCACAGGGAACATGTCAAACACGTCGGGAGGGACCAATGTGAGTTATAAAAACTTACGGAACTAGCACGGGACTCCCGGTTTGAAAACTAAGTCGAAAAATGCACTTTTTCACACTTAAGCTTGAAAAGTAGGCCATCGGAGGTCAAAATCGTGCAACAACCACGAGACGGCCCGGGGAACACGTCAAACACCTCGGGAGGGACCAATGTGAGTTGTGGAAACTTACGGAACTAGCACGGGACTCCCGGTTTGAAAACTAAGTCGAAAAATGTATTTTTTCACACTTAAGCTTGAAAATAGGCTATCAAAAGCCAAAATCGTGCAACAACCACGAGACGGCCCGGGAACACGTCAAACCCGTCGGGAGGGACCAATGTGAGTTTTGGAAACTTATGGAACTAGCACGGGACTCCCGGTTTGAAAACTAAGTCCAAAATTGCACTTTTTCACACTTGAGCATCAAAATAGGCCACCAGAGGCCAAAATCGTGCAACATCCACGAGACAGCTCCGGAAACACCTTAAAGACCTCGGGAGGGACCAATGTGAGTTGTGGGAATTTACGGAACTAGCACGGGACTCCCGGTTTGAAAACTAAGTCCAAAATTGTATTTTGTCACACTTAAGCTTCAAAATAGGCCACCGGAGGCCAAAATCGTGCAACATCCATGAGACGGCTCGAGGAACACCTCAAACACCTCAGAAGGGACCAATGTGAGTTGCGGAAACTTTTGGAACTAGCACGGGACTCCCGGTTTGAAAACTAAGTCGAAAAATATACTTTTTCATACTTAAGCTTGAAAAGTAGGCCATCGGAGGTCAAAATCGTGCAACAACCACGAGACGGCCTGGGGAACACGTCAAACACCTCGGGTGGGACCAATGTGAGTTGTGGAAACTTACGGAACTAGCACGGGACTCCCGGTTTGAAAACTAAGTCGAAAAATGCATTTTTTTACGCTTAAGCTTGAAAATAGGCTATCGAAAGCCAAAATTGTGCAACAGCCACGAGACGGCCCGGGAAGCATGTCAAACCCATCAGGAGGGACTAATGTGGGTTGTGAAAACTTATGAAACTAGCACGGGACTCCCGGTTTGAAAACTAAGTCCAAAATTACACTTTTTCACACTTGAGCTTCAAAATAGGCCACCAGAGGCCAAAATCGTGCAACATCCACGAGACAGCTCAGGAGACACCTTAAAGACCTCGGGAGAAACCAATGTGAGTTGTGAAAACTTACGGAACTAGCACGGGACTCCCGGTTTGAAAACTAAGTCGAAAAATGTATTTTTTCACACTTAAGCTTCAAAATAGGCCACCGGAGGCCAAAATCATGCAACAGCCACAAGACGGCCCAGGAAACACCTCAAATACCTTAGGAGGGACCAATGTGAGTTGTGGAAACTTACGGACCTAGCACAGGACTCTCGGTTTGAAAACTATGTCCAAAATTGCACTTTTTCACACTTAAGCTTCAAAGTAGGCCACCGGATGCCAAAAGCGTGCAACAGCCATGAGACGGCCCGGGGAACACCTCAAACACCTTGAGAGAGACCAATGTGAGTTGTGGAAACTTTCAGAACTAGCACGGGACTCCCGGTTTAAAAACTAAGTCGAAAAATGCACTTTTTCACACTTAAGCTTGAAAAGTAGGCCATCGGAGGTCAAAATCGTGCAACAACCACGAGACGGCCCGGGGAACATGTCAAACACCTTGGGAGGGACCAATGTAAGTTGTGGAAACTTACGGAACTAGCATGAGACTCCCGGTTTGAAAACTAAGTCGAAAAATGTATTTTTTCATACTTAAGCTTGAAAATTGGCTATGGAAGCCAAAATCGTGCAACAACCACGAGACGACCTGGGGAACATGTCAAACACGTCGAGAGGGACCAATGTGAGTTGTGGAAACTTACAAAACTAGTACGGGACTCTCGGTTTGAAAACTAATTCGAAAAATGTATGTTAAATTGTATATTTTATGGATAAGATAATAATTGTCTAACTTGTATTTTTTTTTTTTTTGTGTTTCATGTTTTTGCAGATTCGAGATTTGATATGGACATGTTCGGTAATTTGGAGGGCAGATGGTAGCTCATTTTGTGTTTTTGTTCATATTACCTTACATGTATTTTGGTTGTGTTGTAAATTTTATAGTTTTGTTGGTATTACAGGACATGTTTGGTAATCCGCCCTTGATATTTTATTTTTGTTGATATTAGTAGAGATGTTTTTTGTTGGATATTAGGAGATGTGTTTGGTAATCCGCATGGGGTTGATATTATATTTTTGTGGATATTAGTAGACGTTTTTTGTGGATATTAAGAGACATGTTTATAATCCGCATGCAGTTCATATTGTATTTTTGTGGATAGTGCTGAAATTCGATTGTGATTTTATGAAAATGAACAGATTTTTGTATTGATTTGTAATAGATATTTTATTGAACAGGTTATTGAAATGCGCAGGGAATTGTTACTGAAAAGAAAAAATTTCAGAAGAAAATAGTACCCCATTTTCAAATTTTTTAATTTTTATTAGTGACGAAATAAAAAATGTCGCTATTAGTTTTCAAAAAACATAACGAATAATTTTGTCACTAATGATATAGTACGAAACAAATAATTTCGTCGCTAAATTGAAATATTTGGTGACAAAATGTTTTTTGTCATTGAATAATTTTCTTTTTTGCTCATTTTTGTGACGAATTTTTTTGTCACCTTAATCCATATCATTGGTGAGGAAAACTTTCGTCACTAAAATATATTTGGTGATGAAATATTTCGTCGCCAAAAATAATTAAAATAAAATATTATTTAGTTTTGGTGACGAAATTAATGTTTTAGAGAACGAAAAATTCAACATTTGGAGACGAAACATTTCGTCGCCAAAAATGAAAAATAGGCGATGAAACAGTTTTTCGTCACCAGGTACTTTCAGCGACGACGTATAGGCCACGAACGTGGTGACAAATTTTTTTCGTCGCAGCTCACTTTAGTGACGAAAATTTGATGTTTAGAGACAAAATCAGTCTGTCACCAAAGGCCTTTTTTGTTGTACAATTATTTGATTAAATCATATTTGTTTTATAAAAAAATGGATAATAAGGATGATTTCAAGAATAGATTATTCAATTTTCTCATACAAATATAAACCAATTATGTAACTATCAATATATAATCAACTTGATTTCTTGTATGGATGATATTCTATAAGTTAAACCAATTGAATAACTGATATAAAGCTTGAAATGAGCCCTCAATTATGAGATCTTGTTCAAAACAAATATGAACTAGAGATAAGCTTACTTCTATTAAAACATAATATTAACTAGAATTTTTCAGGGTTAAGCTTCTCTCTAGTCCCGGGCCTATGAAGCCCACCACATATTCGTTTTGATAATCTGAACTGTTCACTTTGTAAAACCCTTCGTATATATTATTTTAAAAAAAATTAAGTTGATTCGATAATCGTAGCATGTTCAAATAATCGTATTTGTCTCCAAAAAAATATACGAGTATATTTTTAAAAATAGATTATTTACTTTTTTGTGAAAATTGCGATAAATTGAATAAGTTATTATTATCAAATCGATCTAATTTTTTTTTATGATTGATATACATGAAATGTCTCAAAATGGGACCTATGATAAAACTTACAAATCCAAATAACACCCTCCAATCTAGATCTAGCTTATAAACAATCTAAATCTATTTTTTTAGGGATTAAGTGAAACGTTCGAGATGTTTGTAACTTGTAACCCATTGGTCAAAAATATCTGCTTAACCAAAATTATTGAACCTTCAATAATGGGTTACCAAAACCCGCGTTCTATATATTTATTTTTCTTTCCATACAAATTTTGCACATGTCTGTATTTATTTATTTATTTATTCTTGTTAATATGCTTCTTTCCACTGTATTTTCCACTCACGTTTTTCATACCCCCCACACACACTTCATGCAAACTAGCTTATAAAAAGGACAAATACCACACTTAAATGACTCACCTCTCTCAGAAGAAAAGTCCTCCTGAAGCAGCTCAACCATTATATTTCTCTTTCCTTTAAGCAATAGAGAAAGCCATTCTATCATTACTAAACTATTGACATATCTTCAATCTCTCTTGAGGTCTGTGTTTCCCTTTCCTCTAAAACCATAGAGAAAGCTATTCTGTCATTGATTCAAATGGCAAAAGCGATCAGAGATTTGAAGTGTTGGATTGAAGAGGTTGCACCAGCACTCCTTCTCATTTTGCCCACTAAGACTTCCAATTCTCCTCCATTGGAGACCATACCAGAAGAAGACGACTCCGATGACTTTGACCAGGATTTGTAGGAACTGGTTTTACGAATAAACCAATGAATTGCCAATAATACAATCATATTGTATCCAAAATTTACTGCACAAATTTAGTCACTGTAACATTATTTGTTATTGTTTTTCCTTTTTTCTGGTGTGTGCATGATAAATTACCAAGTTAGGCCTTACCCTTTTTTTATTGGGTGAATCAAGCCAAATTTTGTGTTATAAAGCTTCTTTTTTCTCAATTTTAGTTCAGCCGCGTCCGATTGATTCTCTCTCTCTCTCTCTGAAAAATGTGGAGTTGGTGGATCTGAGCTCAGGCTAAGTCTTGCGAATGCAAAATGAGTTCTCTCTTTATTCAATATTGATTTACTCTGTCAATATCTCCCAATGTCTCTCGGAGGGATGTAATAACAGCCCAGCCTAGCCCAGCTATCCGGGTCCAGACTTGGGCCGACCCAAGCGGGTCTCGTGAGTTTCTCTTTTTTTAGTGGACCAGGCCGACCCATGGGCTGAAAAGTGGGACCTAGGCCCAAGCCCAAGCTCACTCAGAATAGGGCCTGAGGCCTGTGCTTGGGCCACCGGCCGAGCCCAGGAGATTTTTTTTTATTTTATTTTATTTTTTTTTATTCGGAAAAAATGAACGATAAATACATTATCTATGTAGATTATTTATTAGGGATAAAAAATAAAAGAAAAATTATACTAGAGTATTTTAGTTAAGATTAATGAGATTTTTGTTTGGTTATGTTTCATAGTAGTATTTAAACCGAATTATATATGACTTATGTTTTTTTAATTATGAACTTATAACTAAAAAAATATGTAATTATGCAATTTTTTTCTTTTGAAATGAATAATTTTATATATATAAAAATAAAACTTTCAATATTACAATATTAAATTAATTATATAACATTTATTGAATGAATAATTTTTATTTCAAAATAAAATAAAATATTACAAAAATTTATATCATTAAATAAAATAGGTGTACATTATTGATGATGGAAGAGTAATTGCATCACTATAAGTCAAGTACATCCCAACTAGGTTGGCACCTACTAGCTTACCAATTATTTGCATTATACTCCACCTCAATAATCTAATACCAAAAAAAAAAAAAAAAAAAAAAAAAAAGAAAAAGAAAAAAGAAAGAAATAAAATAGTAAAAAACAAGTTGTTAATCAATCATAGAAGGAGACAGACATTTTAGTCACGTTGCTCGAGGATATGTCATCCAAATCATTTTGAATTCGCTCTTTTTTCACTATAATTTTGTCTTCTTATAAATGTATGCATATAATCTCTGGATATCATTAGTGCCTTAACTATTTGGGGTGAAAGCATGTTGCGGTAATCGCTCAGCATCCGTTTAGTTGCACTAAAAGTTGTTTTCAAAGCAACTGTAGAAATAGGAATTATTAGTATATCACGGGCCATTTGTGAAACTACATGCCACATAGTTTCATTTTGTTTCCACCATTCCAAAATGTCAAAATCATTGAAATCATCCACTGACGGGCTTTCAAAATAATGTTGTGTAGCTCAAAACTATTTATGCTTGTGTTGAGATATTCTTCTACTTTTTATTGTTGAAAAAACACTTAATCTCCTGCCTCGAGATGAGACTACTAGTGTAGTGTGTGTAGGTATATTTACAAATGCAGCTGCCTTGTATTATTCAAATAATTTGTTGCATGTTTGCATAATAGGGGCAAGCTGTGTTTGATCAGCGAAAATACGTTCTAAAAATTCTTGTGAACCAATTTCTTTACACCTATGATCAATTATTTTTGCTAAAACTAAAAGATGAGGCAAATGATCAAAATATTTTTTAAATTTTACTTTTATTAAAGTAATAATGGTTACATAATATTCATTACCCATATATTTTATGAAAACTTTAATTATTTCTGCTGACATATGTAAAACAAATGGTGAAGTATGAATATATATATATATAAGAAAATAATTTTGTTAAAATATCAAAAACTTTTAAAAAATCTTTATACAAGTTTACTTGGCGCCAATTAAGTTCTGTGGGAGTTAGTACTCCTTTTATTGATGTTGTTACAAGAAATAAATCTATTGCTCTTCTTTGTTTACAAACTCTTTTTAACATATTATATGTTAAATTTCACCTACTATCTATATCTAAAATTAATTTTTTAAATGCCATACTTTCTCGTTGACAAATTTTTCTATATTCCGAAATTCGATTAGTAGAAGACATAATAGTAACAACGGCATTTTTTTATTACAAGTATAGAAGTCTCATATACATGCATAACTTCTTTAACAATCAAGTTTAAAATATGAGCACAACAACGAATATAAAATAAATCACCATCAACAAGTGATTGTAAAGTTGATTTAAATGGGTTACAGTTTGATTATAATATGTTGGATTATCTAAACTAATTGTAAATATTTTATTTTGTAAAGTCCACTCATATAATATATTTATTATTTCTACACCAAGCGAATGATTAGTGTATGGAAGTTCAACTAATTTAAATGAAATAATTCTTTTATTTAATTTTCAATCACTATTAATAAAATGTGCAGTGATACATTGATATTCTAAACTATTATTTGACCACAGATTATATGTTAAACAAACTCTTCCATTAAAATTTTTAAAGATGTCAAATAATTCACTTTTAACATCATCAAATTTCTTTAAAATCATGTTTCTAGTAGTATATTTTGAAAAACTTTGATATTGCGGTGCAAAACTTTCGTGAATCATTTCGGTAAAATCGTGACATTCACTAGTAATAAAAGGTTATTCTTTTTTAATAATATAATCAACTACAGAATTTTGTGCACGTATATGATCATATGAAAATGTTTGTAAATTACCAGTTGATGAAGCCCTTAATTGCATTTGACTTCTAATATCAAATTGTTAACTTTGTAAATGTTTGTTAGTATGCCTTTTTAGATGACTAGCACCCCTGTACATGCAGCACTAAATAAATGTGCACAATATTTACATTTTGCTTTAAATGCAATTGTACCATCAGGATTATTTATAGATATTTTTTCAAAATGTTTCCAAACACTACTAGTTGTGCCCCTAGATGACGATCCAACTGTTGGAAGAGGGATATTAGAAGGAGAATCAACAAATTCATGTTGTGTAGTATATGTATCAATATCGACATAAACATTATGAATATTATGATCCATAGTAATGTAAGTAAAATAATATATAAGAACTAACAATTAATTTAAGTAATGTGTAAATACAATGAGTAAAAAATAATAATTAATATATGTTTACAAATAATTAATGGAAAATATGAATAGCTAATAAATTTAATTAAACTAATTAATGTTACCGACTGGCGAATGCGATACAAAAATTAGCTTCTTCTGATAAAAGTTTCTTATTGCATAATTGCAATTGTCACTTAGAGATGACACTTCAAAATTAAATGAGAGTTGAGAGAGATTGAGAGTTTAAGAAAGAGAATTGTTTGTGAGATTTATCTTGGAAAATGGGGATATTTATAGAAGTTTGAAAGATTGAAGTAAATTTATAAATAAATAAAAAAAATTACCGTTGTGTTAAAAGGTAATATGACATTTATATTATTTTTATTATTAATTATTTTATTTTTATTATTTTTTTAAGTCTGGAGAGGTGCAGACATTTTTGTTTTTTTTTTTCATTCATTCATTGCAACTTGATGTGAGAGATGCATGACATTGAAAGGGGCAGGGGTAGGCGGGCGGCACGCCGACACTGGCAGAGGTGTAGAAAATAATCAATTTATTTAAATTTTTTTTCTTTTCATTCATTGCAAAGAGTGATGCATGACAAGGGAAATGATCATTGTTGTTGTTGTTGTTTTTTTTTTTTTTTTTTTTTTTTTTTTATACGTTGTTGCAAGATCAAGCATTTATTTTATTTTATTTATTATTATTATTTAATTATTTAACCGTTGCAATTTGTCCTTTATTTTTTTTTTTTAATTTTATTTGAAATTTGACCGTTGGCAGAGAGAGCGGTGCCGCCCGCAGGGTCCGAAATTTTTTGGACCAGGCCAGCAGGGCGAGCTTCAAATGAAAAGCCAAGGCCTAGGCCTAAGGTCCTAGGGTGGGCTCGGGCCCGGGCCTAGCCGGCCGAAACAAGTCGGGCCTATCTTGGGCCTCGGGCAGACTTCAGGTCGCCCATGGGTCTCGGCCATTTTTACACCCCCAGTCTCTCGGTTTATTTTTTGAGTAATTATATGCATGTCCTATGTAATAGACTTAAAATGTATCAATAAGTCGTAAAATACTTATTTTGTGTCAACACTTTTTGGAGGTATTCATAGGTGAAAAAATAAATAAAATTTATAAGTAAATAAGTGTAGTCAATGAGACCGACCTGTAAATCTCCCTGTGACAGTTATAAGTCACTTCTATTAACCAAACTTATTTACCTATAAATCTTGTTCCTCAACTTTATCTCCAATTATCAATATTACCCTAACTCCATCCCTCTCGCCAACAACCATCTCCGGCTATCGTCTCCAAATGTTGACAATCGTCTTTGGCTACCATCTTTGACCTCCAACAATATGTTTTTGAACAATTATCCGACCATTTTTTTGAGCAGAAACGCGTCCTTCTCCAATACGTAACTACTCTCACAGTCTCCTTAGATTTGATGGTGACAAGAGCAAGGGAAAAGCTAGAGAAGAGAATAAATATCAGTGATAAATTATCATTGATAACATTCATTAAATTTTTTCAAACCACTTAATCAATTACTCTCTCTTAGTCTTACACTCACACTCACACTCACACTCACATACATACACATTTACTTGTTTGTTCATTAACAAAAACACACCAACATACTTATACACAAAAAGAAAAGTAAGACTAATAAATTTATTACTATAAATTCACTAATATTTAGATTTTACAAACAAAAAATTTAGTTTAATCAGATCTTCATAAACAGATTGATAGAGATCCATTGATATGTACACACACACACACACACATATATAGAGACACTTAATTTCATTGGTAGGAGCTCTGGCGACTATGTCATGGCGAGATCGGGGTCCAAAAATGGCCAGATCTTAAAAGTTAACAATGAAGATTGAAGTTGAAAATAACTAGATCTGAAAGTCATTGGTAATGACAACAAAAGAAGAAGATCATGGTGAGAAGTGTGCAGCGTTGATAGCGATGGAGGAGGGTTTTGGTGTAGATTAGTGATGGTGGATTATAGATCGACAATATTGATAGAGGTGATTGGTGAATGGTGGTGGTGGTGGCGATGAAGAATGAAAGACATAGCAATGATGCCGATAGATGGTTGTGGTGTGAAGGTCTATAAATATGGTAGAGAGAGCGAGGCTCTCTAAAAGAATGGTAGCGAGAGAGAAAGAAGAAAAGAAAATCTTTTAATAAATGGTAGAAAGAGAGAAAAGATAATAAAAAAAGACATTTAATAAGGGGTAATAAATTTAATGAGGACAGTATAGGTATTGTAGAATTTAATGGCGCATTCAAAAGTTAATATAAAACGTATAAGTATCTAAGTCCACTTAATGGGATTAGTTGTTAATTAATCCTAAATTTATTATTGGTATGACTTGCACCAAATGATTTTAAAATTTACATCATGTATTTAAAATTTGAACACTTCTGTGAGTATTTTTCTCAATGTAAGATAAAAACCATCGACAAGGTATAATGCAATGCAAGTAAAAAAGTTTAGAGTCTGTTTGGTTTAATTTTAGAATCATGATTTGAATGTGAAGTTGTGATTTAAATGTGGAGTTGTGAGTTGAGTTTTAAAAAGAGAAAATTTGTTTGGTTATGAGTTTTGAAAAGAATTTAGAGTTTTTGAATTTGAATTTTGAAAAGAATTTTGAGTTTTGAAAAGAATTTTGAATTGTATTTTAAAATTTTTTCAATTTATTTATTTTTAAATATTTAAAAATGTTTAAGAAAATTTTATTTTTTTATTTTCAATATATAATGTTTTATTTTCAATATTTTTTAGTTTTAAATATTTTATTTTATTTTTTAAATATTTTAATTTTTTTAATATTTTAAACTCAAAACACAACTCCACAATCAAATCATAACCAAACACATAACTCAAAACTCAATTCAAAAATTATTTTCAAAACTCAGAACCAAACACATAACTCAAAACTCAATTCAAAAACTCTTTTCCAAGTTGATAACCAAACTCTTTTCAAAATTGTATAAAAAACAATTAAAAAAACTACTTTTTATTTTGTTCTTTAAAATTATTTTTTATTTTTAGAAAAAAAATTTATTATTTTTTTATTTTTTCAAAAAATATTTTTTGTTATTATTTTTTTTAAGTATTGGCTAAATAATTTGTTATGATTTAGATATATATGGCGATCCAATTTTTTTTTTAATTAAAAAAAATTAAATATTTTTTAAAAAAAGTACAAAAATATTTTAAATATTTATAAAATAAAATAAAATATTTAAAATAACAAAATATATTTAAAATAAAAATAATAAATTTTAAAAAAATTTAAATATTTTAAAAAAAATATAGCGCACAAATGTATGAAGTACAATGCATATTAAAATAAATAAACAAATATTTACAATATAAAATATTTACCCTAAAAAATAAAATTAAGAAAATATTTACAAGTATAATAGAAAGATGAATTATTTATTTTTTTAAAAACAAATGTACTGATATTTTATGACCACGATTATCAAAATAGTTTGCATTTTTTACAAATGATCAACACAGTAAAAAATCTCAAAGATGAACGAATCATTGAAATAGGCACTCTCGTAAGTTACAATTGTACGGGGGCGAAATATCCTCTGCTCTCCGTACGCCTTGAACGTCAAGCTTCTGGTGACGGCGTCTATCTCTGCAACACAAAAATGGTGAGCTGCCCGGCGGTGGTGTGCCGGAAAGACCCTCCGACGATCAAGTCAGATCACAAAGGAAGGAGACAGTCGAAAGAGAGTGTTTGTGAGAGTGAATTTTTCATACCTCCAACGTTCGTCTTCCTCCCTATTTCTAGGCTGGCCATGCAGCCTCGAGATTGTGCGCACACTACCTCTGCTGTCCTTCCCTGGACAGGTGGCAGTGCGCGCCTCTCACCACCTTACGCGTGTAAAGGTTTTGTCCTCACACCAGTACACACAGAACTGTCTAACGGTATTGAGGCGAGCGTGGAGCAGATGTCCTCTCCCTCGCGCCATTGGCCCAGGTGGCACACATAACCGGAGTACCACAACCGGCCTATTACTTGTGGAAGATCACCATTACATGTACATAACCGAGCTATATATCGCCGACCTATCCCTTGGGATCAGGCGAAAGCCAGGCCATTCCGGCCGAGCTACTCCTGACCGGTTCATTAGGACCAACCGGTTGCGAGACATGCCGGCCTCCAACCATTCCATCTTAATTCACGGTCACACGAATCCATTCACCTCGGCTGGCCGGTCAGAGGCATGCCGGCCTCGCTGCAGCCTCAGCCCAACCCGGATCACCCAATAGCTCGGTTACTATTCGCCACTCCGAGCTCCGTCCGGTACGTGCGAGTCACAGCTCGGCTAGGGCCAGTTCGAGCTTGCCCGGTCAATGTCTCCGACCGTGCAAGTCAGTCGCGTCAATAGAGGAGTTAGCTCGACGCCGTGCATTCCGTTAAGTCTGACGTCGCCTCAGCTCGGCCGTATTGTCATGCAAATCTTCCCTCTCAATTGCCCCTTAAGCCCATCCGAGCTATCGTGATTGGGTTTACCAATGTGTCCGAGCTATGATTGAGTTGCGCCCTCGCCAGGCCGAGCTTGAATAAGGCAATGTCTGCTGCCGAGCCATGGTTCAATTGGGGACACTTCCGTCGTCGAGCAATCTTAATTGGCCGGCCATTACCTCCGCAGTCCCATCAAAGGTCGTACAGCCGTACTGACAGCCGCTTTTCAGAGCCACGTGGCTCCATGCCACTGGGTCGTGCATCCAGCTGTCACCCACGCCTTGAATTTCAAACGGCTGCGCCGTTTGGTGTCTTTTCCCCCCATCATTAAACCCCATTCGAAGGGTCAAAACCCTTCACTATTCATTTCCTTCTCGAGTTCAAACCCTAGTTTCTGAAAAACCCTCTCCTTGGCTGCCATTGTTGCTGTTGCACTTCTTCTGCCCCCGTGTCCATTTTAGCCGCTGCAGTCGAGCTCTCGAGGCCCTCCTCATTCGTTTCTGGTAAGTTTTTCGTCTCCCCTGTTTTGTTATTCCAGTTCTCCATTTTTGCACCATTGTTCCTCATGTTTTTTGTGTTCCATTGTTCTTCGTGCTTTTTGGTTGTTTTCTGTCTGTGGCCTTTAAGGCTCTTTCTCTTTGGTCCCAATAACTTCACACCCTAGGAAAACTGGAATTGGTGGAGTGGGGGGGGGCCCTCGTGCCCCTCGATCCATGAAGCCTCCAAGCAAACCCCTTGAATTTGATATGAACAGTTTGAATCTGGACTGAACTGAGCTAAATGCTCATTTTGATCCATAGGTAGAGCGATAACCGAGCAAAAAAACTGTTTGTGGCTTCTCGTAGAAGCTGCGACCGGGCTGAATACCCATTAGATCGGTAAGTAGAGTGAACCGAACTAAAACCGTGAAAACCCCGCCTGACACCTTGACCGAGCTGAAGGATCAACTAGATCCTGCATGTAGCCTTAACCGAGTTAGAACCGGACTAGGAGGCTTAGGCACACATGTAGTTAAACCGAGCTGAGACTTGTCGGTCAAAACACCAAATCCTTCCCTGAGCTATTTCCAATAAGAGCCGTGCAATATATGCCGTGCTAACCCTTGGAATTATTATTTTTTAACATGCAGAACAAATAGGACCGACCAAGCCCGTCCAGCATTATAACTGGTGCAGCTCAAAGTCCGAGCAAACACACCAACGTTTTTGACTGAGATACAAAACCGAGCAAGACCAACATAAATGGGGAAGTACTGGTTTATGGTTAGCACGCCCAGTGCGATGGCCGAGTTCCGTAGGGAGTACAACGTCCCTAATGACGTCGTCTTAGAGCTCGCTAGGAAGGGAGATACACCATGGGGGGACTTAGACCGGTGCCCCTTCACGGTCGTTTCCATAGTAGAGGGAGGCGTCCGCTTCCTGGTCCAGCCCTTGCTCTGTGAATTTTTGAGGCAGACAAGGCTTTGCCCGAGCCAAGTTTCAAATAACACATACAAGATAATAAACGGGGTCGCCGAGCTAAACCGGAGGCTCGGTCTGAATCTCGGTCTTGCTGAGATTTTCCATCAATATAGTTTAAGTAGGAATAAGAGCGGGCTCTGCTGGTACCTCAAAGTGAAAAAGGGCCGAGCAAAACTCATAAAGGGCAACCCCGACAAGGAAACAAATGATGACGACTTCCTCTGGGTGTCCGGTAATTACGAGGACACCGAGGCGCCCATACCGGGCTGGTACATTAGGAAAGATTTTGGCAGTGCTGGTAAGTAGCCCGACTGACCGTACTATCTTCTTTCTGCATTTCTTTTTTGTCATCTTTGCCGATCTAACACTTGTCTTCTTCTTGCAGATAGACATTTGGCAGCAGACTACCATCAGGCCGACCCAGAAGCAATCCGAGCTCTGCTGCGTCACCCAGCCGAGGAGAGAGAAGCATCAAAACTGCTTGGCTTCGAACAAACCTACCATTACCAAGCACCACGCAAAAGCCGCGTGACCGACTTCCTTCGCGCCCCTTCCCCTAAACCCGATCCAAGCCTACCACCGATCAGACTAGTTCCCCTCATAGCCGAGCAGGAAATGGCAAAAATCAGGGCCATTAAATCTATGATAACCGGGGAGGAAGGGGAGTCCCAGCCCCCAGAAGCGACCGGGGGGAACGTCCTCAACCCCAGCCAATCAAACAGAGGGAGCTGTTCTTGCACTTGCCAGCGAACAACAGGCTGGCCGCTCTAAGAAAAGGCCGAGGAAGGAGCTGGCCGGACAGAACCTTGTCGATGAAGACTCAACTAAGGTTGCCTCCACCGAGCTGGGGGGCCAGACAGAGCAACCACGGGCCAACAAATCAAAGGGCAAGGGCCTAGCCACCCCCCCGGTCTGGGCGCCCGAGTTCCAATACCAAGTCCGACCAG
The DNA here is from genome assembly GCA_036172215.1 of Camellia granthamiana. NCBI lineage: Eukaryota > Viridiplantae > Streptophyta > Magnoliopsida > Ericales > Theaceae > Camellia > Camellia granthamiana. Next base: position 51,033,629 of record CM069912.1, on the reverse strand, counting down.
TTTCTGCCGAGGACTCAGTCTACGAGGATAAGGATTATTCTCTTGGTTTCAACATGACCAAGGGGCTATTCCTTCCCGCCAACATGAAGAGGCATGACGAGCTGTCGGACTTGAAGGTGCTCCGCTCGGCAGCAAAGTCCATAGTGCTGGTATATTCTTCATTCTCTACTTAACTGGTTGCTCGGTTTTTTGCTCGGCTTCTTGAAGACTGACAATCTTTTCCGTGTTTTTAGGCCGCACAAAAGAACTACGTTGCCCACGATCGCATGATCAAAGTGCGGCAGAACCTGCGAGAGGCTATCGCCGAGAATAAGTCCCAGGTGGCCGAGATAGCCAAACTTAAGGCGGCGCAGGAGGCACTGGTGGCGGAGAGGGATGACTTGCGCGGGAAGGTCGACCAAGCCGAGTCTGACAAACAGAAGGCCGTGAAGTCGACCAAAGCTCGGTACCTTGCCGAGCTGAGGAAGCTACGAGATGCCAACAAGGAAGCTCTAGACAAGGCGGTCGATGACGCCGAGGACCGAGGATATAAGCAGGGCGAGAAGACCTACGAGCGCCAAGTCCAAGCGACCAAGGACATCTTTTTTCAGTGCGGCTGGAAAGCTGCCATGGAGAAAGTTGGACTGGGTTAGGACTCCGCCATGTTCATCAATCCGCCGGCTGCTTATATCCCGGTGTGCATGCTGGCGTACTCCAGGGCCGAACAAAACCGAATTATTGCCGAGGCAAGGAAAGAGGCTGAGGAAGAAGCCGCCGTCGCGGAACAAACCGAGCAAACTCCACCCGAAGCATCTCCAAATGCCGAAGATGAAGTGATTGATCGGGAGGTTCTCACGGTGGAAGGCACTGACAATGAAGCCGAGGAAAGCCTGCCAGAGCAAACTGTGGAGGAGACCGGGCAAACCGTGCTAGTTGCCGAACAATCAACTGGGCTGGACCTAGATTGAATCGTGCCTTTTCTATCTTCCTTTTTTGTTTTTCTTCTTTTCATTTGGTTGTAACTGGGCTAGGCCCCACCATCTGTACTGAATCTCATTTTATCAATGAAACCTGAACTTTTTGCTCGCTCATTGTCTATTCTTGTTTGGCTTTCGTATGTGTGAATTTCTTGCTTCAAACTTTAATCAACTGGTAGGTCGGTTAAACCGCACAAACTGCCGAGCTAAAATCAGCTCACAAGTAATCTAGTCAGGACTAGCAATTGTACTTTCAAATGAAATGACATTTTGCACCTGGCCGAGCAAAATCCGCTCGTCCTTGATCGGTTTGCAGACTTTGTAATTCCAGCACTTCAATGCAGCCGAGCAAAAACCAGCTCGCCTTTCGAGTTGTTTAAAACGCCAATATTTTCCTTTAGCCGAGCAAAGTTAGCTCGGCCTTATAACTGTTGGATAAGACACCAACATTGCCAATTCCGCCGAGCAAAATCAGCTCGTTTCCCATATTGGACAAGACACCAATATGCCGAATGGGCCGAGCAAAATCAGCTCGGCTTCTACATTGGGCAAAACACCAATGTTTCAGTTAGGTTGGTCATGCCGCCAACATTCCCACTGGGCGAGCAAAACCAGCTCAGCCCTAATGCGCATTGTTCCATAGGCAAACTGTTTGTGCGGTCTGCTCCCATTCCGAGGAAAACAGTCTGGTCTCATTCAAGTCGGTCCACTTGCCCCTGGCATCCATGATTGCCTTGTGCCTTGTTATTTCATTGGATAGATGTAACACCATACAACAAGAGGGCTATTTTTCATTACAAAAGCGTTGCTATTTTTTACATGAAATGCAAAAAAGCCGAAGGCCCAAAAAAGCTAAACAAAAGCAAATTACATCTTAAAAGTAAAAGACCTTAAGGTTGGCTGCATTCCACGGTCTGGGGACAGCCTTGCCGTCTAAGTCTTCCAAATGGTATGCCCCTTTGCCCGCAAGACCAATCACCTTGTATGGTCCTTCCCAATTTGCACCGAGCTTTCCTTCGCCAGGGATCACCATGTTGCCAAGCACCTTCCTTAAGACCCAATCCCCAATCTTGAATAGCCTGGGGTGCACTGCCTTGTTGTATTTTTTAGAGAGTTCCTGCTGATAGGCCGCTATGTGGATCAATGCGCGCTCTCGCCTTTCTTTAGCAAGGTCCAGCTCTAATGCCACGGCTTCATTGTTCAGGTCTGGCTGGAAACTTTCTGAGCGGATGGTTGGCATGCCAATTTCTAATGGGATGACGGCCTCCATACCATAGGCCAAAGCGAATGGTGTCTCTCCAGTCGATCGCCTTGGCGTAGTGCGGTATGCCCATAGCACATTAGGAAGCTCTTCAGCCCACTTTCCCTTGGCCTTCTCAAGCCGCTTCTTCAGCCCGTCCAGAATGGTCTTGTTTGAGGCCTCCGCTTGGCCATTTGACTGAGGATAGGCCGGCGTTGAATTGTAGAACTCGATCTTCAACTCTTCGCAAAATCCGCGAAAGAGTTTTCGGTCGAATTGAGTGCCATTATCCGAGATGAGGGCCCTAGGTATGCCGAAGCGAGTGATCACATTTTGCCAAACGAATTTCTTAACATCTTTTTCCTTAATGGTTGCCAGTGGCTCGGCCTCCACCCACTTGGTGAAATAGTCAGTGGCGGCGATGAAAAACTTGCGATTGCCCAGTGCAACTGGGAGTGGCCCGACGATATCCAATCCCCAGAGTGCGAACGACCAAGGACTTGTGAAGGGGAGCAATTCTCTTGCTGGCTGGTGGATCTGGTGAGCAAATTTCTGACATTTTTCACATCGGCGAATGTATTTTTGTGCATCCGCCTGCATGCACGGCCACCAGTAACCTTGTGAAATTGCTCGGTACGCCAGAGACCTGCCCCCAGTATGGCTGCCGCAGACGCCTTCATGGATCTCAAAGAGGAAATCCTCCACCCTGGCGGGGTGGACACACTTCAAATACGGCCCGGTGAAGGACCTCTTATACAATGCTCTGGACGGGGAGAGCCAAAACCGTACTGCCTTTGCTCGGATCTTGTGGGCCGCCTTCTTTTCTTCCGGTAGAATTCCATCTTTCAAGAAGGCGATGACGGGATCCATCCAAGAAGGACCCAAGTCGGTGCAGAGTATCTCGGTTGCTTTTGGTTTCTCAATGCTTGGCCGAGGTAAAAATTCAATCATCAAGGGATTGGGAAAGGTTGTCTGAGTGGAAGCGAGACCGGCCAATTCATCGGCCGTGCTGTTTCCTTCGCGGTTGATCTGTTCAACTCTGATGGCATCGAACTTCTTGACTTCTGCTCGCACCAGCGCCTGATACTTGGCCATTCTTTCATCTTTGGCCTCATACTCCCCTGAGACTTGATTGACCACCAGCTTGGAATCACTGAACACCATAAGGGCTATGACCTTCGTTCTCAGCGCGCTTCTTAGTCCGGCGAGGAGGGCCTCGTATTCCGCCTCGTTGTTGGACGCTGGGAAGCCGAGCGTAATTGCTTGCTCAACAATCAGCCCATCGGGTGAAGTTAGCACAATTCCCAGCCCGGCCCCATGCCTGTTGGACGCCCCATCGACGAAGAGTTTCCACATCTCGCCAACAAACAGCTTCCAGCAATCAGACGAGTTTTGGGAGCTTCTCAATTCCAAGTTTCTGGTCGGCTCATTCTGGTCTCTTTCCACATCTTTGCTGGGTTCTTCTTTCAACGAGTCGTCGGACTTTGCTGTTTCGGTCGAGCTTTGCCCTTCTCCCACTTGCGGGCCAGTACTTGTTTCTATTGCCAAAACCATGGGTTGTGCTAAATCCGCATCGACCAAATCAATCGGGCAGACTGGATGCGTTCCAGGGGCAAATTCTGCCACGAAGTCTGCAAGTGCTTGAGCTTTGATTGCGGTGCGCAGCCGGAACTTGATGTCATACTGGCCCAATTCCACGGCCCATTTCAGAATTCTCCCAGTGAAGTCCGCTTTTTCGAATAGCACCTTGAGCGGGAACTTGGTTAACACTACTATTGTATAAGCATGAAAGTAGTGTGCCAGCTTTCTCGACGCCATCATCAAGGCCAACGCCAATTTTTCCAAGGGAAGATATCTCGTTTCGGCCGGGAGCAGAGTCTTGCTCACATAGAAAATGGGCAAGTGTTGAATGCCTTCAGCGCGGACTAGAACAGCACTCACCGCATGTTGAGAGACCGCCAAGTATAGACATAACTCTTCGCCCGGCTGAGGTGTAACCAAAATAGGGGCTGAGGAAAGATACGCTTTTAAGTCAGCCAGTGCTCGGTCACACTCTTCATCCCAAAAGAGCTTGGACTTCAGAGTTTTGAAGAAGGGCCTGCAACGATCCGAGGACCGGCTGATAAATCTGTTCAGCGCGGCTGCCATACTGGCAAGATGTTGCACGTCCTTTGTGGAGTTCGGGCGCTCCAACTCTTGTATTGCCTTGATTTGCGAAGGGTCGGCTTCGATTCCTCGGTTTGTGACCAAAAAACCCAAAAACTTTCCAGTACCAACTCCGAAGGCGCACTTGGAGGCATTCAGACGAAGCTTGTGATGTTTAAGTATGGCAAACATTTCTGCTAGGTCGGCGAGGTGCTGAGACTTTTCCTTACTTTTCACCACCATATCATTGATATAGGCTTCCATAGTCCAGTCCAAGAGAGGAGCGAACATCTTTGTCACCATCCGCTGAAAGGTTGCCCCAGCGTTCTTCAGTCCGAATGGCATGACCTTGTAGCAATATAACCCTCTGGGGGTGGTGAACGATGTGATTTCCCTGTCTGGTTTATACATGGCTATCTGATGATAGCCGCGATATGCATCCAAGAAGCTAAACCTCTGATGGCCAGCGGTTAAGTCCACCAGCTGGTCAATTCGAGGGAGGGGAAAGCTATCCTTCGGGCAAGCGCGGTTGACAGTCTTGTAGTCAACGCAGACTCGCCATTTGCCATTTTTCTTAGGAACAACCACCGTGTTAGATATCCACCGAGGGTATTGCACCTCCTCTATGGCCCCGGCTTCCAACAAATTCTTCACTTCTTCCGCCACCACTTCAGCATGGTGCAAGGCTGAATGGCGCGTCCTTTGAATGACTGGGCGCGCATTGGGGAAGACGTTCAACTGATGACAAATGAAGCTCGGGTCGACGCCAGGCATGTCGTAAGGCGTCCAGGCAAAGGCCTCCAAGTTGGAAACCAAGAAGTTGACATAATCCGTCCGTTCGGCGCTAGACAATGATGATCCCAAGAGAAAGAATTTAGTCGGATCGTTTTCATCGATGCGCACTTCCACCAAATCTTCGACCGATTTTTCCTCGGCCTTTCTTCCCATGTCTTCGAGGACCTCCTTTCCCTCGGGCCCCTCGATCATCTGGACAAACCCTTTGGCTGCTCGGCTGCCATTTACCGCAACGAAGCATTGTTTGGCCATCACCTAGTCTCCCCAGACTTCCTCTATTTGCCCGTTCGATGCTGGAAAGCGCATGACTTGGTGGAAGGTCGAAGCAACTGCTTGCATGGCGTGCAGCCAGCCTCTGCCCAGGATCAAATTGTAAGTCGATGGCACTTTGAGCATCCAGAATTCTACTTGCTTCACAACCGATCCTGCTTTGACCGGCGAAATAATCTTTCCGATCAGCCATTCTGGTTGTGAGTTGAAGCCGACCAAAGGAGATGTTGCAGGAGCCAAATCCTTGTCTCCTAACTTCATTTGTTTGAACGCGTCATAATACATTATTTCGACCGAACTCCCCTGGTCGATCAATATTCTCTTGATATCAAAATCTTTGACGCGAAGGGTCACCACTAAGGCGTCATTGTGCGGCATCTGCACCCTTTCCAAGTCTTTGGTTGAAAACGAAAGGATGTCTCTCTCCTCGGTTTTTCCCTTCTTTACAGCGGGCTGGACAGAGAGTACTTCCCTCATGTGCTCGGCCTTCTTGATCATTCCTCTCAGCTCGCAGACCCTCGCTGGTTCAATGATGCCGTGGATGACGTTGATTACACCTTGCGGGGGCGCCTCTAGGGCAGCCATACCGTTAGGCTCGGTTTGCCCGGTTGGCGCGGCCTTGACTCCCCCGTCTATATATTGGTCAAGATGCCCCGCTGCCACCAATTCCTCCAAGTGCTGTTTGAGTGGCAAGCAGTCCTCTGTCCGGTGCCCCCGTTCTTCATGGAAGGTGCAGTGATATTTTGGATTGAAGCCTCGCTGCGCACTTCTTAACTTGGCCGGCCAACGGACAAAAGGCTCACCTCGGATCTCGCTCAAAATGCGGTAGATGGGAATTTTGAAGACCGTGGTAATTCCTGTCCGCACCTTCAGTTTTCTCTTGGCATCTTCTGCCGCGTCGCGAGGTGCGTCAGCTCGGTCGTTTCTGCGACCCTTGTTTCGGTCATCGCGGTTTAGTCCGCGCTGTTGATCTTTTGATCGGTCGCCTGGGCGGTTATCCTCCTGCCTAACCGAGTTAACTTTGCCCGCTGTCCTTCTGTCCATCGCGACCGGATTATTCTTCTCGGTCGCAGAGGCAGCGTCATCTTCCACACGAATGTGTTTGTTGATCCGCTGCATCAAAGATTCCATGGTGGTGAGCTGATGCATCGTGAGTGAATCTCGCAATCTATGTCCGACTGGGAGACCCCTCTTGTATTGAGTGATCGCCAGATTTGTAGGGCAGTTGAGGATCTCGTTGTAAGTTTCCCAATACTTCGCATTGTATGCCTTCAACGAACTTCCAGACTCCATCTTGACGCCCAGGAGATGGTCAACCTCCTTCGGCGTTCGAGTGTTGGTCTTGAATCTGGTGACGAAGGCTTCCACTAGTTGCTGCCACCCCTCAATACTCCCCTCTGGGAGCCTTTCGAACCACTTCAAGCCCAGCTCTCCCAAGCTTGTTGGGAATATGAGGCACATCAAGGTGTCATTTCGCCGGTGGCCAGTCATCACTTGCCGGTAATGACTAACATGCATGTACGAATCCGTCTTGCCGTCGTACAAAGTGAACTTTGGCTGGTGGAATCTGGTAGGGAGTGGGGTGCTCTCAATCTCTGGTGACAGCGGCGTAGCTGTAAGTCTCGCTAGCTCTTTGTCCTCCAGGGCAGGGGCCCTGACTCTGGGCACCGGCATCACTACTTCTTCACTGCAACGAACTGGGGCACTCAACCTCTGGAGCGCCGGTACCCTCTGAGCCTCTCAACGGCGCGCTCTCTCCTCCAACACGTCCCTGAGATCCCCGGAATGAAAGGAGGCAGAGTAACGCGACGTTGATGATGGGTGTGAGGGGCGGTAGGTGCTGTCGTGAGTGGAGGATCTGCCCTTTCGCTGGTCTGAATCTCCAACCCCATAATTCCTGGTGATGGAGATTGAATGAGTCCTCCTCTGGTGGCGACTGCTAGAACGAGGGGAGGGGGTGTGCTCACTGAGGTTGCCCTCTCCAGCAACACCCTTGCCCCTAACTTGGCGTTTCAACAGCTCCATCTCCGCCGCCATCCTTCGAATGAGGGCGTCTTGATCCTTGAGTTTGTGCTCCAGGCGTTCCTCACGGGACTCCCCTCTGCGTCGGCGGCCCTCTGGACTCTGTGAGCGATCAGAACTCCTCCCACGCTTGTCGCGCACTCCTCGCGAAGAAGTTTCAAGGCCCGCCATGGTTGGGACATTCGGGGGGCCTTCTCTCCTCCGGACATACTCTGGAGTGACGCCATCGACGACGGACAACGGAACTTCGTCGTTGTTGGCCATGGAAATGGTCGAAGAAGCTCGAAGAACAAGGGTTGAGAATCAAATCTTCCCACAGACGGCGCCAATTGTACGGGGGCGAAATATCCTCTGCTCTCCGTACGCCTTGAACGTCAAGCTTCTGGTGACGGCGTCTATCTCTGCAACACAAAAATGGTGAGCTGCCCGGCGGTGGTGTGCCGGAAAGACCCTTCGACGATCAAGTCAGATCACAAAGGAAGGAGACAGTCGAAAGAGAGTGTTTGTGAGAGTGAATTTTTCATACCTCCAACATTCGTCTTCCTTCCTATTTGTAGGCTGGCCATGCAGCCTCGAGATTGTGCGCGCACTACCTCTGCTGTCCTTCCCTGGACAGGTGGCAGTGCGCACCTCTCACCACCTTACGCGTGTAAAGGTTTTGTCCTCACACCAGTACACACAGAACTGTCTAACGGTATTGAGGCGAGCGTGGAGCAGATGTCCTCTCCCTCGCGCCATTGGCCCAGGTGGCACACATAACCGGAGTACCACAGCCGGCCTATTACTTGTGGAAGATCACCATTACATGTACATAACCGAGCTATATATCGCCGACCTGTCCCTTGGGATCAGGCGAAAGCCAGGCCATTCCGGCTGAGCTACTCCTGACCGGTTCATCAGGACCAACCGGTTGCGAGACATGCCGGCCTCCAACCATTCCATCTTAATTCACGGTCACACGAATCCATTCACCTCGGCTGGCCGGTCAGAGGCATGCCGGCCTCGCTGCAGCCTCAGCCCAAACCGGATCACCCAATAGCTCGGTTACCATTCGCCACTCCGAGCTCCGTCCGGTACGTGCGAGTCACAGCTCGGCTAGGGCCAGTTCGCGCTTGCCCGGTCAATGTCTCCGACCGTGCAAGTCAATCGCGTCAATAGAGGAGTTAGCTCGACGCCGTGCATTCCGTTAAGTCTGACATCGCCTCAGCTCGGCCGTATTGTCATGCAAATCTTCCCTCTCAACAATAATTAAATAACGTGTTCCAGTATTTTCTCCAAACTAGAGAGAAGCTCTGCCCACAAAAAATATATATATATATTAAAAATATATATTTTTTATGATACAAAATAATGTGGTTAAGTTATGATTGTCAACTACCCATAAAAAAAACTGATTATCACCTTAAACCAAAGAATCACGCCAAAATGTTTTTTTAATTACTAAAATAACATTGTCTGATTATTTAATAAAAGATATATATAAATATATATATATATATATATGTATATATTATAGAAATTTTAGCCAAGACTCCTCCATTAAACCTTTATTTGGTGAAAATGATAATTTAATTTATTTTAATTCATACACCCCCTTAGGAGGAGATGTATAATTGAGTAAGAATAAAGTTAAAAATATTCTTTTTTTTTCTTAGACAATATTGTTAGTATAACCATGTTACTGTTAAATATTTGTAATATGTTACTGTTTATATTAATTTCGACAGTAATAATTTTTTTATTTATCAATTTTATAATCAATATGGATCTTATTTGATAGATTTGGTTGAGAGAATTCTAAAAATACTAATTTTATTAAAAATCGACATCTAAATTAAACGTTATATTATTTTAAAGTTTACTATTTTGATAATAGTGATATGTATTAGACTTTTTAAGAATTTTTTTTTTATTATTCTTAATGCTTTAAAATTTTATTATGAGATAGTTTTGATATATATATATATATTTTTTTATCTAAGAAAGATTTCTATAATAGAAAATAAAGAACTTTGAACGAGTAAAGTAATTGGCTTCGTCGGTGTTCCAAAAAAAAAAAAAAAAAAAAAAAAAAAGAGAAGAAAAGTAATTGGTTTCGTGTTTGAATGACCTTACGTGGGAACATAATTAAAAAATGACAAAAAAAACAACTGTGATTAGTGCCCCAAAATTGGGGGCACTGCCCCGAATTTCCTTATATAGCAAAAAAAAAAAAAAAAAAATAGTTACCCAGATTAGAAATTAGGGACATTAGTGCCCATTTTTTTAGTGCTACAAAACAATTTTGCAAGAAAAAAAAATAAAGGTTAAGGAGTTTAGAAAAAGTAGTTTGCATGGGAACATAATTAAAAAAGATTAAAAAAAGTTAATGAGTTCAGAAAAAGTAGTTTGAAAATAAATGTATAATATAAATTTAAAATTTTATAAGATATGGTTCACAATTAATAAATTTTGATGATCACACTTAATTTTTAACAATTTTTTAAAGGATCTAAATTCTCTGTGCTGTTTCAACTCGTCAGATTAATTATGGGTCTATTTCGATAATCTAAACCATTAATTTTTTAAGATCAAAACATATATGATTAATAAAAAAAATTAGATTGATCCTAAAACTATAACCATAGTAGTTTGTTGTATTTGTCTCTCAAAAAAATAAATGGTCTAACTTTCAAATAATATTTGTCACTAATTTATTTGCAAATAATTAATTTGGATTTTTTTTTTAATGGACGTTGTGGTTTAAAAAATGAAAAATGTTAGAGATCTCAAAAATTCTATTAAATGTGTCATATGAGTGTGGGACCCACACTAATGTGAGACATTTAATAGAAATTTTGATAGAATTTTGAAGATCTCTAACATTACCTTTAAAAAATAAATAATTTCAATTATCATTGTATGACTCGTGGTGAGTCTCACAATTCAAACAACACAATTCAATTGACAAAGTAATTCGGAAAGAATTCGATTTTTTTTAAATAATTTTTTATATGAGTCACATGCCACGTGAAGTTAAGCTATTAATAACTAGTTTGATCAAAATATGTAGCTACGAAAATTATTGAACCTTCAAAAGAGCACATGTAAAAACACATTTTGCACAATCCCTCTACATTTTTTTAGTGTTGTGGAAGGTTTCATGGTTGCTTTTTAGCACACGCGTTTTTCATACCCCACCCCACACTACACAACACTACACTACATCTATAAAAAAGGGACTCAACCTCTCTCTCAACTCATCTTTCACACACCACACCACACCTGACAAGAAAACCCCTGAGAAAAGAAGGGACTTCTTCAACAGCTCAACTAATTGTCATATCTTCAATCTCTCTCTCTCTCTCTCTCTCTTTCTCTGTATATATTTCTCTTTCCTCTAATCCATAGAGGAAGCCATTCAATCATCGATTCAAATGGCGAACGAAATCAGAGATTTGAAGTATTGGATTGAAGAGGCTGCACCAGCCCTCCTCCTCATTTTGCCCACAAAGACTTCCAACTTTCCTCTGTTGGAGACCATACCAGAAGAAGATGACTCTGAGGACTGCGACCATGATTTGTAGAAACTCGTTCTATGTACAAATCAATGTATTGTTAATAAATATTAGATGGTATTCAAAATTTACTATCTAAATCAAATCATTGTAACATTATTATTTTGAGTTTCTTTGAAGAGTTTATTTGTCTCATTGACAAGTTACCTACCAAGTTAGGCCTTACCCTTTTTTTTTGGGTGTGGAATTAGCCAAACTCTGTGTTGTAAAGCTTCTTTCTCTAAATTCTCATCTAGTTTGGCAAAGGTTTTTTCTTTTCTTTTTTTTTTTGGCTAAAATTTACACAAAAAAAAAAAGAAAAAAAAAAGAAAAAAAAAAGAAGACAAAATAGGCTAAAATAATTAATAAGACAAAATGTCACATCAAATTTATAATCGTTTTATTTTTTCTTTCACAAACATCACATTCAATTACAAAAAAAAAAAATCTATATATCTTTCTAAATACAAATATTTTAACTTACTAAAATAATTAAAAACTAAAACAGTCAACTTTTGAATCGAGGCCATGCGTGTGAGTGAAAAATGTGTAGTTTGGTGGATTCAGCTTTGGCTAAATCTAGTGAATGCCAATTGAGCACTCTGTCTCTATCTAATGTTACTCCGTCAATGGCGGGGTTTGAGAACTTGGTTTTGGGATTTTTTTTAAAATTTTTTTTCACTACAAGATAAATATTTTACAAAATTAAAAAAATAAATTCAAATAAAATATTGAAGCTTGAATAATCAGCTTAGGGTATGATATAAAATCATCCCTTATTTATAGATGAAATTAGGGTTTACAAGAGAGACAAGAAGGGCCCTTGAGGGCATAGAATAATACAACCACTAATATAATGCAATTTTCGGTGATTAAAGAAAAGGAACACTTTCGGTGATTATTGAATATGCTAACACTCCCCCTCAAGCTGGTGCGAAGATATCTCTCATGCCCAGCTTGCCTAATATGTCATGAAATGGTTTATTCCCAACCCCCTTGGTGAGAATGTCAGCAAGTTGTTCACCAGACGGGACAAAAGGAGTACAAATGGTACCACTAGTGAGTTTATCCTTAATGAAGTGGCGATCAATCTCAACATGTTTGGTCCTGTCATGTTGAACTGGATTGTGAGCGATGTTGATGGCGGCCTTATTATCACAGTATAACCGTATGGAGTCCTTCTGATCGATACCTAGATCACTCAACAATAACTTGATCCATAAAAGTTCACACACACCTTGTGCCATAGCTCTAAACTCAGTTTCTGCGCTTGACCTGGCAACCACATTCTGTTTCTTACTCCTCCAAGTAACTAGGTTGCCTCCAACAAATGTACAATACCCTGAAGTCGATCTCCTATCAGTTACTGATCCAACCCAGTCAGCATCTGTATAGGCTTCCACACGAAGATGATCAGACTTTGAAAAATAAAGACCCTTACCAGGGGCAGACTTCAAGTACCTCAAGATTCTCATGACAGCCTCAAGGTGAATCTGATGAGGAGCATGCATAAACTGACTAACCACACTGACAGCAACAGCAATATCAGGACGGGAGTGAGATAGGTAAATGAGTTTTCCCACTAATCGCTGATACCTACCCCTATCAACAACTTCTCCTCCTTCATCATCCCCCAATTTCTGATTAGGTTCCAGTGGAGTGGCACATGCCTTGCAGCCAAGCATCCCAGTTTCCTTCAACAGGTCAAGCACATATTTTCTCTGTGAGATAAATATCCCATCCTCAGAGCGAGCAACTTCAATTCCCAGAAAATACTTCAAGCTTCCCAAGTCTTTGATTTCAAACTCATTAGCTAAATATTTCTTCAACAGAGGTATTTCTTCACTATCATTGCCTGTAAGAACTATGTCATTTACATAAACAATAAGTGCTGTAGTCTTACCACGTGAGGAATGTTTCACGAACAATGTGTGATCTGCCTGACTTTGTTTGAAGCCATATTTAAACATAGTCTGAGTGAATCTCTCAAACCAAGCCCTTGGAGACTGTTTGAGACCATATAATGACTTCCGAAGCTTGCATACTTTGCCTTCTGTCTGATGATTCTCAAAACCAGGAGGAATGTCCATATATACCTCTTCTTCGAGGTCACCATGGAGAAAGGCATTCTTGACATCAAACTGATAAAGTGGCCAATTAAGATTAGCTGCTAGAGAGAGAAGTACTCTGACAGAATTCATTTTAGCCACGGGTGCGAAGGTCTCCTGATAATCAATGCCATATGTCTGAGTAAACCCTTTTGCCACAAGTCTTGCCTTGTAACGCTCAATAGACCCATCTGCTTTGTGTTTCACAGTATATACCCATTTACATCCCACAGGTCGTTTGCTCGTAGGTAACTCAGTCAATTCCCAAGTGCCATTTTTCCTAAGTGCTTTCATTTCCTCAATCATGGCTAGTTTCCACTCAGAGGTAGCAAGAGCATCCTGAAAATGGTTAGGAATGCTAACAGAGGAAATATTGGACACAAACGCTCTATATGAGGATGACAAATGAGAGTATGACACAAACTGTGAGATATGATGTTGAGTACAAGATCTCACACCCTTTCTCTTGGCAATAGGAACATCAAGATCAATGGATTCAAGAGATTCAAAGTTACCTAGACTCTCATCAGAAGCAGGAAATGGCAGTGGAGTAGCAGAAGTGGTCCCTTGTATCCAGTGTTGTCTGTCTATGTCCCGGATATAAACATGCCCGACCTTATCCTTGGTGGCAGTGGGTTCTATAGTCCCAGTAGAAGGGGGTGGTGCAAGAACAACTGGTTCCACCATAGGGAGCACAGTAGAAGAGGGTAGTGCAAGAGCAATTGGGCCCACCGTAGGAAGCACAGGACTCACTTCACACCAAGGCTCCCCCTGAAATGAGGACGGTTACACCGGAGAGGACAAGAAATAGGACTGGGACTCAAAGAAAGTAACATCCATGGATACAAACCACTTACGAGAAGAAGGGTGGTAACATTTATACCCTTTTGAGTAGGAGAGTAACCAAGGAAAACACACTTGAGGGAGCGAGGGTCCAACTTCCCATGAGAGGGAGAGTGATTATGAACAAAACAGACACAACCAAAAATTTTGGAGGGAATAGAAAACAAGGACTGAGAACCTAGGAGGACGTGAAGAGGAGCTTGTTTTTGCAAGACCTGGGTAGGGAGACGATTAATAAGATGGGCAGCGGTGAGAATAGCGTCGCCCCAATAGGGCCGAGGCACATTCATAGAAAAACACAAGCACCGAGCCATGTCAAGAAGATGCCGATTCTTGCGTTCCGCCACCCCATTTTGTTGAGGGGTATTGGTGCAAGAGGTTTGATGGATAATGCCATGCGTAGAGAAATATTGTCCTAACCCAGAATCTATGTATTCCCCGCCATTATCAGAACGAAAGAGTTTGACAGTGGCCCCAAACTGAGTACAAATCATCTTATGAAAAGTGCGAAACACAGAGAAAACCTCACTCTTATCTTTCATGAGATACACCCAAGTAGTACGAGAAAAATCATCAATAAATGTAACAAACCATCGATGACCTTTCATAGACATGACACGAGAGGGACCCCAAACATCAGAATGTATTAAGGAAAAAGGAACGGAACTTTTATTTAAACTGGGAGCAAAAGAAGCTCTGTGCTGTTTTCCGAGTTGACAAGACTCACAAAGAAAGTCAGACACATGATGATTGGCGAAACTAGAAGGAAATAAATGCTTAAGTAAATGAAATGAAGGATGCCCAAGACGCCGATGCCACAACCATAAATCAGCGGGGGTAGTAGAAGATGTGGTGGAAGAATAAGCAAGTTTGTCTGGTTGATCTAGGAAGTAGAGACCATTTTCTGCACTACCACTGCCAATCGTCCTCCTCGTGACAAGGTCCTGAAAAAGACAATGATCAGGAAAAAACGTCACACTACAATTCAAATCTTGGGTAAGACGACTCAAGGATAACAAATTAACAGAAAAATTGGGAACATGGAGAACAGAAGACAGATGTATGGTAGGAGTGACGTGGACTAAACCTTTTCCAGAAATGGAAGAAACAGTACCATCGGCAATCCTAACTTTGTCTTGACCTGAAGAGGGCTTATAGACCGAGAAAAGATCAGAGGAGCCAGACATATGATCTGAGGCACCAGAATCAATGATCCAAGGCAAAGACTTATGACACAGGAAAGCACAAGGAGAAGAGGCTAAGTTACCTGAGCGGGCAAAGGACGAGGAAGCTGTATTGGGAGCAGAAGAAGACTGGCGGTCCAACAATTGGCGCAAAGCATCCTCCAGCTCAGTATCAGAAGTTGGGCCAACAGAAGCAGAATTAGAATCAAGTGGATCAACGGCATTAGTCTGATGAGCCCGGGAATAGGAACCACGTCCTCTAGATTGGCCTAACCGACCGCCTCGAGAACCAGACCGATCACCTCGACCCCCGGATGGAGTCCCATGAAGCTTCCAACACGTCTCACGAGTGTGCCGCGGCTTCTTGCAGTAATCACAGACTACAGACTCCTTAGTAGCAGACGGAGGGATGGGAGTCAGGCTGAGGCCATCTCGAGGAGTAGACAGTAATGCTGAGCGGTCAGTAGAGACAGGGGACATCATAACAGACCGGCGACTCTCCTCATTCTGTACATAGGCAAATGTCTCCTGAAGTGAAGGAAGAGTGTCCATACCCAGAACTCGACCCCTAACTGGATCATACTCCACATTTAGGCCGGCCAGAAATTTAAAGACCCGTTCCCGTGCGAGGAACTTCTTGTACCCAACAGAATCCGCAGGGCAAACGGGCTTATAATCTTCCAGGTGGTCAAGGCGTTTCCAGCCGTTAGTGAGGAAGGTGAAATATTGCAGGACAGTCTGCTCCCCCTGAAGTGAGCTCTCAATAAAGCGGCGCAACTCAAAGGCCTGTGAGAAATTCCCTTTGCGGGAATAGGTGGCAGCCACAGCATCCCAAACATCCTGGGCAGTCTCCATAGACAAGTAGCCCTCACCAAGTTCATGAACCATCGAATGAATAAGCCAACCCATAATCAAAGAGTTGGTAATCTCCCATTGGGCATAACCCGAGTCAGTGGTACTAGGGGCCTGTATCCTGCCATCAACATACCCCATCTTCCCTCTGCTCTTCAAAAATAGAGTCAAACTTTGAGACCATGCGAGGTAGTTCTGACCATTAAATAGAGAGGTGGTGATTTTTAAACTAGGGTTGGGGTTCTCAGTCATGGTAGTAGGTATAATAAGATTCTCACTCCTCGGTGTTTGAGAAGTAGGGGACACACTGGTGGAATCTTCCATGGATACGATACTACAGAACCCTCAACAAAACTAGTAGCGATCACAAACCCGGAAGATGGTGGCACAATGACCACTATGAAGGCATAACAAAATTAAGAAACCATAAAGGTTTTTTTTTTTTTTTTTTTTTTGTGTTTTTTTTTTTTGTGTTTTTTTTTGGTTTTTTTTTTTTTTTGTTTTTTTTTTTTTTTAATGTTTTAGGTATTCATTTATATATATATATATATATGTATGAGTACGGTGTATAGATATATGTATTAGTACTGTGTATAGATACAACACAATATAGGACTAGAGTACCAACCGAGATGAGAGAAGGCTCGATGAGGGCTGACGAGGGCTCGACCGAGGCAGACGAAGGCTCGACGGAGGTCGATGAAGACTGACGAAGGCTGATGAACTGCAGGAGGAGCTTGACGAAGACTGCGGAAGGTCGATGTAGAGACGACGGTGACTGAGGAAGGTCGACGAAGGCTGAGGAAGACGAAGCAGAGGTAAATTTCGAACCCTAGAGGCTCTGATACCATGAAGCTTGAATAATCAGCTTAGGGTATGATATAAAATCATCCCTTATTTATAGATGAAATTAGGGTTTACAAGAGAGACAAGAAGGGCCCTTGAGGGCATAGAATAATACAACCACTAATATAATGCAACTTTCGGTGATTAAAGAAAAGGAACACTTTCGGTGATTAATGAATATGCTAACAAATATCACATCAAATCCTATAATCATTTCACTTTTTCTCTCACAAACATCACATCCAATCACAAAAAAACCTAACTATCTTCTCAAACAAAAAAATTTTTTTCTCAAATAATATCCTACAACTAAAAAAACTTACAAAAAAAACCTACTTCCTAAACACTCACAATGACTTCTTTTTTTCATTTTTCTTTTTGTGCACACAAGTTTATGTTAGCAATTTGTTCAGTTACCGTACAAGTGGACACCTTTATATACAGTTGAACTTGAGATTTCACAATAGCAACTACCGTCTCGTTTGGTAACATTCAGTTTTAGTTAAAAAATTAAAATGTTATTATAAGTTGTCACATTATTTTTTTTATTTTTCTATATATTTTTCGTAAAAAATCAAAAAATTACTAAAATAATCTATTCCAAACGAAACCTAAATTTGCTCACTCAAAACCACTTGAGTTATAGTCCGGCCTTGATGACTCAGTTTACTTAGGTTTATTTTTTAGGTGACATTCAAGTTAGTATTATTTGATATTATTAAGCATTTCAACCAAGTTGTCATTTGTCTTGTCTAGGTAACATTTGTCATTGCCTTACCAAATTTTAAATTTGACAAACGCGGAAAAGAATTTTAAATAATTTATTTATTTATTTTACTCTTTATTACGTAGAGCATACATTAAGTAGATTGATTAAAGATTTAAAACATAAACTGAAATAAAAAAATATTATAATAAAATAATAAATTTGAAACATTTGGTGGAGTGTTTATTTTTCGAAATGACAAATTAAAATATGTAAAATTATCACCTAAACTTTCAAAAATAAAAATTGACATCTCAAAATTTGAAGATCTGTTGGCAAATCTTATATGTACCAAGAAAAATTAATTAAAAAAAAAAATCATAATTGAAAAAAGTGTGAATTAAATTCATTGTCAATGCGACTAACACCACATGATCCTAAAATTTATATTTTAAACATTTTTTTCATGGGTGTGAATTAAAGTACCATCAACAAGCAATAATGCTACACAAAAGAAGATTTAGAGAGATGACTAGACCGTATTGTTGGACCCACTTTAACGATCTATTTTGTTAATTTTTTTAGTTTTGATTTGTATATATTATCCATAAAAGAGAAAAGAAAAGAAAAGACTGTGATAAATAATGTGGTCAAATTATATAGTTATAATTATTCAAATAATTTTTTTTTAAATTTTTTTTATAAATAATGTACATATGAAGGTTTAAAAAATAAATGGAGCAAATTATAAAAATAGGCCTATGATGAGCCCAGAAAGACCCAATAGCATGGTCTAATCTTCCCATCCAACTGATGAGAAATTGTACCAATAAATAAATAAATTGTGGCTAAGTTGTAATTATTAATTTAAAACAAAGAATCCTATCAACATATCTTCTAATTAGTAAACTACCTGTCCGGTTATTTAACGAAAGAATCTTATAAAAAATAAAGGGTAAATCATTACATTATGACCTATTTGTACTTTATTCCATTGAACTTCAAACATAAGAAGATAATATTATAAGGGGGTTCACTAAGAGGTGATTATTTTGAAATTTAAGAGGTGATTATTTTCAAACATAACCAGTTTTGAAATTTAAGAGGTGAAATACAAATTAGTCATACTTTAAAGAGATTTATTGTAATTTACTCCAAAAAGAAAAAAAAAAGAAAAAGAAAATTTTGCATGAGTAAAGTTATTGTTTTTAGGATAAATTATGCAAATAGTTCCTGTATTTTACACGATGTGTCAATTTGGTCCTTGTAGTTTCAATTAGCTCGATTTTGCTCCTTAATTTAATGGATTGTGTCATTTTAGTCCAATAAATAACGGTTGTTAAATTAATTTAACGGAAGGTCAAATAATGTGTCAATTTGGTTCCTGTACTTTACACAATGTGTTAATTTGGTCCCTGTAGTTTCAATTTTCTCGTTTTTGACATGGACTAAATTGATACATTATGGAAAATACAAAGACCAAATTGACACGTTATTTGACTTTTCATTAAATTAACTTAACAACCGTTATTTATTGGACTAAAATGACACAATCCGTTAAATTAAGGGATAAAATCGAGCAAATTAAAACTACAATAACCAAATTAACATATCATATAAAATATAGCAATTATTTACATAATTTTCCCTTGTTTTTAACTAATAGATCTTCTTATTACTATCTACCCGTGGAGAGTTGCAGTCAATAATCTTTAATTGGCTAAAGGTACCAGATAAGCATGCTAGCTTGGTACCCTATCTGCACACACAAATTTCTCGTTTGTTTGAGATTTCTCTCTCTTATTTTGGATTGACTCTCCCCGCTTACATATGGGTCTTGTTCGAGATTTTCTCTTTCACTTTTAGGAGAATTTTTTTTTTTTTTTTTTGGGTATTAATTTATAGTGGAAATTACACTAACCTCTCTTTAAGTGTAGAGAAAATACAGTAATTCAATAGTTTAAGCATAATTACATTTAACTCCCTTAAGATTTTTATTTATATAACGCTTAACTCAATATTTTTCATTAATTTGATATTTTTTTTTTTAGTTCAAATTAATTTGATAGTTATATGGATGACAATTTGATATTGTCATCTCTTTTACACAATAATGTATATTTTACTTTGTTTATCTTTCTATTTCCATACTATCTGCATTAATTTCGATTCATTTAACCTTATAAAAAGGAATGTCAGTGTAATTATATTAAAACTGTAGAATTTGTTAAAAAAAAGGTCGAGTGTCATATGAATTAAAACTTTAAGGGACCTAATGTAACTATGTCAAACTTATAAAACTTATTATATTTTTAAAAAAAGCTCTGGTAGTCGATATAATTTTGTGTTTGCATGACCTTACATAGGAGGATAATTAGAGAAAAAGCTAAGGAGTTTAAAAGAATAATTTAAAATTTTATTTTAAAAATTTGTAATACAAATTTAAATTTAATATGACATAAATCACGGTGAATAAATTTGTTCTATTTATTTTATTTTTAGTAGCTTTTTTTAAACTTTAATTGTTTTAAAAGTTGGTTAAAAGCTAACTTTTCAATTTTTTTAAAAACACATGTAAGAAAATAAAAATATGATGTGACTCAAAATAAGTTAAAACTTTAATCATAATATTGATGGTCAACTTGTCACGCATTAAGCTTTTACTTTCCAAAAAGTTTTTGAACGTCCTAACCCCTGTACAATAGTGTGCTGTGAGTTGTGAGAGAAATAATTTAAATCGTTCATATTGTAGGTCAGGAAGGAATCAGAATTTAATGTTTAGGGGTGCAAAATTTAGATAAAAAAGCTTTGGCTATTGGATATATACTATCATAGATAATGGTTTGCCAATTAATAGAGCTATAAATCTCACTGAGAAGTCGGCAGTTAGATTCATCCCTCTTATCTAGTGTATCCAAAATATAAACTATTCGATATTTTTACAATAAAAAATGAGAAATATGCTAAGACTGAATGCGAAATTAATACACAAAAAAATTAAACTAGTGTTGGGCCTTAACAAAAAATTACGAATAATTGTTTCTTTTTTGATACATTTCAACTCAATCATTTATCAAAGCAGAAGTTAATATTCTTTTAAAAATCAAAAGTTTTTTTTTTTTTGTAATTGACTCTAGATTAAAATTTGAAGTAATTTCTTTTACAATGTACACAAACAAATACTTTGTGAGAAAATCATTCTCTATTTTGTTTCGAAACTTATTTTTGGCAGTATTCATATAGTCAAGTTATTATTTATATATTTTTTTCCTTTATTGCAGTGAATTGGTTGTTTCTACAATAATATAATATAATATCAATATAAATATAAGTATATAGAATGAGGATAGGCTCCAAATGAAGTGAAATAGTCTTATTTTTGGGGAGCAGTTTATATAAATTGTGGCGTGAGGAAGGGGCCATGCGTGATATATATGAGAAACTATGTTAGTTAGTGTAATAATGTATTAAGGACTTCTTGTGAAAGAGGGGGCCATGGCCCCCTATTGTCTAAATGCAGCTCCGTCTCTAATTGTAGGTGTGAGTGTTGATTTTTGACCACACAACTAAACAGGGAAACTCAGCAGGAGAGCACCGGCAGAATGAATTAAGCCCGAACAACTTGTCACAGAAAGATAAGAATTCGGCGATGGTTCATCCACCCGGGGGCACTCCGACGATCAAGTCAGTAAATATCTCTCAAAGATAACCAATTGTGCTTAACTCACAAGAAAGAACTTACTGCTTACAATATATCACACATACCTGAGACCCACGGAGGTGCCTTGGTTTTATAGCCAACACTGACCTGATTTCTATAAAAGCCTAACCTCAATGGACTCAGGCTCAATGTTCATCTTGGACTCCCAGCTAGATAGGGATAAACTTCCTAAGAGCTTTATCTTTATTCAGACCGAGATCCTCCCCAGTTCTAGGACTCTTGTCCCTTATCCGCTTATCTCGGATTCCGATATCTCTGCAGGTAACCTCGGCCTAACCGAGAACACCTCGACGCCAGGACCAGGCCACGTGTGTTGAGACTACTGAGCTAATGACTGAACACAGTTCAACTGCAGTCTCAACATTAGCTGCAGTCTCAGCTTCATCTTCAGCTCAACCCACACTTCAGCCACAATTGCAGAAGCAAGCCACACCTTCAGCCACAGTTGCAAGAGCAGTTATGGATTCTACGTGTACTGAAAGATATGGCAATTATAACTAACTTGAGATATGAAAATCTGTTAGAGATTCTAAAAAAATGTATCAGGCTTCTACATATAGATACTATCCTAAGAGAATTGTAATTAGTGAGTGAGAGCTATCAATGAAAATATCTGAATCTTAAATCTCTGTGTTGAATTCTAACTTTCCACATAATATCAGAGCTTCAATCTCTTGCGAGTTAATCCTCATCTGTGTTCGAATCTAATTCATTTTCTTATTCAATGTCTTCAATTCCTTCTAATCTTTCTCTTTTAATTTCCAATCTGTCTTCGTTTATCACTGTCAAACTTGATACTTCAAATTTTTTGATTTGGAAAAATCAAACTCATAATATTTTGAAAGCTAATAATTTGCTTGGAATTGTTGATGGTACTTCACCTTGTCCATCCATCATAATCAAAGATGCTTCTGGATCAGATGTTGATAATCCTACCTATTTCCAATGGAAACTCGTAGATGCACATCTTCTTAGTTGTATAATTGTAACTTTATCACCTGCAATATATTCCACAATTCTTCATCTTCATAGTTGTTCTAAGGTCTGGAGTGCATTGCACAGACGCTTTACTGCACTTTCTCGATCTCATGTGCATCAACTCAAGAATAAACTGAACAGTGTTACCAAGAAAAATGATTCCACGGATGCATATCTCACAAAAATCAAAGAGTTTCCAGAGGAGGACGAGGAGGTCGATCATATGGATCAAATGGATCTCAAATCAATCATTCACAGAATCAGAATTTCTCTGGCTCTTCCTATGCCTCCAATTATCCTAAGAATCATGCTGGACGTGGTTTATTTCGAGGTAGAGGTCAATCTGGTTCTTCTCTAACCTGTCAAATTTGTGGAGGCCATGGTCAAGCGTCTTTAGATTGCTGGTATAGAATGGATCCACAGTTTCAGTCTTCCACTTCTACACAGAACAATTCAAAGGCCTTTGTTGCTTCCTCTCATATAGCTTCTTCCTCTTCAGCCCCTTGGTACCTCGACTCTGCAGCCACTGAGCATATTACACTTGATTTGAATAATCTCAGTTCTTCCCATCCTTATCACAGATCTGATCAAATAACAATTGGTGATGGTAATACAGTTCCTATTCATCACACTGGTAAAAGATTACTTCCTACACCTTCATTTTTCCTTCCGACTGAACAATGTTTTACATACTCCTTCTATTTCCCCTAATCTTGTTTTTGTTCACAAATTAGCCAAAGATAATAATTGTTCCATTACTTTTGATGATTCTACATTTGTGGTTTAGGACAAGGATTCGAGGAAAATTCTCCATCAGGGTTCTAATATCAATGGCTTATATCATTTTCATCAATCTTCTTCTATTGCTGCCATCTCTCCCCCTATGTTGCATGCTCATCTCAGTTCTTCTCATGCTACTGTACCTGTTTCTACTTCTGTTTGGCACAATAGATTAGGTCATCTATCTGTAATAAAGTTGCATCATCTCATGCCTTACTTGTCTGTTTCTAAGTCTAATCACCAGTCTACCACTTCTGATTGTACTGACTGTTGTGTAGCTAAGAGTCATAAACTTCCTTTTCATTTGTCCAATTCTACTGTAAATGCACCACTTTCCTTTATCCATAATGATTTTGGGGCCCATATGCTTCTAGTTCTGGTTACAAGTATTATGTCCTGTTTGTTGATGATTATAGTAGGTTTACTTGGCTTTATCCTTTGGCTTATAAGAGTAAAGTCTGTACTAAATTCATGGAGTTTAATGCTTATGTTGAGAATCAGTTTACCACTACTTTGCAAATTTTACAAATTGATGGAGGCTCAGAATATTTTACATCCAAAATGAAGGCATATTTGACTACTCATGGGATCATTCATCAGGATTCTTGTCCCTATACTCCCTCTCAGAATAGTATTGCTGAGAGGAAGCACAGACATATCACTGAGCTAGCTACAGCTCTTCTCTATCATTCTTTTGTACCTTTGCACTACTGGTTTGATGCCATAGCCATTACTACTTTTCTTATTAACAGACTGCCATCCTCTAATCTTAATCACAAATCTCCATTTGAAGTTCTTTTTAAATCCATTCCAAACTACCCTTATTTTAAAACTTTTGGCTGCCAATGCTTTCCTTGGCTTAAGCCTTATCAGTCCACTAAACTTCAACCCAAATCTATATCATGTGTCTTTCTTGGCTACCATCCTTTTGCTAAAGGCTACCGGTGTCTTGATCTTAAATCAGGGAAAGTTTATCTCTCTAGACATGTTGTCTTTCATGAACATATCTTTCCTTTTGTTTCCTCTTCTTCACCTACTTCTTTATCTCATTCTTCTATTCCTACTCTACATTCCTTTTTCTGGCCTTCATCCTCGCCAGCACATTCTTCTCCTTATATTTCTCCAGTGCAGCCCCAGGTTCAGGCCCAGCAGTCTGCTTCTCCTTCCACTTCTCAGACACAGAATCAACATTTTTCTCAGGCACAGAATCATTAGAATTTCTCTGCTCCTTCTCAGTCTCTCAGTTCAGCCACTCCTATTTCTTCTCTTCCTTTTTGTTTCTTCTCCTCAAGTGTCTTCAATTCCTATTCAGTCTATTGCCATTCAGTTACCTCCTTTACCTTCTACTTCCTCTAATATCCATCCTATGGTCATTAGATCCAAATTTGATGTACCTCCTCATCGTTTAGTTACTACTAAGTCTATTAAGTCTGTTGCTCCCTTTTCAGACTCAGAACCACCTTCCTACAAAGAGGCCTTACTTTCACCCATCTGGCATAAGGCTATGCTTGAAGAATTTCATGCATTGCAAAAACAAACTTGGTCCTTAGTCTCACTTACATCTAATAAAAATGCTATTGGGTATAAATGGGTTTTCAAGGTGAAAAGGAACTCCGATGGATCCATTGCTCGATATAAAGCTCGGTTAGTGGCTAAAGGGTACTTACAACAAGAAGGAATTGATTTTCATGAAACTTTTAGCCCCGTGGCTAAGCAACCTACTATTCTGCATTGCCTTGCTCTTCATCACAACTGGTCCCTTAAGCAATTGGATATTTCCAATGCTTTTCTTCTTGGAATTCTTGATGAAGAGGTGTTTATGCTTCAACCTCCAGGATTTGTGGACACTTTTTTCCTTACTCATGTCTACAAGCTCCACAAAGCCTTATATGGTCTCAAACAAGCTCCAAGGGCCTGGTATTCCACCTTCTTTACTTTTTTACTCTCACAAGGCTTTGTCAATAGTAAATGTGATTCCTTCCTCTTCATTCAGAGAACTTCCACCTTAGTGACTTACTTACTCATCTATGTTAATGATATCTTAATTACTGGGAACAATTCTGTCCGTATTCAGGACCTTATCACTTACATACATAATGCTTTTTCTATGAAGGAATTAGGGAATATTTCCTATTTCCTTGGCATTTCTGTTTAATCTACCGGCACAGGGTATTTTTTGTCCCAGCAAAAATATGCCAAGGACATCCTTTTGAAAGCAGGTCTCTCTGCTTGTAAACTTTGTTTCTCTCCTACATCTGTCAAGCCCAGCACTCCTCCAAATGCTTCTCTTCCGTTTGATAATCCTGCTCTTTATAGGAGTCTTGTTGGAGCCTTACAATACCTTACCATTACCAGAACTGATCTCTTTTTGGCTGTCAATCAAGCATGTCAGCACATGCATGCCCCTACAGTGGGTCACTTTGCAGCTGTCAAACGGATTCTGAGATTTGTGCAGGGTACTCTCCCTCATGGTTTGACTTTACTCGTAGCACATTTGATCTTCATGGGTTCTCGGATGCTAATTGGGCTGGTGATATTCATGATAGAAAGTCTACCTCAGGATATTGTGTTTTTTTGGAAACTAATTTGGTGTCTTGGTTTGCCAAAAAATAAGCCACTGTGTCCAGATCTTCAACTGAAGCAAAATATCGTGCCTTAGCACATACTGCTGCTAAGCTTAGTTAGATTGTGTTGTTACTCACTAAAATGGGTATCTCTTCTCCTACCACACCTATTCTTTGGTGTGATAATCTTTTTGCTATGGCTTTGGCTTCCAACCCTGTATTTCATGCTCGCTCCAAGCATATAGAAATCGATTGTCAGTTTGTGCGGGATAAAATTTTGGCTAAACAGTTTGTTGTTTAGTACATTCTTACTGTTGATCAACTAGTTGATTTGTTTACCAAGCCCTTGTCTGTTTCAAGGTTTCAGTATCTCAAGAACAAGCTCATGGTCTTTGAGCATCCTATCAGCTTGTAGGAAAATGTTGAGACTGCTGAGCTAATGACTGAACACAGTTCAACTGCAGTCTTAGCATCAGTTGTATTCTTAGCTTCAGCTTCAGCTCAACCCACACTTCAGCCACAGTTGTAAAAGCAAGCCACACCTTCAGCCACAGTTGCAAGAGCAGTTATGGATTCCACGTGTGTTGAAAGATATGTCAGTTATAACTAACTTGAGATATGCAAATCTATTAGAGATTCTAGAAGAATGTATTAGGCTTCTATATATAGATATTATCCTGAGAGAATTGTAACTAGTGAGTGAGAGCTATCAATGAAAATATTTGAATCTTAAATCTTTGGGTTGAATTCTAACTTTCCACAATGTGGCACCTCGACTGACACCCTAGAATGTTACCTTGGCCATGTGCTGTCATTCTCAAAATATGTCCCCACAACTGCCCTCTAGGTTCTATTACCTCGACATCCTGAGGTGATGAAACCTACATCGTTTGTTCAAATACTATGTTAGCTAAAATTCATTCTTTCTTTCGACTGAGATCATGACTCGTCGGCTTCAAGTACCTAGTACTTAACTGTCCATTTTTATCAAGGGTCAGGAACCAAGAATCAAGTTCTTTAGATATTCCAGCCGAGGTCATTCCTTTAGCCAAAGTTGTTGCTTCATTAACTCAAGAACTCCAAGAGTTTAATCTGTGCATGAGTTGTCACGCACGGCTTCCTCAACCATTTCCGCCATGCGTCCTTCTCTCATTAGTTCGTACCTAACACGCGCCGTCAAGTCGCATCGTTTCTACACACGCCGCCTGACAGACACGTCAAGGCGTATTCACTTCCTTTTGCTGCCTTTCCGAGTTTCAACAAAACTCACTCTCTCTCTCTCTTTGTCTTCTCACTTTTCATTCTCTCTTTGCTCCAGATTATCTCTCTCTAACAATTCCTCAACCTCCATTGTTGTTTCTTCGAGCTCTCTATAACTGTGCTCCATTCACCTTCTTCGGCGAAGCATTTTACTATCCTGCTCCACTCGTCGTCACCATCCGACTCCGGCGATCCTCAAACCTCGATCTCGGACCCAACTTGTGAGTTCTAGTTTCTTTCAATTTCAATTTCAGCCTTCCATTATTTTGAATGTATTCCTTCTTTACCAAATGTCTATTATGTTGCTATTAAATCTGTTTTCATGGTTGCACTATGTTTTTTCTTCAATTATGAATCAATTCCCTGTTCCTGAACCTTGAATCTGTGTAATCTTTCGAAAATGCCAATCATGTTTTTTGCTTGAGACATTCGCACACTATTCTTCACACACTCACTCAATGTCTTGAAGTTTTGGATGTACACACCTGTTTTTTTACTTCACCCCTGATTTCTGAATTACATTTCTTTTATGGTTTTCTCTTTTTGTTTCCAGATTTTTGCCTTTGATTCTTGTTTTTGTATAGACTTAGGCTTGGGAATTGCTAGAAACCACACACTTAGGAAAAACTTAAACAAATCCCTTCTAATTCTCACAGATCCTTATCCCAGTGCTTTCTAGGGTTTAGCCGAGGTTTTGAAACATTTACCAGTGATCTTCTAAAATCTTGTACCATCTCCCATTTAAGCCGACGTTATAGGCATGTTTAAGTGGAGGATAGACACCCTAGAGAAACTTGAGAACTTTAGGAGAGAGTTCTCAATCCCAACCGACGTTCATATGAGATTGGCTGGGAAAGAGGACTCCATTATGCCCGATGGAAATCTTATGACTTTCCCAGTAGTTGCCTTTGTAGAATGTGGACTCAAGTTTCCCCTAGACATCCTTTTTAGGGAAATCCTCCACTATTATAAGCTCAACCCCATGCAACTAGCCATAAACTCGCACAGGGTTATCAATGGCATCATAGAACTGGCACGCCGAGAAAATGCTAGGATCACGTTAGTCGACATCCAGTTCTGTTACACCATGTGTGGCCTTAAGTCTGAAAAAGGCTACACCTATTATCTTAAGCCCAGATCCACCTCCTACAAAATCATAGCCAACCTTCCTGACTCCAACAAGGGTGCTGGGGATGACTATCTGATCGTCTCGGGCAATTGGGAGTTTACACCAGACGACGATCTTCATCTCTTCCCACTGCGCCAAGGAGTGTTTAGAGAGGATGAGGGTAAGAACTGTGCTACTTACCAACTTTATCTCTGCCCAAAACTTGTTAACCTTTATCTGTTCATGCTAATGTTTCTTTTGTTTGTAGCTCTTTCTCAGCTAGCGAAAGACTTTCTCCAGACATTCTTCTCCAGCAAAGACCTAAAAAAGCTGCTAGGTTTGTCTGTCGAGAAGCGTAAGGCCCCATTGTTGCTTGACTACATCCCGACGTACAAATCTGCCTTGCCAGACGTTTCCCGCCAAAGAAAAAATCCCTCATCTGCAACAACTTCACCATCTGTGTCATCCCTAAGGCCAGACCAGGCCTTCTCATCAGACACAATAGAACTACCTTCTACTTCTGCTCCAGCTCAATTAATCTCACCATCTCAATGCCGACGCTGATGTAGAGCTCCACTAAATGCTCCAGTTGGCAGGACTCGTAATCGCACACGCCTAGAATCAGTATCCTCAGCGTACGACCTAGAAAACCCTCCAAGTACACTTCCAGCAATTCACTTTGGTCCCAAGGTTACTATCGCTGCAACATCCGACGACATAGGCCGCAAACCAGCAGTTATTGAAGATCTCCTTGCCACCTTTCTAGGGGTGTCAATGATGCAATCCTCATCTTCTCCATCCCAATCAAAGCCAAAGCCGAAAAGAGTGAAGAAGACTAAGGCTAAGGCC
The DNA here is from genome assembly GCA_036172215.1 of Camellia granthamiana. NCBI lineage: Eukaryota > Viridiplantae > Streptophyta > Magnoliopsida > Ericales > Theaceae > Camellia > Camellia granthamiana. The sequence goes on along the minus strand of CM069912.1, from coordinate 51,004,866 downwards.
ACAGTGACTCAGATTGACTCTGAGAACACTATGCCAATCTCAAAACTAGTTAAGGTCGAGAAGAACACTACCTCTGTCGAAAAGAGGCCATCTGAGGAGGCAACAACCGACGTCCCCCCATCGAAGAGGCCGATGTCAGATTGCCCAGAGGGTAGCAGCAGTTTTCCTCATAATATGACCTGGGCGCTTGAAGTCATGGTAGGGGACAGACCTTTGAGAGCGGGCGACAGTGCAATTAATGACGTCGAGGTCGGTGCCGCCTTGTCAACAGCCGTGCTCCTCCCCAAGGATATGAATCATATGGCCAACCTCCATATATATGAAAACTTCAGCCTGATGATGCAGCACTCAGTCCTGGTTGGCCTCTTTATTTACTCTTTTACAGTCTTTCAAAACTTAGTCAAATTTTACTAATCTGTTTTACTTCTTGCAGGCTATCTAGCATGCACATTCGTACACGGTCAAGATCGAGATGACAAGGAAGGAGTTGGCAAAGAAGACTAAGGAAGCTGCCAAACTCCTCTCCTCGCCTAATCATACCGAAACCAACAATCGATCTCTGTTGGACCAAGCCAAGGCTTTCAAAGCCACTAAGGGTCAAGCCGAGGAAAAAGCAAAAATGGCCGAAGCTGAAGCCGCAGCCTCCAAAGTTGATCTTGAGGCTGCCAAAGCCAGAGCAGCTAAGCTAGAGGCCAAGCTCCAAGAGGCCCTTGACTCAAAGGATGCCGAGGTTAAGGCAGCTGATGAGAAGGCTTTTGAGGAAGGGCAAGCCGCTGTCTAAGATCAATACAAATAGTAAGTCAACTTGGCTTACAACTGAGGTTATTACCTCGACTGGATGGCAACGCTCAGCAAGATGTCTAGCCCAATGGACTCCCCACTCCGTAATATTGACTAGCTAGAAGTGCCCTTCCTTCCGGCTCCAAAGGAATCCGATGATGAAGCTGAGGAAGATGATGCCGAAGATGATGCTACGGACGAAGAAGAGGCCGCTGTTGGGGCTAAGTCCCCCACTCTGAATAAGCAAGTTCTTGACTTGACTCAAGATGAGGAAGACGAGGTCTCCAAGAGTGCCTCTCCCAAGAAGGCTATATCAGATGCCAAGGTCAATACAGCCGAGAAGAGAATCAACCAAACTCTGCTCGAGATCGATGCTGAGATCGAATCGGAGAGGACTGTCGAGAATCTTTCCCAGTTGTCTGCCAAGGTTGATACATAGCCAATCGCCGAGGCAGATCGGTTTACCTAGAATCTCTTCTCTTTTTGTACTTTGTCTTTTTTCCTTTGTAGTTGTTGTAACCTTTCTGTTTTGAACAATGTTAAGTTTCAGTCTGGCCGATGTGCCTTGTTTTTGTATTCGAACAAGTTTCTCCCTTAAATGCATGCTTTTCTTTTAAGTGTTTGGATGCTTTTCTTGTATGCTTAGTACGCCTTCGTACTTAGAATATTTTTGCATTTCTCAAAGTGTTCCTTAACTATATAATCACCTCGGGTTATAATACCTCGGATATAAACCTTGAATGTTTTCCTCGGCCAACCATTAGCATACCTCGGCTAACACTTTAAAAAATATCAAAATATTTTTACAAGTGTTATTCAGTATTACTTTTTTACCTTCATATGTTATCTTTTATTGAGACTTCACCCTTTCCAAGTTTTGACAACTTGGTTGGTCACCTCAGGTAACATGTACCTCGAATACTTTATTCATGTTTACCTCGGCTAACTCTAACTCGTAAATTTCTCCGAAATTTTAACAAGTGTTAAGCCTATTTCTGAAAATTTCAATAAGTGTCAAACTCTTAAGTTTGTTCATCACTCCAGCTCCCTGCCCCCTAATGTGAGCCTAAGTTCCACTTAAGTTCACATTAAACATGTGACTATGGTCTTTCACCGAAGTCAGATTCAAACAAAGGCTCCTCGAGGTGTTTCAACCTTGGTTTCTCTGTTAATGAACTTAGTTCCATTCTGAGTTTGACTCTGCCAATATGGCAAGTCCAGGTTAATTCAACTTAGTTCAACTCTATTATATGCAAGTATAATTCAACTCTGCCATATAATGAGTCTAATTTATTTGTCATGTTTCATTCGAAAACATCGCCAAGTTAGTTCAACTCTGTTATATGCAAGTATAATTCAACTCTACCATATAATAAGTCTAAGTTATTAGTCATGTTTTATTCGGAAACATCGCCAACTTAGTTCAACTCTATGATATGCAAGTGTAATTTGACTCTGCCATATAATAAGTCTAAGTTATTCGTCATGTTTCATTTAGAAACATCACCAACTTAGTTTAACTCTATTATATGCAAGTATAATTCAACTCTCCCATATAATAAGTCTAAGTTATTCGTCAATTTTCATTCAGAAATGTCGCTAACTTAGTTCAACTCTATTATATGCAAGTATAATTCAACTTTGCCATATAATAAGTCTAAGTGATTCGACATGTTTCATTCACAAATATCACCAACTTAGTTTAACTCTATTATATGCAAGTATAATTCAACTCTGCCATATAATAGGTCTAAGTTATTCATCATGTTTCATTCAGAAACATTGTCGTAGGACTGGTTAGTCTTATCACACAAATTTCATATTCATAAAAATCAAACTAAAATTTTATTATTACTTTGGTTAATGACATAAACTTTGAAAAACAAAAAATCTAATGATAGAAAAACTTCAGATTGCAAGTGTTCCAAGGTCTTGGCAACTCTTTGCCATCACTGTCCTCAAGCCAATATGCTCCATTGCCGGCGACCGAGATGATTCTATAAGGCCCCTCCCAATTTGGGCCTAGCTTACCCTCCCTAGGATCCTTCTTGTTGCTGACTACTTTCCTCAACACAAGGTCCTCAATTTTGAACTCTCTTAGGTTGACCTTCTTGTTGTAAGCCCTAGCAAGTTGCTATTGGTCTGCCCTCAGCCGAATTGCTGCTCTTTCTCTTTTCTCCTCTAGTAGGTCTAGATATTGGGCTAAAAATGCCTCATTAGTACCATTTTCCACTCCCTGAGTTCTGATCCTTGGAATGCCGACTTCTAGTGGGATAACTGCTTTAGTGCCATAAGTCATGGCAAATGGAAACTCCCCAGTTGATCTTCTCGGCATAGTCTGATATGTCCAGAGTACATTGGGCAACTCTTCCACCTATTTTCCCTTTACTACTTCCAGCCTCTTTTTGATCCCATCCAAGATAGTCTTATTGAATGTTTCTGCCTGACCATTACTCTGAGGGAAACTTGGAGTAGAGTAGTAATTCTTGATTTTGTACTTTGCACAGAAGCTTTTGATTAGCTTATTGTCAAATTGTGCACCATTGTTTGCTATTATTGCCCTTAGGATCCCAAACCTGGTGGTGATGTTCTTCCATATAAAGTTCTTCACATCAATATCTTGAATCTTTGCAAGAGGTTCAGCTTCTATCCACTTTGTGAAGTAATCAGTTACTACCAGTAGAAACTTCCTTTACCCAGTTGCTTGGGGCAGTTGTCCAACTAGGTCCATGCCCCACTGGGCAAATGCCCAAGGGCTGGTTACTGGGTTCAAATCTGCTGTTAATTGATGTATCAAAGGTGCAAACCTCTGGTACTCTCGTACTTTTTGACGTAGGCTTCAGCATCCTTCTGCATGTAGGGCCACCAATACCCTTGAGTAATGGCCCTATAAGCAAATGATCTGCCCCCAACATAGTTGCCACATACCCTTTCATGTATTTCATACTAGAAGTCTTTAACCTAGGAATGGTGCACACACCTCAAAAGGGGCTAGTAAAAGACCTTCTGTAGAGATGTCCTTCTACTGTTAGGCTAAACCTTGCCGACTTCAGTCTAGTCTTGTGCGCCTCTTTGCGATCATCCGGCAATTTGCCGTCCCTAAGAAACATCACTATTGCATCCATCCAACTTGGACCCATCTCCACACACATTGTTTCATACTCTGTGATTAGTGGTTCCATACTTGGGCTTGACAAATAATCAACCATTATTGTCCTTTCCTCCCCTAACTTTATTGCACTAGCCAGGTTAGCCAAGGCATTGGCATGGCTGTTGTCATCTTGGCTAACCTGCTATAGTCGGCAATCCTGAAACAATGCTAGTAGTCTAATAACTTTTTTGACATAGGCTATCATTCTTTCATCTCGGGCTGCATACTCATCTATTGCCTGGTTCACAATAAGTTAGGAGTCACAGAAGACTACTACCTCGTCGGCTTCCATTGCTGCTGCTAATTTTAACCCTACGATTAGTGCCTCATATTCTACTTCATGGTTTGAGGCTTTGAACCCCAAACGGATAGACTGCTCCAACATTCGCCCATCTGGTGATACCAACACCACTTCTACCCCCGCTCCTTGACGGTTTGAACTCCCATCAACAAACAGGCGGAAGGAGTCACCGATGTAGATATCGCAGGGCTTTAATTTTTCTTCTTACTTCTGCTCTGCTATGGGGTTTTTAATTCCTAGCTGGGTCTCTTCATGTTCCCCTAGACACCCTAAGTCGCGGCTCACCGGAACCCGATGTGGGATTGCACTAGGTGTGAACTCGGCCACAAAGTTGGCCAGAACCTGGCCTTTGATTGCCGTTTTGGACCTAAACTGTAAGTCATATTGGCCCAACACCACTGCCCATCTGGCTACCCTTCCTATTAGATCTCCTTGCTGTAACAGGGACTTCAAGGGATGCTCAGTCAACACCACAATCTTGTGGGCTTGGAAATAATGGTTCAATTTTCTAGAAGCCATCACCAAGGCTAGTGTCAATTTCTCCAGGGGCAAGTACATAGTCTCTGCGCTTGCTAGGGTTTTACTAACATAGTATACTGCTCTTTGTTCTCCCTTCTCTTCTTTGATTATCACTGCACTCGCTGCGTGCTCTGAAATGGCCAAGTATAAAAATAGTTCCTCTCCAAGTATTGGATTTGACAGAACTGGAGCTGTTGCCAAGTACTTTTTGAAGTTGGCCAAGGCGACATCGCATTCCTCTATCCATAAGAAATCTGTGGCCTTTTTCAACAAATTCAAAAATGATTTACACTTATCTGAACTTTTTCTTATAATTATGTTCAAGGCTGTGGCCCTTCTAGTCAACATCTGCAGCTGTTTTGCCGATGTTGAGCTTTTCAAGTACATGATAGCCTTGATTTGATCTAGGCTTGCCTCAATACCCCTTATGGTAACCAAGTATCCCAGGAACTTACCAGACCTAACTCCAAATGCGCATTTCGAAACATTGAGTCAGAGCTGATATGTTCTAAGGATATCAAAAACTGTTTTTTAGTCGGCCAGGTGATTCTCAGGTTCTTTGGTCTTCACGACCATGTCATCAATGTACACTTCCACTATTTTGCCAATCAGATGTCTAAATATCTTGGTTACCAACCTCTAGTAGGTTGCTCCTGCATTTTTCAACCCGAAAGGCATCACTCTGTAGCAATACAGCCATTTTGGGATGATAAATGCAATTTTCTCCTCGTCAGGGGGGATACATTGCTATCTGATAGTACCCCTATAAGCGTCCAGGAAGTTCATCCTTCCATGCCCTGAAGTGGCATCCACTAATGGATCGATCTTGGGGAGTGTGAAACTGTCTCTGGGACAAGCTTTATTCAAGCTGGTGACGTCCACGCAGACCCTTCACTTTCCATTCTTCTTTTTCACAACAACTGTGTTTGATAACTAAGTTAGGTAGTTTACCTCCCAAATCGCTCTGGCCTCTAACAATTTGTCCACTTCCTCCTCTACTGCCTCCACATGAACCAATGTCGGCCTCCTTGCTTACTGAATGACAGGTTTAGCCGACTTGTCTACATTTAGTCTATGGAAAGTGACCTCGGGATCAATGTCAGGAATCTCGTATGGCGTCCAGGCAAACACCTCTATGTTTGTTAGCAAGAATGACTCTAACTCCTTTTCCTCCTCCTCCTCGGCCAAGCCAGAGCCAAAAAGGAAAAAGCACTCTTCATCCCGTCGTTGGACCAGGATCTTCTTTAAGGCTTCCTCGCTTTTGTTGGCTAGCTCTTTGCCAACATCATCCAAAACCTCCATGTCCTCGTCCTTAATCTCTACTGCTTTGTTTTTCGCACGTTGCAGGTGGATTTCATTGCTGCCATGGAGCAATTCTTTGTGTAGCGATCCCAGTTTTTCCATTTCGCTGAGTATGTCAGGGATCGAGCTGCCCGGTCAGCTCGCAGGGGTCTAGGGGGCAGCGCCCCTTGGCGGGTCCTAAGGCAGCGCCTTGGCGGGGTTGAGGAGCAGCGCCCCTGAAGCAAAAATACGAAATGCATTAGAAGTTTTTTGTCCACTCGAGCGGCCATTTATGCACTCAAATGAAGAATGTTTGGTTCCAGAAGTTTGACCTGTCAGCAAAAGTACTGGGAAAGTGTATTTGACGCTTGAGCGGGGCTTTCTACGCTCGAGCGGACCATGTTACATCAGTTCGTGAATCTGATATTTTAGATCACTTTTGTATATCTCTCTCTAAAAACTCTTTCCTCTCCTCTCTCTCTACATTTTCCTATGCCAAATTGGATCAAAACCTTGATTTCTCAAGATCCATTAGAGTTCTGCCACAAGTTCTTCATCAAAGTTGGTTAACTTCTCGAGAGCTTCGTTGTGTGCGGTGAAGATCGAGTTTTGACACCGTTGATTTTGGAGGTTTTATATCATTTCTTTTTCAAAACTTGAGGTAAGGATTTTCTTAGAGTTATATATATATATATATATTTGCAAGATCTATATGATTTTCAAAATCATCTTTTAATAGCTTTGAAAATTGATTGTTGATTCAAGAAGTTGAGCGATTTTGAAAGTGGGTTTGTCTCTTGTTCTTTTAAAATGATCTTATAGGTTTTGATCTTCGTTGATTGAAGAAAAAATGATTTTGGAAAGTTTTTTTTGAAAAGATTTGAGTTGTATAGTCTTGGTGAGAAAACCTAGAAATTGGGGATATTGTTATATTTATTTTGTGTGTCAAAATAAATAGTTGTTTGGAAAATTTCTTACTTATATTTATATAAATGATGAATTTTGGGGAATATGAGAATTGTTGTTCATTTTAGAAATTATTGTTCAAAACATTGAAATAGTCTTGAAATAACTAATTGTTGAGGATACATGAGAAGAGGGAATTGTGTTATTTCTTGGATGATGAATTGGAATAAAAGTATTTATATTCATCTTGTGAAATTGACATATCAATTCATTTGATTACATTAAACTTTGAAAGTTCATTTGAAAACTTGCATTGAGAAAAGAATGTTGAGAAACAAGTTTTCATGGAATGGTTTTGGGGTAAATACGTTGGTAAGTCATGATAGGTGGTGTAGATGATATTGAATAAGTTGGCCTGAGAGTCCGGGGTGAAAGACCGAAAACCCGCGCGGATAGGTGTCAAGTCTTCTGGTTAATGCCGGTAAAAATGACAATTTAGTAGTACTTGTATAGTCTACTTACAGACACCGATCTAGGGATTACCAGAGTCGTATTTACCGCCCTTGAAATAAATTGGTAAGTTTTGAACAATTGAAATTGCATGATATCATTGAGCATGATGGTTTTCAAAAGATGAAAATGTGATTTATCTTCAAAAAGGGTATAACATGGCATGTGCATTTCATCTCTTGAGACTTGCATAAAATGTATATACTTTGTTAAGAATTTCCTACTGGGCTTTATGCTCACCCTATGAGATTTTTGTGCAGGAAAAGATGTGGTGATTCCACCCAACTAAGGGCGTGGAAGTATGTGTGTTGGGAGTACAATTCTATCGTTTTGCTGTGACTTTGTGTGTAAGCCATGGGCTGTGTTTGTGTGGGCTTGAATAACCGTTTTGTGTAACTAGGCTCAAGCCTTGGAAACTTGTAAACCGTTGGGGGTATTTATTTGTTTATTTACTTGTTGTTAGATTAATGTCTTGTTGCATGAAGAACTATTGTATCATGTAATGTAAGTTTGGAGATTTATATTCGGTTTTCCTTGAAAGAGCCATAATTGTTGTATTATCATTTGGGCTAGAAATTTGGGGTGTTACAACTTAGTATCAGAGCTACCGGGTTTGAATACTTGGAGTTCGTGGGAAATGGTTGTTTAACCACAATGGGTTCATTTAGCATGCTTAGGAAGTGTTATCCAGTTTGTGACTATGTGATAACATGCTTATGTGACTAAATGGAAATGGGATTGGACTTTTGGGATGTTGTTTGCGCCTATTAAATTCTTTGAGGTCTTATTAGAAGGGTACTTGATCAATACTCATTCTACTAAGAATTCTTGGTTTTTCGTGGGACGAATCTCATCATAAGAGTATAATCCGTATGTGTTTACATGACTAATTGCTTATGTGGGATGAAATTTAATTGTTATATGGTAGAGGAATATATAGCCTTATTGTGATCAAATGTGTAAGGCAAGTTGCGGCACGTGTGGGTTAGTGTGCTAAATTAATTCTATTGTCATTTATAGGATGTCAAGAAGAGGTCAAACCCATGGTGGTAGAGGCGAGAGGCGTGGTAGGGCTCGCCGAGGTGTGCATGAGGTACCGGTCCATGAGGTTCCAGTGCAAGAGGAAGAGTCTAGCCAAGCTAATGTGGCCAAACAAGTGGGGAATGCAGGAATCCCAGGACAAGCAGTTTAAACCGCAATGGGGGCCTTAGCTCGAGAAATGGCAGGGGCTTTAAGAGAGTCTATGAACTTGTTGAGGGCAGAGAATCAAGCCTGAGAGAACATCGCAGAGTCAAGTGCGAGTTTCTTTACTGGAGAGTTCTTGTGGGCCAAATCGGATGAGTTCTATGGTGGTCCCGAGCCCAAGAAAGCGGATGAGTGGCTCAAACAAACTGTGAAGACATTTGAGATGCTTCACAACGAAGATAGTGAACTAAGAGTGACTCTAGCGAGTTACTACCTTAAGGGAGACGCGGGTTAATGGTGGAAATATGCCAAGGGTAGAGTGGAGCCGACATGGGAAGCCTTTGCGGTTGCTTTCCAAGATAAGTACATACCTTCCACTACTAAGGAGAGATTAAGGCAAGAGTTTAAAGACCTCAAACAACTCGACATGCCCGTGGCCAAGTTTGAGGCGGTCTTCTCTAGTTTGTCCAGATTTGCACCAGAGTTGGTGGCAACGGAAGAGCGTCGTTGCATTGAATTTGGAAAGAAATTGAAAACAAAAATTATGTTCAAGCTTGTCGGAAATATGATTCGGGAATATGACCATCTTGTGGAGACGGCGACACACGTAGAAATTTCCATACAAGCCGAAGAGGAGAGGCTTCGGAGTCCAGGGTCTAGGGGCCAAGAGTCTCAAGGAGAATATAAGCAGAAGAAGAAGAGCAGGAACACCTATCCATCCCAGTTCCAACCACAACAGTCTATATCCACTTTTCCTTTGCCTAGTGCGGGTTTGGGAAAAAGTGCATCGAGTAGCTTCTCGTGTTTCAAGTGTGGCCAACCGGGTCACAAAGCCTTCTCATGCCCACAGAAGGGAGGAGCTAATAATACCACTACCTAACCGATCTCAAAGTCAGTCTCAATCTTAGAATAAAGGTCAAGGGTTTAATTGTTATCAGTGTGGTCAACCGGGGCATATTAAGAGAACTTGCCCACAGTTGGGAGGCGCATCTGGCGCATCAAGGTCGAGGCCGACTCAGAGCCACCAGCAGGCTCAATCAGTCTAAGCTTCTTGAGTTAATCAGGGAGCCGCTTCGGCTTAGTCAGTACAACAGGCCTATGCTCCAAGAGGGGAGCAAGTCAATCAGGGGTCACAAGGGCGCGTGTATGCTATTACCGTGCCAGAGCAGTTGCCAGAATCCTCAGTTGTGAGAGGTATTTTTGTTGTGTGTAATTTTTTTGGCTAATGTATTGATAGACACGAGTGCGTCTCATTCATTTATATCTACGGCATTTGCTTTTGCATTGGGGTTAGAGGTAACACGGTTAGTGCCTCTACTCAGAGTAGAGTCACCTGTTGGGGGTACAGCTGATTTAGATCGGGGTTGTCGTGATTGTGAAATAGAAGTTGCCGGGCGTCGACTTCTGTTTGCTTTTGTGTTGCTAGATATGTCGAGTTTTGATGTCATTTTAGGCATAGAATGGTTGTGTGCTTATCAAACTGTGATTGATTGTTACCGTTAGAGAGTTACAGTGTGCACTTTAGGTTGTGATCGTTTCTATTTTCTGGGGAACCGAGTTGATAGAGCCTTGTCGCCAGTTGTTGACCTTTGTAGTAGAAACAAGCTTAGTGGCCTTCTTGTAACTCTCTTGGATAGTGAGAGTGACAGGGCTCATGTTGAGTTACCAAGAGTAGTTTGTGAATACCCGAATATCTTTCCAGAAGATCTTATTAGTTTACCACCTCACCGGGAGATTGAGTTCTCCATTGAATTAGTGTCTGGCACGACACCGATTTTCATGTCACTGTATAGATTTGCACCCGCCGAATTGCATGAGTTGAAGATTTAACTCCAAGAACTTTTAGACAAGGGCTTCATTCACCCTAGTACATCGCCTTGGGGAGCGCCGGCTCTCTTTGCGAAGAAGAAAGATGAGTCATTGCGATTGTGTATTGATTACTGTAAGTTGAATAGAGTTACAGTTAAGAACAAGTATCCTCCGCCCAGAATAAATGATTTGTTTGACCAACTTAGAGGGTCTCGTTGCTTCTCAAAAATAGATTTGAGGTCGGGGTACCATCAGTTAAGAGTCCGGGAGGAGGACATTCAGAAGACGACCTTTCGTACTCGTTATGGCAACTATGAATTCCTTGTAATGCCTTTTGGGTTGACCAATGCATCGGCTTCCTTTATGGATTTGATGAACATAATTTTTCGGGAATACTTGGATAGTTTTGTGGTCGTCTTTGTGGACGACATCTTGATTTATTCAACCTCTGAAGATGAACACGAAACTCACTTGCGGGTAGTGCTGGGTTTACTTAGTGAGAACCAATTGTATGCCAAATTTGAAAAATGCGAGTTTTGGTTAATAGAGATGAAGTTTTTGTGGCATGTAGTGTCTAGAGAGGGAGTGACTGTGGACTCCTCAAAGATAGATGTCATACAGGATTAGGAACAACCCAAGAATGTTTTTGAAATCTAAAGTTTCTTGGGATTAACGGGATATTATCAACGTTTTGTAAGGGACTTCTCTAGACTAGCTGCACCTTTGACTAGGTTGACTAGAAAGGGTATCAAATTTGTGTGGAGTGAGACTTGTGAAAAGTTATTCCAAGAGCTTAAAACTAGATTGACTACTACACTGATTTTGATAATTCTAGAAAGGGGTTTGAATTACACTGTCTATTGTGATGCGTCCGGGGATAGACTTGGTTATGTCTTGATGCAAGAGGGAAAAGTTATGGCCTACGGTTCACGACAATTGAAAACTCATGAGAAAAATTACCCCACCCATGATCTTGAATTAGCAGGGGTGATTTTTGCTTTGGAAATTTGGAGGCATTACTTGTACGGTGAGAAGTTTGAAGTCTTCTCTGATCATATGAGTCTAAAGTATTTGTTTTCTCAAAAAGACTTGAATTTACGACAACAGAGGTGGATGGAATTTATGGAGGATTGTGACTTTGAGTTACACTATCATCTAGGGAAGGCCAATGTGGTGGCCGATGCTTTGAGTCGAAAATCTGTGAGTAGTTTGGCAAGTGTGGCCATTCGGGAATGGGATATGCTATAGATGTTATTGGCAAGTTTGATTTGCACTTGGGTGAGTCCGGAGAGAGTGCTACCTTGTTTATTTTGAATGCTCAACCTACGTTGGTTAGTAAGGTCATAGAGGCACAATGAGAAGACCGTGATGTGGAATCAATCTATGTTAAGATTTCCAATGGAAATGAAGAGAAAGGTTTAAACGTTCACTCGGATTTGAGTGTACGTTACCTAGACCGTTTGTTCGTACCAGAATCTTATAGAGAGGAAGTACTTTGGGAGTTCCATCACTCACGCCTTGCGGTACACCCGGGAGGCACTAAAATATATCATGATCTTAGTCGTCAGTTTTGGTGGAGGGGTATGCAACCAGATGTCGCTTTATTTGTATCGAAGTGCCTTACTTGTCAACAAGTTAAGGCCGAAAAACACCAAAGACCAGCGGGTTTGTTACAACCCTTACCGATAGCCAAGTGGAAATGGGAGCGTATTACCATGGATTTTGTAGTTGGGCTTCCTAGAACACAACGAGGTAATGACACCGTTTGGGTGATTGTTGATAGGTTGACTAAGTCTACCCATTTCATTCCGATGTGCACTAGCGACTCAGTTGAACTCTTAGCAGAGTTGTACATTAGAGAGATAGTTTGACTTCATGGAGTCTCTGTGACTATTATGTCGGATAGGGATCCTCGTTTTACTGCCCGGCTATGGCAAAGCCTTCAAGAAGCGTTGGGAACTAAGTTGACTCTTAGCACCACTTATCATCCTTAAACAAATGGACAATCGGAACGTACCATTCAGATTTTAGAGGACATGCTTAGAGCTTGTGTCCTTGATTTTAAGAAGCCTTGGGAAAGGCACTTATCATTGATTGAGTTTGCTTACAACAATAGTTATCAAGCTAGTATTAGGATGGCACCATTTGAGGCCTTGTGTGGCCGACCTTGTAGATCACCGGTTTGTTAGGCCGAAGTGGGTGATGCACCGTTACTGGGTCTGGAAATTGTTAGAGAGACAACCGAGAAAGTTGTTCTCATTCGGAAGAGGTTAGCTACGGCCCAAAGCCAACAAAAGAGTTATGCCGATAAGAGGAGATGACCTTTATCTTTTGAAGTTGGTAACCATGTGTTTCTAAAAATCTCACCAAGGCAGGGTTTGATGGGATTTGGTAAGAGTGGTAAATTATCTCCAAGGTTCATTGGGCCTTTTGAGATCTTATAGCGAATTGGGGAAGTGGCATACCGGTTAGCTTTACCGCCACAACTTTCGGGAGTTCACAACGTATTTCATGTAGCTATGCTTAGGAAGTATGAACCCGACCCTTCTCATGTGCTTGATTGGGCTGACTTGGAGGTAGATGAGGATGTCTCTTACGAAGAACGACCGGTTCAAATATTAGATACCCGGGAGCAAGTGCTACGGGGCAAAACTATACCTTTGGTAAAGATGTTATGGAGACACCATGGGATTGAAGAAGCGACGTGGGAACGGGAGGCGGAAGTCTACTCCAAATATCCGGATTATTTGAAAATGCTTAAGTTGCTTTTCTTTGTAATATTCCCTAGTGTTGAGGGAAACGTATTTAAAGTTGTTAACCACTTGTTGATATGTGCGTTGTTGTTTTAAGCATAAGGTTGTTTAGAGTTGCCATTACTTTTTGGGAAATTTCATGTTTATGCGTATTTGGCAGGTTATTGTTAATGAGATAACCATGGTGGAAATTATGAAATTTGGTTGAGAGTTAGTATTGTGATTTGAAAATGAAATAACGTGGTTTTGATCGCTAGAAACCCTTTGTTTGGGTAGTTTGATTTGAAATTTCAGGGATGAAATTCTTTAAGAGGGGGAAGGTTGTAACGATCCCAGTTTTGCCACTTCACTGAGTATGTTGGGGATCGAGCTGCCCGGTCAGCTCGCGGGGGTCCAGGGGGCACTGTCCCTTGGCGGGTCCAAGGGCAGCGCCCTGGCAGGGATCGAGTTGCTCGGTCAGCTCGCAGGGGTCCAGAGGGTAGTGCCCCTTGGCGGGTCCTAGGGCAACGCCTTGGCGGGGTTGAGGAGCAACACCCTTGAAGAAAAAATGCGAAATGCATTAGAAGTTGTTTGTCTGCTCGAGCGACCATTTATGCGCTCGAGCGAAGAATATTTGGCTCCAGAAGTTTGACATGTCTGCAAAAGTACTGGGAAAGTGTATTTGACGCTCGAGCAGGACTTTCCACGTTCGAGGGGACCATGTTATATCAGTTCGTGAATCTGATATTTCAGTTCACTTTTGTATATCTCTCTCTAAAAACCCTTTCCTCTCCCTTCTCTCTACATTTTCCTATGCCAAATTGGATCAAAACCTTGATTTCTCAAGATCCATTAGAGTTCTGCCATAGGTTCTTCATCAAAGTTGGTTAACTTCTCGAGGGCTTCGTTGTGTGTGGTGAAGATCGAGTTTCGACACCGCTGATTTTGGGGATTTCATCTCATTTCTTTTTCAAAACTTGAGGTAATGATTTTCTTAGAGTTATATATATATATATATATTTTTGCAAGATCTATATGATTTTCGAAATCATCTTTCGATAGCTTTGAAAATTGATTTTTGATCCAAAAAGTTGAGCGATTTTGAAAGTGGGTTTGTCTCTTGTTCTTTTAAAATGATCTTATGGGTTTTGATCTTCGTTGATTGAAGAAAAGATGATTTTGGAAAGTTTTCTTTGAAAAGATTTGAGTTGTATAGTTTTGGTGAGAAAACCTAGAAATTGGAGATATTGTTATATTTATTTTGTGTGTCAAAATAAATGGTTGTTTGGAAAATTTCTTTATTTATATTTATATAAACGATGAATTTCAGGGAATATGAGAATTGTTGTTCATTTCGGAAATTACTGTTCAAAACATTGAAATAGTCTTGAAATAACTAATTGTTGAGGATACTTGAGAAGAGGGAATTGTGTCATTTCTTGGATGATGAATTGGAATAAAAGTATTTATATTCATCTTGTGAAATTGACATATCAATTCATTTGATTACATTAAACTTTGAAAGTTCATTTGAAAACTTGCATTGAGAAAAAAATGTTGAGAAACAAGTTTTTATGGAATGGTTTTAGGATAAATACATTGGTAAGTCTTGATAGGTGGTATAGATGATATTGAATAAGTTGGCCTGAGAGTCTGGGGTGAAAGACCGAAAACCCGCGCGGATAGGTGTCAAGCCTTCCGGTTAATGCCGGTAAAAATGACAATTTAGTAGTACTTGTATAGTCTACTTGCAGACACCGATCTAGGGATTACTAGAGTCTTATTTACCGCCCTTGAAATAAATTAGTAAGTTTTGAACAATTGAAATTGCATGATATCATTGAGCATGATGGTTTTCAAAAGATGAAAATGTGATTTATCTTCAAAAAGGGCATAACATGGGATGTGCATTTCATCTCTTGAGAATTGTATAAAATGTATATACTTTGTTAAGAATTTCCTACTGGGCTTTATGCTCACGCTACGAGATTTTTGTGCAGGAAAAGATGTGGTGATCCCACCCAACTAGGGGCGTGGAAGTATGTGTGTTGGGAGTACAATTCTATCATTTTGCTGTGACTCTGTGTGTAAGCCAAGGGCTGTGTTTGTGTGGGTTTGAATAACCGTTTTGTGTAACCAGGCTCAAGCCTTTGAAACTTGTAAACCCTTGGGGGTATTTATTTGTTTATTTACTTGTTGTTGGATTAATGTATTGTTGAATGAAGAACTATTGTATCATGTAATATATTCGGTTTTCCTTGAAAGAGCCATGATTGTTGTATTATTATTTGGGTTAGAAATTTGGGGCGTTACATTTTGTTTGCACCTGATCCCCTTTGACTTTCTCAATTCCATGCTCCGTTGGGAACCGCAATAGTTGGTGCAATGTTGAGGGAACAACTCTTACTGTGTGCAACCATGGCCTTCCCAAGATAACATTATAAGGGGAGGGGGTGTCAATTACTGTGAAATATGTGCTTACCTTCTTGGTGCCTACCTGCACCTCCAAATTTATTGCTCCCAGGGGCTATGTCGGTATTCCATTGAACCCAACCATTGGGTTGTTGGACTGCTCCAAATCATCTCAGTGGAGGCCGAGCTCTATGTAACATCTGACATACATGATGTCACAAGAGCTGCCTTGGTCAATCAGAATGCGCCTTACCGGGCATTCTCCAATCTTAAGGGATACTACCAAAGCATCGTTGTGTGGATGTTGCGTCATGTTTAGGTCAACTTCAGTAAAAGACACCATTGGTCCCTGGTATTCGTCTGTCCTAGGCCTCTTTTGCTAGACCTGATACACATGCGGTAAGTGTTTCACCCTCTGAGTCTCCCTACATACCTCGTTCTCATGGACTCTCAAGTGAATCACATTGATCACTCGAGGCCCGTCTGCTTGCGGTTGTGGTGCTGGTGGAGATGGTGCTGCCGGTGCCTGGGGTAGCCTTGCCTGCTTTTCCCTCATTTTTCCTCATCTACTAGGTCCCTTAAGTGAGCTTGTCTAACCAGATCTGCCAAATGTATCTTCAGGGCTCTGCACCCCTGAGTCAGGTGCCCATCCTCATTATGGTAGGCACAATGCTTCCCAAGGTCTCTTCCTATAAAATAGCCAGGAATTTTCTTTGGTGCTCTATAATATGGCTAGTTCCTAATCTTTTCCAGGACTTTATAAATCGGGATCCAGAACACAGTGGTGATTTCCTGTGCAGTCCTCAGTCATGTTTCTTGTCTATTAAAATTTGTATTACCTCGGCCTCGCTTCAGTGAGCTGTTCCTTTTCTCTTGCTTTGATGCCTTCGTTCTTGGCTTATCCTCTTCTGCTCTCGCATATTTCTCGATCCTAGCCATGAGCTCCTCCATAGTCTTCGGCAAAGTCTTTGCCAGTGACTTTGAAGCATGCAGTCATCCTCCAAGCTATTCTTAAAAGATACGACTGTCAACTCCTGGTTGCATCCTAGTATTCGGTTGAACACCTCGTAATACTTTTTGGCATAAGCCTTAAGACTTTCACCTTCGCCAATTTTCAGAGCCATTAGGGAGTCAACCCTCAACGGCTGCAATTTGTTTGTAACAAACCTGGCCACAAACATCTCGGTTAGGCCTTCCCAACTCTTCACAGTTCCTTTTGGCAACTTGTGAAACCAATCTGATGCAATTTTCCCAAGAGATGAGGGGAATACCTTGCAGAGCAACGATTCGTTCCTGGTATACAGTGCCATTGAATTCAAATATAAGCCAACGTGAAAGTTCGGATCGGACTTACCGTCATATATTTGGAACCTCGGTATATGGAAACTTTTTGGGGCCTCAAACTTATCCAGCTCTACTGAGAATGGTGTTCTCGGCTAGACCGGAGATGTGACCTCGGCATTCTGTCGCTTCTCCTGGAGGTAGTCCCTCAAATCCTCCTTAGTCCGACTAGGAGCTCGGCTGTCAACGAATTTCAACCTTTTTGGTGCGTTGCTCCCGGCGTCGTTATGAGTCCTCTTGGACTTCTCTTCATTTACCGTGTCAAAACAAAGTTCTTTCCCCTCAACATGCCGATGTTCTTTGACATAAGTCCCCTTGGTCTAAGGTGTCCTCTAAGACTCTCCTTTTCTTGACTCTGCTCGCCCAGCATCCCCTAAAGGCCGATGTGAGAGTTCTTTCACCTTGTCATGTTGAAGGACTGTTGGGATTATTTTCTGCCCCCCTTTATAGGCGTCGTTCTTGGCTGCTGAAATCGGCGTGTCCTTTAATGGAAATGGTGGTCGTATGACATTGTTCTGCATCATGAAGTTGACAACCAATTGTAGGTCTGCCAACTTATTTGCCATTTCCTTCATCTTGCCGTCCCTCCTCAGGCATCTATCTTTCCATACCTGGAGGTCGCTTTCATTATAGTACTCGTCTCGGCCTGCTTTCTTTGGTGGGTTTCCCTCTTGGCCGACGTCCTTCTCCCCGGGATTCTGATCCTGTGGTCCTTCATTAGGGTTTTCCTTTTCTATGTTGGGATCGGCATACTTACCACTCCCGCTAGGGATGTCGTCCTTAATCTTTTCTTTCTGTTTGTCGTTGGCCATCTATTCTCCTTACGTTCCCACAGACGGCACCAAATTGTGGGTGTTGATTTTTGACCACACAACCAAATAGGGAAACTCAGCAGGAGAGCACTGATAGAATAAATTAAGCTCGAACAACCTGTCACAGAAAGATAAGAATCCGGTGATGGTTCGTCCACTCGGGGGCACTCCGATGATCAAGTCAGTAATTATCTCTCAAAGATAGCCAATTGTGCTTAACTCACAAGAAAGAAAGTACTACTTACAATATATCACACATACCTCAGACCTAGGGGGTGCTTTGCTTTTATAGCCAACACTGACCTGATTTCTATAGAAACCTAACCTCAATGGATTTAGGCTCAATGTTCATTTTGGACTCTCAGCTAGATAGGAATAAACTTCCTAAGAGCTTTATCTTTATCTAGATTGAGATCCTCCCCAGTTCTAGGACTCTTGTCCCTTATCTGGTTATCTCAAATTCTGATATCTCCGCAGATAAGCTCAACCTAGCTGAGATCACCTCGGCGCCAGGACCAGGCCACGTGACATCTTGGCTAATACCCCGGCGTCACCTTGGCCACGTGTTATCATTCTCAAAATATGTTCCCACAATAGGGTTTCTCAAGTACATTATTTATAGAAAAAACTCAAATTAATTGAACATATGTAACTCATAACAAAACTATATTTATGTTTAAAAAAAAAAAAAAACCACATAATTTTAATAATTTTTTTAAAAATAATGCAAATCTTATCATGATACTAAGCATATTCAGTTAACTTAATTTTTTTTTAAAAATGATATATTTGATGAATCTTATAATATGAATAATTTGAATTGTCAAAATATACTAGAAAGAAATGTGATGTGATAACATCCACCCTTAATCCTTTCAAAACTCACGTTCCATATATATTTAGAATAAATTACAAATATGTTTTAATAGTTGGCCTTAATTCTGAAAGTCCTATTGAAAATAAGTTCTTATAAAATCGTCACTAAAAATAATTTTTTGTGACAATTTTTTTACATATGTTGCTAAAACTTGAGAATTAGTGACTTTTTTTGTAACGGTTTTATAAATTGTCACTAAAACCTACAATTAGTGACATTTTTTTGTGATAATTTTTTCAAACTATCGCTGAAAATTAAAAATTAGTCACTTTTGGATAAATTACACTTTGCACCCTTGCATTTTGCACCAAGTCTCACTTTGACCTCTACACATGAAATCATGACAGTCAACCCTCTGTACTTCTGGTCAAATCTCACTTTAATCTCTTTACATGAAATTGTGATAATCAACCCCTTGTACTTTTCTCAAATCTCACTTTGGTCCCTATACATAGTGTTAGTGTCCTATTTTCATTACTCAGTTGTTTAAATCTTTAACAGAACCTACTCATATGATAAGAATATGACTAAGACATGAGGGTAAGAAAGAAAAATCATCCATATTTTTCACCAATACACACTTTATCCTAAAATTTATATCAAAATATGACTGTATTAGGCTAAAACAAAATGCAAATTATAAACAATTAAGAAGATGAATTAGGGTTTTGCACAAATTGAAATCACGAAACTCTGGTTTTTTATGGGAACACAGTCTTTTGTCTATTCATCTTTCTTTCTCTTTGATTTTTTTGTCGCATTTTTATTTTTTTTTTTTAATTTCAAAAACTCTATTTTCTTACCTTTTCGTCCTAATTTTTACCATACGAACACACACGCGCGCGCGCGCGCGCACACACACATATATATGTTGTATTATATAACTTTCATGTGCTTATCACGTAGAAAAAAACGTATTTGTAAAAAACATGGATGATTTTTGTCTTTTACTCTTTTTTCGTAGTCACATTTTTGTCATATGACTGGATTTTGTTAAATATTTAAAAATGAAGTAACAAAAGAGAGTCATTGACACTTGTATAGGGATCAAAGTGAGATTTGAGTAAAAGTGCAAGAGTTGACTATCACGATTTCATGTATAGGGATTAAAGTGGGATTTGACCAGAAGTGCATGGGGTTAATTGTTATGATTTCATGTGTAGGGCCAAAGTGAGATCTGTTGCAAAGTGTAGGGGTGCAAAGTATAATTTATCCGTCATGTTTTTTTAAGCTATCACTAAAACTTATAATTAATGACATTTTTTATGACAAAATTTTCAAATTGTCGTTAAAAATTAATAATCAATGATTTTTTTAAATAATATTTATGAAAAATATCATTAATTATCATAAACAATAAGTTAGAGTTTGTCACATATTTATTTATTTATTTATTTATTTTCATAGGCATTTTGCACATGCCTGTATATTTTTAGTGGTGTGTCAAATTATTTATGATGCTTAATTCTGACTACCTGTATATTTTTAGTGATGTGTCAAATTATTCATGATGCTTATTTCTGACTGTATATTCCAATCATGTTTTTCCATACCCCACACCTACACTACCTTGTAAAAAGGATTTGTGTACAACACCACTCCAATGACTCACCTCTCATCTCTCACCACACCACACGTGAGAAGAAACTCCTGGAGGAAAAAAGGGCCCTCAACTATCTCAACTAGTCATATCTTCAATCTCTTGCGTCTGTATTTCTCTTTCCTCTAAAGCCAAAGAAACCTATTTTATCATCTATTCAATGGCAAAAGCAATCAGAGAATTAAAGTATTGGATTGAGGAGGTTGCACCAGCCCTCCTCATTGCACCCACTAAGACTTCCAATTCTCCTCCATTGGAGAACATACCATAAGAAGAGGACTCCAATGACTGCCACGGTAACGATTTGTAGAAAACTGGTTTTATGTGAACCAATACGTTGTTAAATGGGCAAATTACAGCGGTAATCTCTATAATTTATTCTTTTTTTATTTTTTATTATTTTATTTTGGTCTTCGTTGTTTTAATTTGATCAATTTTGTCCCTTAATTTTACGGATTGTATTATATTAGTTCAATAAATAACGGCGGTTAGATTTGATGGACGGATAATCCTATGATGTTTCAATTTGGTCTCTTTAGTTTACAAGATGTGTCAATTTGGTCCATGTTGTTTTGATTTTCCTATAAACTACAGGGGCTAAATTGACACATCTTATAAACTATAGGGACCAAATTGAAACATCATTTGATTTTTCGTCCATCAAACTTAACCGCCGTTATTTATTGGACTAATATGACACAATATGTGAAATTAAGGGATAAAATTGATCAAATTAAAATAATGGGAACCAAAATACAAAATCGGATAAACTACAGTTTGATCAAAATACACTAGATAACGAGAATCTGACTACTTTTTAAATAATTTTTTCAATCTAAGTCGCACATGAATCTAATATTAAGTAAAGCTTTTAATAACTTGTTTGATCAAAATATCTGTATCAAAAATCTTTAAGTGGAACCTAAAGTCATCTCCTAAAGTGAAAGAATTCAACGGTTGAAAATAAAACTAACCAAACGTTGTTTTGGTTAGTAATTTCATCACAAAAAAAAAAAATAAATAAAAAAAATCAGCTTTAATTCAAAATTCCTTCCATATACTCGAAGGTATAGTAGAAGCAGAAGATGGGAGTGCGAGAGAGAGAGAGAAGAGAGGCAGGAGTGTCGCCGTCCAGCCGTCGCCCCGCCGTTGCCGCCGTCCTGCCTCTACTGAGCCCCTGCTCCAGCCGATTGAAGAAAAAATATAGGTATTTACAGTCATCTTCTAAACAAAATACAATAGCTTGTTTGGACCCTCATCTTCTACTACAATAGCTAAAATGGTGTTGAATTTTTGGTGAAATGTTGCTCAAACATGCTGTTGAAATGGTGTTGAATTTTGGCTGAAATAATGCAGATTTTGTTGCTGAAATTTGTGCTGAATGTTGATGGAATTTTGCAGATTTTTTTTTCCCTAAAATTTTGGTTAAATTGTTGCTGGAATTTTTGGTGAAATGTTGCTTAAACATGTTGAAATGGTGCTAAATTTTGGCTGAAATAATGCAGATTTTGTTGTTGAAATCTGTGCTAAATGTTGATGGAATTTTGCAGATTTTTTTTCTGAAATTTTAGTTGAATTGTTGCTGGATTTTTTGGTGAAATGTTGGTTAAACATGTTACTGAAATAGTGTTGAATTTTGATTCAAATGTTGTTGAAATAATATAGATTTTATTGTTGAAATTTGTGCTGAAATAATGCAGATTTTGTTACAATAAAACAATATATTCATTCCTATGCGTTTACAATAGGAAGTCATTGACTCAAAGTGGGTGGGAAGAGCTCCTCCTCTCAGTCCTTCTCTCTCTCTCACTCTCTCTCTCTCTGTAATGTTTTATATTTGTAAAACATTGATGTTTTAAATCAAAGTTGAATTTTTTTATTATTATTTTTTTTTTGAAATTACTTACCAAAATAATGTCGCTTTTTGGTAAGTTTTATTTTCAGCTGTTGAATCTTTCACTTTAAGAGATTACTTTAGGATTCCACTCCAAAAGATCCTGATACAAAATATCTAGTTACCAAAATTATTTAACCTTCAAATGACCACTTGTCAAAAACACGTTTAGCACATGCCTCTACATTTTTTTGGCATTGTCGAAGGTTTCATGATTGCTTCTTCCCTCTGTATTTCCCACTCACGTTTTCAATACCCCACACACCACATTTATAAAAGAGGACTCACCTCCCAACTTATCTTTCACTCCCCACACCACATCTGAGAATAAAACTCCTCAGAAAAGAAGGGTCTTCTTCTTCAACAGCTCAACTAATTGTCATATCTTCAATCTCTCTGTCTCTCTCTATATTTCTCTTTCCTCTAATCCAAATACAAAGCTATTCGATCATCGATTCAAATGGCGAGAGCAATCAGAGATTTGAAGTATTGGATTGAAGAGGCTGCACCAGCACTCCTCATCATTTTCCCTACAAAGACTTCCAGGTCTCCTCTTTTGGAGACCATACCAGAAGAAGAGGACTCCGATGACTGCGACAATGATTTGTAGAAAACTGGTTTTATGTACAAATCAATTCATTGTTAATATGTATCAGATGATATTCAAAATTTAGTACCCAAATTACTGTAACATTTTTGTTTCGAGTTCTTTGCAGAGTTTTATTTGTCTCATTGACAAATTACTAATTTAGGTTTTTTTTTTTTCCTTTTTCTTTTTAAATAATAATTTTGGGTGTGGAATGTTGTAAAGCTTCTTTTTCTCAATTTAGTTCAATCTCATCCAATTCCGCGTCTGTGAGTGAAAAATGTGTTGTTTGGTGTATCTGAGCTCTTGCTAAATCTAGTCAATCCCAAATGAGCTCTCTCTCTCCCTCTCTATCTAATGTTCAGTACTCTGTCAATGACTTTGGGCTTGTTTGGTTTGTGTTTCAGAAACATGTTTTGGAAAAAAAAAAGTACGAAAACATGTTTGGTTTGGTGTTTTGGGAAATTTGTTTTGGAAAATTGTTTTGAGAGAGAGTTTTGGAAAAAGTGATTGATTTGATGTGTGTGTGAAAGAGATTTGTTTGGAAAAGTTGTTTGGTTTGTGTGTTTTGGGAAATTTTTTTGGGAAAATTTGTTTGATAGAGAAAATTTCTGAAATTTGTTTGTAGAGAAAATTTCTGAAATTTTTTTCAGAAACATCAACCAAACTTTTTTTTTCTATTTACTTTTTTTCTTTCTTTCTTTTTTTTTTTTTTCTTTTTCCTTTTTGGGCGCAATGTTATGTCAATGATTTAGTATTTCGATTATCAACAATGGTTCATACCATTAAAAAAGATCACTAATAGCATTAATACATTGAGAATGTAAAAAAAAAAAAAAAAAAAAAAAAGGGCGTAGGCAATGGGCCGCCCATCGCCAAATCATTAGCGGTGCTATTAGAGCACCACTTTTAGTCCTCTCAACTATTTTTCTTAGATTATTACACAAGTCAAACACCTCTCTATAAATTCAAACATGAAATTTCACAATAACACTTAAATTGGGTCTTCCAAAACCACTTTAGAGTTGTAACGTGGGTTCTAATGACTCAATTTAATATGATTCGTTGGTACCGACTCAAGTAGTATTATTTGAGGGTAATGCTACATCCCATCATTTCTATGACCCCTAATGGTGCACTAATGACTAGGCATGATGATGTGGCAATAACGTGGAATAAAATAATATTTTTTTATAGATAACATGGATTAATCATAATAATAATATCTGAAATTAAAATATAAAATACTGATTATTTGGAAAATTACCTTAAGATTTTGCTTTTCTATACCCGACTCGTTTCGCTTGCTACGAATACTTTTCAAGCCTTTCAATGAGTAGAAAGCATAATTTTTCACTCTCGGTGAATAGTACTTTTGCTTATATCACTACTATCAGACCTCCAAGAAATTAAATGACGGTAGACAAAGTGTATTTGGAAAAGGAAAACTTTTATTGAATACTTGAAAAATTACAAAGATTACAAGAGAGATAGAAAGACTCCTGTTTCTTGATTCTACTTCCCCAAGACGTAACCACACCCCAGATGGTAGAATAAAAATTGAGACCACCAATCTTTCATCACTAACAAGAGCACCACGTAAGTGGCATTCCACCTAATCATCCACATTACCTTTCCACTCATCAAACAATCCAACTCATCTTTCCACTAACTACAAGTATCATAAATTACAAAGTGGCCCTAAATTTTAGTATAATTTAAAACTTTAGTATAATTTTAAAGTTAAGTTTCTAAGTTTTGTATAATTTTGTAAAATTTAGTTTTCACCTATAAGGTATTGTGAGACCCTCAATCTTTGTATCAGAGCCTAGAAATCGAATCTAGAAAAAATTTTAAACATGGAAATTCAATTTTAATGCAAGATATAAGAGATGTAAAATTTTTTATACATCTTGATCACGGAAATAGTAAACTAAAATCACAAGACTATTAAGTAGTCTAATGGATGTGAATAAAGAAACTTTAAATATTTACATAAATCAAAATATCATGATTACATAAATATCTAAAGAGTTAAGAGAAATAAACGAAATTTCTCTTAAAAATAAAAAAGGAAGTTTTATTAAAAAATTTATAAGTCAAAAATTTCATAAGATTTTTTACTCATATCCTAATTTATTTTTTGGATTATTTCTTTTAGGACAAATTATGCAAATAGTCCCTGTACTTTACACGATGTGTCAATTTGATCCTTGTAGTTTCAATTTGCTCGATTTTGCCCCTTAATTTAACGGATTGTGTCATTTTAGTCCAATAAATAACAGTTGTTAAGTTAATTTAATAGAAAATCAAATAATGTGTCAATTTGGTCCCTATATTTTTCACAATGTGTCAATTTAGTCCTTGTCAAAATTGAGAAAATTAAAACTACAGGGACCAAATTGACACATTATTTGACCTTTCGTTAAATTAACTTAGCAACCGTTATTTATTGGACTAAAATGACACAATCCGTTAAATTAAGGGGCAAAATCGAGCAAATTAAAATTACAGGGACCAAATTGAAACATCGTGTAAAGTACAGGGACTATTTACATAATTTACCTTTTTTTTTACTCCTTGGAGTTCCTCTCCGGATAATCCTCGTTCCATTAATTTTGTATTTAACGTCATAGAGAGATTATCAAGAGAAACCATTTTTAAGCATTGGTGGTCTGTGATCAATATTTTTGATGAAGATTTATTGGCAATAGGGATACGTTTTGTTTTGTGTCCTATTATCTCTTCATCTGAGCTTTCTTATACACGAGATTCATCGATAATAGCCCAAATTAGGGATCTCAATATTTATTCTTGAAGGGTGATACTACATCCCAGTATTTCTATGACCCCTAATGGTGCACTAATGACTAGGCACGATGATGTGGAATGAAATAATATTTCTTGTAGATGACATGGATTAATCACAATAATAATATTTGAATTAAAATACAAAATATTGATTATTTAGAAAATTACCTTAAGATATTGCTTTTCTATGCACACCTTGTTTCGTCTGATGCGAATATTTTTTAAGCCTTTCGATGAATAGAAAGCGTAATTTCTCACTTTCGGTGAATATTAGTTTAGCTAGTATCACTATTCTCATATCTCTAGAAAAAATTAAAAAAATAAATAAATAGAAGACAAAGTGTATTTGGAAATGAAAAAATTTAATTGAATACTAGAAAAATTATAGAGATTACAAGAAAGACAGCGAGAATACTCTTTCTCACTTTTAAGTCTCAGCTTCTTGACCCTACTTCTAGAAAAAGCAACCACACTATAGATGGTAGAATAATTTGAGAACGCCAATCTTTCATCCCTAAAAAGAGCACCACTTAGGTGGCATTCCACCTAATCATCCACCTCACATTTCCACTCATTAAACAATCCAACTCATCTTTCCACTAATTTCAAATTTCATAAATCACAAAGTGCCCCAAAACTTTAGTATAATTTAAAATTTAGTATAATTTTATCGTTAAGTTTTTAAGTTTAAGTATAATTTTGTAAAATTTAGTTTTCAATTGTAAGACATAGTGAGACTTTCAATCTTGGTATTAGAGCCTAGAAATCGAATCTAGGAAAAATTTTATACATGAAAATAAAATGTTTAATACAAAATATAATAGATATAAAAAATTGTATATATTTTGATCACGGAAATAGTAAAATTGAAACCATAGGACTGTTAAATAGTCTAATGGATGTGAGCAAGGAACTTTAATATTTGCATAAATCAAAATATCAAGATATTTGAAATATCTGAAGAGTTATGAGAATTAAAAGAAATTTCTCTTAAATATCAAAAAAAAGTTTTTTTTAAAAGATTTATGGGTCAAAAATTTCATGAGATTGTTTACTCATATCTTCAATTTTTTTATTTTTTTATTTTTTGGGATTATTTCTTCTACTCCTCTGTGGAGTTCTTCTCCGGATAATCCATGTTTCGTATTTAATGTCATGGAGAGATTATCAAAAGAAACCATTTTTAGGCGTTGGTGGTCTGCGATCAATATTTTTGATGAAGATCTATTGGCAATAGGGATATACTTATTGTTTTGTGTCATATTATCTCTTCATCAAAACTTTCTTATATACGAGATTCTTGTACACTTTATTTGTCGATGATAGCCCAGATTGGTGGTCTCAATCTTTATTCTTGAAGGGTGATGCTACATCCCAGAATTTCTATGACCCCTAATGGTGCACTAATGACTAGGCACGATGATGTGTTATAAAATAATATTTCTTGTGGATGATGTGGATTAATCACAATAAGAATATTTGAAATTAAAATACAAAATATTGATTATTTAGAAAATTACCTTAAGCTTTTGCTTTTCCATGCCCACCTTACTTCGTCTGTTGCGAATACATTTCAAACCTTTCAACGGGTAGAAAGCGTAATTTCTCACTCTCGGTGAATATTAGTTCAGCTTGTATCACTACTCTCAGACCTCTAGAAAATTAAAAGATAGCAGACAAAGTGTATTGGAAATGGAAAACTTTTGTTGAATATTAGAAAAACTATAAAGATTACAAGAAAAATAAAAAAAACACTCTTACTCACTTATAAGACTCAGCTTCTTAACTCTACTTCTACAAGACCCAGGTACACTTCAGATGGTAGAATAAAAATTGAGACCACCAATCTTTCATCCCTAAAAAGAGCACCACTTGGATGGGATTCCACGTAATCATCCACCTCATCTTTCCACTCACCAAACAATCCAACTCCTCTTTTCACCATCTTCAAATTTCATAAATCACAAAGTGGCCCTAAACTTTAGTATAATTTAAAATTTAGTATAATTTTTTTATAGTTAAGTTTTTAAGTTTAAGTATAATTTTGTATAATTTAGTTTTCACTTGTAAGACATTGTGAGATTCTCAATCTTGATATTAGAACCTAAAAATCGAATCTAGGAAAAAATTTTAACATGAAAATTCAATGTTTAATCCAAGATATAATAGATGTAAAAAATGTATACATCTTGATCACGGAAATAATAAAACTAAAACCATAGGACATTAAATAGTCTAATGAATTTGAGTATGGAAATTTTAAATATTTGCAAAAATCAAAATATCATGATTATTGAAATATCTAAAGAGTTAAGAGAAATAAAGGAAATTTCTCTTAAAAATCAAAAAGAAAGTTTTTTTAAAAGACTTATGAGTCAAAATTTTCATGAGATTGTTTACTCTTATCTTCATTTATTTTTTGGATTATTTCTTCTACTCCTTTTTGGAGTTTCTCTCCGGATAATCCTCGTTCTACTAATTTCATATTTGACGTCATGGAAAGATTATCAAGAGAAATCATTTTTAGGCTATGGTGGTCTACAATCAATATTTTTGATGAAAATCTAATGCAATAGGGATACTTAATGTTTTGTGTCCTATTATCTCTGCAGCTGAACTTTCTTGTACACGAGATTCTTGTACACTAGATTTGTCGATGATAGCCCACATTGGTGGTCTCAATCTTTATTCTTGAAGGGTGATACTACATTCCAGTATTTCTATGACCCCTAATGGTGCACTAATGACTAGGCGCGATGATGTGGAATAAAATAATATTTCTTGTAGATGACATGGATTAATCACAATAAGATTAATATTTGAAACTAAAATACAAAATATTGATTATTTAGAAAATTTCCTTAAGATTTTGTTTTTCCATGCACACCCTGCTTCATCTGATGCGAATACTTTTTAAGCCTATCAATGAGTAGAAAACGTAATTTCTTACTCTCGATGAATATTACTTCAACTTGTATCACTATTCTCGGATCTCCAGAAAATTAAAAAATAGAAGGCTAAGTGTATTTGAAAATGAAAAATTTCACTGAATACTAGAAAAACTATAGAGATTGCAAGAAAGATAGCGAGAACACTCTTTCTCACTTTTAAGACTCAGTTTCGTGACTCTACTTCTAGAAGACGCAGCCACACTCTAGATGGTAGAATAATTTGAGAACGCCAATCTTTCATCCCTAAAAAGAGCACCACTTAGGTGGCATTTCACCTAATCATCCACCTCACATTTCCACTCACTAAACAATCCAACTCATCTTTTCACTAATTTCAAATTTTATAAATCACAAAGTGGCCCTAAACTTTAGTGTAATTTTATAGTTAAGTTTTTAAGTTTAAGTATAATTTTGTAAAATTTAGTTTTCAACTGTAAGACATGGTAAGACTCTCAATCTTGGTATCAAAACCTAGAAATCGAATAGGAAAAATTTTAAACATGAAAAGAAAATGTTTAATACAAAATATAATAGATGTAAAAAATTGTATACATCTTGATCACAGAAATAGTAAAACTGAAAGCACATGACTATTAAGTAGTCTAATGGATGTGAGTAAGGAAACTTTAAATATTTACAAAAATCAAAATATCATGATTACTGAAATATCTAAAGACTTTCCTCTCCGGATAATCCTCATTCTATTAATTTTGTATTTAACATCATAGATAGATTATCAAGAGAAACCATTTTTAGGCTTTGGTGGTCTTCGATCAATATTTTTGATGAAGATATATTGGTAATAGGGATACTTATTGTTTTGTGTCCTGTTATCTATTAATCTAAACTTTCTTGTAAACGAGATTCTTGTATACTAGATTCATCGATGATAGTCTAGATTGGTGGTCTCAATATTTATTCATAAATAAATATACGAGACATAACATTTACATGTAGGTAGTGTTGGCTTTTTGGCTTTCGAAGGGTATTTTAGTGAATGTGAGCGTGCTAGTAAGGATCAATTAGTCCTTACAGAAATTATAATTGCCAACCAATTATCAGACGATTGTGTTGTAGTTCTTTCAGCCTCAATGAAGAGGACTTTTACTGGTGGCTTGACTTAGGAGAAATTAAGAGAAATAACAGTTTAATGTGAAGAACAATCGAAGTATTTTATTAAGATGAACACTTACAATGGTCCAAACTCAGCCTCGAAGAGGTTTATAGCAACAGTCTACTTGAATCTACTTGAAACTACTCCTATGAATCGAAGTACAGTGCGGGTATTTAAAGAACAGGTATTTAAAGTGCAGGAAATGTAAAACTGGAAAAGTAAATATGAAGTAAAGACTGGTTTGTATGATCTGAGTCTGGGGTTTTTTCTGGGGGCTTCCTTGCTATTTATACTTGTCAAGGATGACCTTCGAACTACACTTCAAACCGTCGAACTGCTCCTCCATGATCGTCAATCATGCTGCCTTAGAAGTAGTTCCACTATGCCATCACTTGCAGTTAAGCTTCCCTCTTATATTTGAATTTGAATATGAGCAACCGTTGAAGCCACGTCACCTTGTATTTCCTTACTGATCTAGTACTACTCAGATCACGTAAGAACCAATATTCATTGCCATGTGTACGACCGGGATCAAAGACTTGAATCCTCTTCCCATAATACCCCTATTCCGCCACGTGTCGAATTGTAATTGGCTTTTACAAAATATGTAGCCAACATTACCCCCCGCACTAATATACCCAATACTTGGTGATATTAGTGGATCAAAAGCTTTTCCCGCGCTTTTGGAACGTGCATGGAACCCATCTTGAGGAAACACAACCGTCACCTATTTAGTGATCATTGGCATTAACTCTCAACTTGTTGAACATCCCAATACCTTTAACATTCGAACGTATCATGGCTCAATTGACTTCTCACTCTATTGATCAAGCATACGAAGAGCCATTGAGTAATGTTGTTTCCCCTCGAAAGAATCCCCACACATTCATTAGCCACCTTTACCCGCCCTTCTATATTCAAGTCATGGAGGCTTTCGCAGATTATCAACCTTTGGACTACGAACACATTGCCCTTAATCCCTTGGTTTACAAATATACAGATACAAGAAGTTTTTCCTCTAAACTCCCCTTGTACTTTTGTAATGACCCTCGTTACTGATTACCAGTAACCACTGAATTATATACTGATTATCGCTAAACTGAACTGATAATGACGGATAATTGAATTGATTAAAGTACTGAATGAACTGATTGAAATCGGAGCTGAAATTGAATAAGTTATCTATTGAATTGCATATTGTATCTGTTTGATTGATTGAATATCTGTTTGAATTCATATGCTTGAACTATTGATTGAAGGCCTTATCGGCGGCCGAATTAGGAACCGTTTAGTGTTTTGGAATCAGTAGAATATTTGTGATTTAATGGTTTAATTATCTGAAAGGTAAATAGGAATGATTAAACTAGATTAAAATTGAGTTAATTACGAACTTAGGCTTATTTACCATATTGCCATGGTTAGTGGACATTTGTTTATTAATTATATTGACCTTATCACACTTAGACCAACATCTTGATCAGCCTCATTCTTGTATCACAGCCGACCTAAGTGAGGGAGAGGGAGAGTTAAGAGAGATTGAACTCATTTTGTTGAATTTACTTGGAGATTGCTTGGAATTTGAAGAATTGATGCATAATTGTCACAATTGAGCTTGTTCATCTTGAAGTGAGACTTAGGTAAGGATATAACCTTTCAAATGTTGAGTTGATCTTGTCTCTTGTATCATTCATGTCAATTTGTTGAGTTAGAGTGCTAAGAGGTTGGTTCATGCTAGAATTGCTGCATGCATGGCCATTTTGGTGTGTTTTGGAGTTGAATTCATGGTTGATTGTACATGCATGTTCATGTCTAAGCTTTAGTCCATGTTTTCACTTTGTTTTCCAACTATTGAGCTCTTGAGAGCAAGATTTGAAGCTTGAAATTGGTTTGAAACTCATGCATGTCATATTTGAATTTTGTTCATGCATGTTCTTGAAAATTGGTTTGGAAATGAGCTTGATTAAACTTCCCTTGGGCCTTGATTTTACAAATTGAGCTTTGAACCTAGTAATACTATGTGTTTTCATGAGTTTTCCAGGAAAAGGGCCCAAGAGGATCGATTTTTGTGTTCCAAACTTGAGTTTCCAAATTCAGAGCACAATTCTGGGTTTTCCAGATTTCTGGTGTACGCTCGAGCGGAGGGTTGCGAGCTCGAGCGCAGAAATCAAGTTCCCAGCAGTTTTGCAAATTTTGTGCTGTCCGCTCGAGCGGAAATATTTACGCTCGAGCGTGTTTTGCGAGCATCCAGTATATTTTGCAGACCGCTCGAGCGGAAGGGCTCACGCTCGAGCGGGGAACGTTTTTGCCTGTACGCTCGAGCGGGGATGTTTACGCTCGAGCGTGGCTCCCTTTTTCTGAAAATTCTGAAAATGTTTTCTGTATACATCTTTGCATCCTCATTCCATCCTAGGCATTCTTAGGCCTAGTTTAAGACATCTTAATGAGGATTTAGATGTAGAACACACCGAGGCATAATAGGAAGTTAATTATTGTACTTCCCCAACTGTTAAACTTAGAGTGTGTTCAATTTGTTTACTGTTTAGGGTTGGCACTCGGGGACGCGCTCTAGCATACTGTAGCCCAATCTCTGTGAGTAACAGATTGTGTAAAGATATGTTCAAAATGGTTATCTTTTGAATACTGAACAGAACTGTTTATTGAACTGATATTGTTTATTGAATGAATGTATGTCCTGTATTGTGAACTGTACTGTGGCATCCTTAGCACTTATTGATTACTGTTATTGTTACAAAGCTCTGTCGGTTTCCTTGTGGAACCATACTGTTTATTGATTGATGGCCATCACTACTGTTGGGTCTGTTAAGACCCGGTCCTTCTGGACCTACTGTTTATAGGCTATTGGATGTACCACATATGACTGATTGACTGAAATACTGAAAGACTGAAATACTGTTTAATGAACTGTTTTCATTATTGTAAGGACATTCATTCATAACCTCTTTACACTTATTGTTATTCACTGGGCTTTAGCTCACTGTTTATATATATATGTAGGTTCTCAGCAGCCAGACCGGAGCTAGGAGCGTGGGTTAGTCCCCCAGTTTTGTCAAGCCAGCCTATGTGCCTCACTGCGAGGTTCCGAGACGCCATGCTATGGCTTGGGGTGTTTTTGTGTTCCCCACCTGTCTCCCGACTGTTTTGTATTACTGTATAAACTGTTTACTGTTCTACTGTACTGTTATCGAGGGATTTGATTCCCGTACTGAATGTTGTATATGATTGTATATAGACTGTACTGTTTGAACTGAATGAATGCATGAAAAATGTTTTTGGCATACAGATTTTCACAGCTCAATGGACACTAGTTATTTACTGTAATGGCTTCCGCCAGGCCCTGTACTCTGTTTTACTGTATTACTGTTCAGCAGGCCTTCGGTAATCTCGGATTACTGGCCAGTTACGGTGCTAAACCCATAGGGCCGGGTTTGGGTCGTGACAGAGTGGTATCAGAGCGATACTTAACCACGAGTTATACCGCACACACGTGTCCAAATGAGTTATAGGGTGTCCTAGAAAAGTGATTGGGGCATCTCATGAACTTGAAAAGTGTGTGCTTATGACTGACTGATTATATGCTAAATGTTAAACTGTTTAAGTGTACAACTGCTTATAATGATAACTGTTATAACTGCTTATAGCGGAATGGATAATGCAAATGAACCTGAATCATCATCCTCTGAGGCCAGAATGGCCAGACTTGAACAACTGATGGGACTGGTAATTGAAAGACTAGATCAACAACAGAACCAACAGCCCCCACCTCCTCTTCCTCCGGTGCAACCGGAACAAAATGTACAGAATGTGAATGCCAATGAGGTGGACATTATCGCACTGACTCATAAATTCAGCAAGATGAAACCGCCGTCCTTTCAGGGAGGCTTAGAACCGTTAAAGGCTGAAGCTTGGGTTCTTGAGACTGAGAAATTGTTTGAAATGTTTCCGTGCTCCGAAGCCAACAAAGTACTGTTAGCAACCTTCACCCTTCAGGAAGAAGCAAGAAGGTGGTGGATGTTGACCCGTGATGCGAATACTATTGTGACTTGGACTCAGTTCAAGGAGTCCTTCTTTGAAAAGTATTTTCCCCAGTGCATCAGGGACAGAAAAGTGACTGAGTTTGAACAGCTGAGACAGGGCAATATGTCTGTTGCCGAGTACGAGAAGAAATTCACCGAATTCGCCAGGTATGCGCCACATATGGTGGATACCGAATATAAGAAGGCCAGAAGGTTTGAAGGAGGCCTTAGTGCTGCTATACAGGACCGAATAAATGTTTTGAAAATGCCAACTTTTGTGGGTGTTCTTAATCGGGCCTTGATGGCCGAATCAAATATTGCAGCAGTGAAACAATCTGAAACACCAACAACTGAATGGCATGGTAAAAGACAGGGTTTCAAATTCAAGAAAGGCAAGCACAATCAATTGAACAAGAAACAGAATACGGGGTCAACGACTAGCCCCAGCCAAGGGAGTGGATTCATTCCACCCTGCTCCGTATGTGGCAATAAGCACAAAGGGGTTTGCTACCAGATTTCAGGAGCTTGCTTCAGATGTGGCAAGGTGGGCCACAGAATTAAAGACTGCCCTTCTGCTCCACCAGCTAGTAGTAAAGCTGCACCAAGTGCAGCAGCATCAAATGTAGCACCAAAGCCTAACCCCAAAGCTACCGGGAAAGAGCCTGTGAGGCAGGGCCGAGTATTTGCCCTAGTACCGGGAGATGTTCAGAATACTGAGACCGTTGTGTCAGGTATCCTCTCTATTTGTGCTCAAAATGCATATGTATTGATTGATTCGGGGTCTACACATTCTTATGTGTCGCATGCCTTCTCACGAAAATTGAATAGACCCTTAGAACCTATGAATTACTTGTTAGCTGTATCATCACCTGTTGGAGGATCCATGACATGTGCATATATGTATCCTACTTGTGAAATTATTGTTGGGGATATGCATCTGTTTATTGACTTACTACCGTTGAACATAGATCATTTTGATGTGATATTGGGGATGGATTGGCTACAAAAATATCATGCCAATATAGATTGTGTAACAAAACAAGTTGTTTTCCGTCCACCGGGTTTACCTGAATTTGTGTTTAATGGGAGTGGAGTAATACCTCCTCCGTATTTGATTTCTTCTGTGAAAGCTGTTAAACTGATTAGGAAGGGGTGTAAAGGATATCTGTGTTCCGTACTGACTGTATCTACTGATGATTGTGTTAAAACTGATGTGAATTGTATTCCTATAGTCAGAGAATTCCCAGATGTATTTCCAGATGATTTGCCAGGGGATTTGATTGATAGGGAAGTTGAATTTACCGTGGATGTAATTCCGGGTACACAGCCAGTGTCGAAAGCTCCCTATAGAATGGCTCCAACCGAACTGAAAGAGTTGAAAGTACAATTGCAGGAACTGTTAGACAAGAAGTTTATCAGACCCAGTACTTCACCGTGGAGTGCACCTGTTCTGTTTGTAAAGAAGAAAGATGGCTCACTGAGACTGTGCATTGACTACCGAGAATTGAACAAGGTAACTGTGAAGAACAAATATCCATTACCGCGTATTGATGATTTGTTTGATCAGTTACAGGGTGCACAAGTGTTTTCCAAGATTGACCTTAGATCGGGGTACCATCAACTGAAAGTTAAACCGGAAGACATTGACAAAACTGCTTTTAGAACGAGGTATGGCCATTATGAATTTTTAGTTATGCCGTTCGGAGTCACGAATGCCCCAGCTGCATTTATGGACCTCATGAACAGAATTTTTAAACCATACCTTGATGATTTTATTGTGGTATTTATTGATGACATACTGATTTATTCTAAGACTGTTGAAGAACATGAACATCATCTGAGACTTGCCCTGCAAACCTTAAGAGAACAGAAATTGTATGGTAAACTGTCTAAATGTGAATTCTGGCTTGATCATGTTATGTTTTTGGGGCATGTTGTTAGCAAAGATGGAATTTCTGTTGATCCGCAGAAAATTGAAGCTGTAGTGAACTGGCCTAGACCAACAAATGTGACTGAAGTCCGAAGCTTTTTGGGATTGGCTGGATATTACAGAAGATTTGTCAAAGATTTCTCCAAAATTGCCCTACCATTGACTCAGTTAACTCAGAAGGGGACATCATTTGACTGGACAGACCAAAGGGAATCAGCATTTCAAGAATTGAAAACCCGACTTGTGACTGCACCGGTTCTTACTTTACCTTCAGGTACGGATGGTTATACTGTATTTAGTGATGCTTCTCATAAGGGTTTGGGATGTGTTTTAATGCAGAATGGGAGAGTTATTGCTTATGCTTCCCGACAGTTGAGACCACATGAAAAGAATTACCCAACCCATGACCTGGAACTTGCTGCAGTGGTGTTTGCACTGAAAATTTGGCGTCACTACTTGTATGGAGCAACATGTGAAGTGTATACCGACCATAAGAGTTTGAAATATTTCTTCACACAGAAAGAACTGAATATGAGACAGCGGAGATGGCTTGAACTGATTAAAGACTATGACTTACAAATACTGTATCATCCGGGAAAAGCCAACACCGTTGCCGATGCTTTGAGCCGAAAATCGATTGGGAACTTAGCCTGTTTACTGACTGGACAGAAAGAGTTGCTTTGTGATCTTGAAAAGTCTGAAATTGAAATTGTTTTGAAGGAACAAGGTGGAACCTTAGCTGCTATTTCTGCTCAACCAGCCTTGATTGAAGAGATTAAAGAGAAACAGCAACTGGATGATTTCTTAAAAAGGATTATTGAAGAAAGAGATTCAAAACCGAAATCGGGGTTCAAGTTTGAGAACAATGTACTGAAATTTCAAGAAAGACTGTGTGTACCGAATGACACTGAACTGAAAAGAAGAATTCTGCAAGAGGGCCACAATTCAAAATTTTCTATCCACCCAGGGAATACGAAAATGTATCAAGACTTGAAATTGAATTTCTGGTGGCCGGGAATGAAGAAAGAAATTGCTGACTTTGTATCCAAATGTCTTCATTGCCAACAAGTCAAAGCGGAACATCAACGACCCGCTGGATTATTGCAACCTTTACCCATACCAGAGTGGAAATGGGAGCATATCATGATGGATTTTATCGTTGGGTTACCTCGCTCCAGAAAAGGTATGGATTCAATTTGGGTTATTGTTGATAGGCTGACTAAATCTGCTCACTTCTTACCTGTCAAGACAATTTATAATGCGGACAAATTGGCTGTTATCTATATTGACGAAATTGTGAGATTGCATGGAGTGCCTGTATCTATTGTTTCTGACAGGGATTCGAAGTTTACATCGAGGTTCTGGCAAAGCCTACAGACTGCATTGGGTACTGAATTGAGGCTGAGTAGTGCTTATCATCCTCAGACAGATGGACAGTCAGAAAGGACCATCCAGACTCTGGAGGATCTATTGAGAATGTGTGTCCTTGATTTTCAGGGAAACTGGGAAAGTCATTTGCCATTGGCTGAATTCGCCTACAACAACAGCTACCATTCGAGTATTGGTATGGCACCTTTCGAGGCATTGTATGGCAGAAAATGTAGATCTCCAATCTGCTGGGCAGAAGTTGGAGATGGGCCGTTGCTTGGGCCCGAAATTGTTTATGAAACGACTGAAAAGATAAAATTGATACAGCAGAGACTGAAAACTGCACAGAGTAGACAGAAGAGTTATGCAGATATTAGAAGACGAGACCGAGAATATGAAGTGGGTGATCACGTTTTTGTGAAAGTGACACCAATGAAAGGCCAGACTCGTTTTGGAGTCAAGGGCAAGTTAGCACCGCGGTATGTCGGACCGTATCAGATTATTGAGAAAATCAATCCGGTGGCGTATCAAGTTGCACTTCCTCCTGAAATGGAGTATATGCATAACGTCTTCCACATTTCGATGTTGAGAGATTATCTCCGGGATCCATTCCATGTGATTGAGCCTACTCGAATAGTGTTGAGTGATGACTACACTTACGAGGAACGGCCTATACAGATTGTAAACAGACGGATCAAGAAACTGAGAAACAAAGAGATTCCGTTAGTGAAAGTGGATTGGCAGAATCATGGTGGTGT
The DNA here is from genome assembly GCA_036172215.1 of Camellia granthamiana. Taxonomy (NCBI): domain Eukaryota; kingdom Viridiplantae; phylum Streptophyta; class Magnoliopsida; order Ericales; family Theaceae; genus Camellia; species Camellia granthamiana. The sequence goes on along the minus strand of CM069912.1, from coordinate 50,967,204 downwards.
GTATGCCACTTGGGAAAGGGAAGATGACATGGCTAAAAGATACCCAGAACTGTTTCCACTGAACCCTGTTTTCTTCCAAACTGAAGGTAACTCGAGTTTAGAGGACTAAACTCCTTACAAGGAGGGGAGACTGTAACGACCCTCGTTACTGATTACCAGTAACTACTGAATTATATACTGATTATCGCTAAACTGAACTGATAATGACGGATAATTGAATTGATTAAAGTACTGAATGAACTGATTGAAATCGGAGCTGAAATTGAATAAGTTATCTATTGAATTGCATATTGTATCTGTTTGATTGATTGAATATCTGTTTGAATTCATATGCTTGAACTATTGATTGAAGGCCTTATCGGCGGCCGAATTAGGAACCGTTTAGTGTTTTGGAATCAGTAGAATATTTGTGATTTAATGGTTTAATTATCTGAAAGGTAAATAGGAATGATTAAACTAGATTAAAATTGAGTTAATTACGAACTTAGGCTTATTTACCATATTGCCATGGTTAGTGGACATTTGTTTATTAATTATATTGACCTTATCACACTTAGACCAACATCTTGATCAGCCTCATTCTTGTATCACAGCCGACCTAAGTGAGGGAGAGGGAGAGTTAAGAGAGATTGAACTCATTTTGTTGAATTTACTTGGAGATTGCTTGGAATTTGAAGAATTGATGCATAATTGTCACAATTGAGCTTGTTCATCTTGAAGTGAGACTTAGGTAAGGATATAACCTTTCAAATGTTGAGTTGATCTTGTCTCTTGTATCATTCATGTCAATTTGTTGAGTTAGAGTGCTAAGAGGTTGGTTCATGCTAGAATTGCTGCATGCATGGCCATTTTGGTGTGTTTTGGAGTTGAATTCATGGTTGATTGTACATGCATGTTCATGTCTAAGCTTTAGTCCATGTTTTCACTTTGTTTTCCAACTATTGAGCTCTTGAGAGCAAGATTTGAAGCTTGAAATTGGTTTGAAACTCATGCATGTCATATTTGAATTTTGTTCATGCATGTTCTTGAAAATTGGTTTGGAAATGAGCTTGATTAAACTTCCCTTGGGCCTTGATTTTACAAATTGAGCTTTGAACCTAGTAATACTATGTGTTTTCATGAGTTTTCCAGGAAAAGGGCCCAAGAGGATCGATTTTTGTGTTCCAAACTTGAGTTTCCAAATTCAGAGCACAATTCTGGGTTTTCCAGATTTCTGGTGTACGCTCGAGCGGAGGGTTGCGAGCTCGAGCGCAGAAATCAAGTTCCCAGCAGTTTTGCAAATTTTGTGCTGTCCGCTCGAGCGGAAATATTTACGCTCGAGCGTGTTTTGCGAGCATCCAGTATATTTTGCAGACCGCTCGAGCGGAAGGGCTCACGCTCGAGCGGGGAACGTTTTTGCCTGTACGCTCGAGCGGGGATGTTTACGCTCGAGCGTGGCTCCCTTTTTCTGAAAATTCTGAAAATGTTTTCTGTATACATCTTTGCATCCTCATTCCATCCTAGGCATTCTTAGGCCTAGTTTAAGACATCTTAATGAGGATTTAGATGTAGAACACACCGAGGCATAATAGGAAGTTAATTATTGTACTTCCCCAACTGTTAAACTTAGAGTGTGTTCAATTTGTTTACTGTTTAGGGTTGGCACTCGGGGACGCGCTCTAGCATACTGTAGCCCAATCTCTGTGAGTAACAGATTGTGTAAAGATATGTTCAAAATGGTTATCTTTTGAATACTGAACAGAACTGTTTATTGAACTGATATTGTTTATTGAATGAATGTATGTCCTGTATTGTGAACTGTACTGTGGCATCCTTAGCACTTATTGATTACTGTTATTGTTACAGAGCTCTGTCGGTTTCCTTGTGGAACCATACTGTTTATTGATTGATGGCCATCACTACTGTTGGGTCTGTTAAGACCCGGTCCTTCTGGACCTACTGTTTATAGGCTATTGGATGTACCACATATGACTGATTGACTGAAATACTGAAAGACTGAAATACTGTTTAATGAACTGTTTTCATTATTGTAAGGACATTCATTCATAACCTCTTTACACTTATTGTTATTCACTGGGCTTTAGCTCACTGTTTATATATATATGTAGGTTCTCAGCAGCCAGACCGGAGCTAGGAGCGTGGGTTAGTCCCCCAGTTTTGTCAAGCCAGCCTATGTGCCTCACTGCGAGGTTCCGAGACGCCATGCTATGGCTTGGGGTGTTTTTGTGTTCCCCACCTGTCTCCCGACTGTTTTGTATTACTGTATAAACTGTTTACTGTTCTACTGTACTGTTATCGAGGGATTTGATTCCCGTACTGAATGTTGTATATGATTGTATATAGACTGTACTGTTTGAACTGAATGAATGCATGAAAAATGTTTTTGGCATACAGATTTTCACAGCTCAATGGACACTAGTTATTTACTGTAATGGCTTCCGCCAGGCCCTGTACTCTGTTTTACTGTATTACTGTTCAGCAGGCCTTCGGTAATCTCGGATTACTGGCCAGTTACAGTGCTAAACCCATAGGGCCGGGTTTGGGTCGTGACAACTTTGAACGAACTACTCTCAAACCTTTGCTTCAACAAGTTGCAAATATGGACTTGGGAAGCTCTTCTTCACAAACTTCTGCTTGGGATGAAGCTACAACTTCTTCATCTTCTGGGGGTTCCGGATGGACGAACTGGTCAACACTTGAGTCCTGGGACTTGAGGGAACGAATTAATCATCATTTTGTTGAGTTCACTGACCCTTTAGATTTTCCTTCTTACGCTCGAAGCTCGGTGGTCTATCCTTATGTGCCCATTGACCTTCGACGCAGTTTGGAGGAGACTTTGCTTGTGGCTTGGTACACATCATCTATGCCTACAAGGATAATGCACACTGCCCGATGTCTGGAAGAATCACAAGGGTATACCCCTTCATTTTTAGCCAAGAAGGCGAAGATTTGCTCTTCTGACTGGCTTGACTATGTTAATGCCTTTGTTCCTTCCGCTCCTGTGCCATCTCCTATAACAGAAGCATCCACATCTTCTTCTTCGTCTTCTCCATCTTCTGAAATAGAACCATCTACTCCTTCTTCTCCTCCCACTCTTTCCTGGATAGAGAAACTAAGGCTTGCCCTTCCAATGGACAAAGTCTTTTCATCTTACAATCCTCCATCATCCCCTTCTCCAACTGAGCAGAAACAAGCTCAACTTCTGCTTGCGGCCTTCTCTCACTTGCCCTTCAATGTTCTTGAGGATGACACCCCTCTCAAGAATTTTCAATGGGCTTGTGACATTCTGACCAGAAGCCATGTCCTTAACCCCATTGCCCAAGCAGAACTTTACTTGTTCCTGGACCAACTTCCAGTGCTCCTCCACTGGCATCGGAATTCCAAGGTCACCATCCAGTCTTTGGATCAACTTTCATCTCTCCGAACTCATGCCCAATATGAAGCAGAAAACTTCATCGAAGATTTCGATGACTTCAAAAATAAAGATTCTGCGTATTGGGATGATTTGGTTATAGATGAATCGGAACAAAAGTTGAGGGAGGAGGCTTTCGAAATAAAGGCAGAAGAGCTCTATTATGAAGTGAGAGCACACCAGCTTATGCAGCCAACATTGGAGGAAATAGAAGAAATAATAAAGAAAGAATAAACATTCATTGATCATTGTTGGATGAAATTCCATGATCTTGTTATTTATTCTATTCCTTATTTTTATGAGCTCGAATTTGTACCCAGATAGGGTCATTTAATGTGATTGTCTTGGCCTCAATATAAATAAAGTCCTTCTGTATTCAACATTGTTTGACTCTGTTTTGAAAACCAACTCACGACTCCGAATTGAACAATCTCATCCTTCGAATCTGGACTCAATTGTTTACAGAAACGCTAAAAGAACCAACATGTCTTTTTCCAATTTATGGAGTATAGTTGACAATTCTGGCTGATATTACCTGGAATTGATGCTTCGAACTCTAGCAATATTACTCCTCAAAACTAACTATAACCAATATATGGTCATGGTTAATATAGCCACTCAATTTCAAACTGACTGTTTTGCTTCGAAGAATAATCCATACTGTTTTGCTTCAAAAGCAATTCCAACCAATTGATAGGTTTTAATGCTTCGAACAGTGCTCATCCTTAAAGGATTCCAGGAGTTGTTTCAAAGGTTACTACTTTGATTAATAACCCTCGAACAGGCTTTTAAACCCTTTGAAGTGGACCACTATTCGAACATCCTAACATCTTTAAACATATAGTATGCTTCGAAGCCGGCCTCTGTATTTCGAAGCCGTTGTTATTTGATTTCTGGCGCCAAAATTTTGGCTTCGAAGCCAAGTACCCCGCTTCGAAGCTAATCTCAGCATCTGGGTTATTTTCTTTCCCTCCAAAAACTATCAATATTGGAAGAGACTCCTCATATTCGTACTTTAGTACTTAACGACTTACGCAATATATTTTTCAGACACAAAGCCCTCCCCCTTTTTATGTTCTGAAATCACTTGCCTTTCAACACACAAACCCTCATATCCCTCACTTCTTTATACTTTCCCCCTCCATTTTCAAAAAAGCGTACCATCAATGGCCTCTTCTTCATCAGAAGTACCAATCGTAGAACGTGTGAGCTCATCCGTAGCCTTGAAAAGGCTCATTGATATAGAGTGTGAGAAATACAAGGCTGGGGGGAAAAGCGCCATTGACGGGCGTGTCTTTGTCCCTCGTCGTCATGAGCGACAAGACTATGTGCTTGGGCCAATCTTCAAAGAGATCCCTATGGAGCTCCCAGCTCTGTACCCTCGTCTGGAAAACCAATGTTTCCTTTATGAAGGTGGTCTTGATTGGAGGAACTGGAGAATCAATCGCCCCCACCGATGTTGGCCCACGATGAGACCGGAGTGGCAAGAGTGGTATGATCGGGTTATCCCTGCGAGGACATTGGACCTTCAAGAGCTCTGCCTCCTCGATGCTCTCCGACTATCTAGGGTAACTATCCCGGAAGACCCTTTCTTAGTCCCTGCTGCTTTATGCTTTTGGAACCCTATCTTTAATTTCTTTCAATTTAGATGTGGGATGATGGCTCCTACTGTTCTTGATATTTGCCATCTACTAGGGGTGTCCCCCATCGGTACCATTATTACACCAGACTTTCCTGATTCAACAGTCTCTTTCTCCCTACCCTCACTTAACTTATCTTACAGTGATTTTGTTAAAGCTGAAAATAAGAAAGAGGGCCCGGTAACTGATAGGGAACTCTTTTCCTTCTTGTTATATTGGCTTTGTAAATTCCTCTTCTGCACCTCTTCACAAAGAATTATGCCTGAATTTGCTCCACTTGCCAAGGCCTTTGTTTTGCCAAAAAAAGTAGCCTTAGCCCCATACATTCTAGGCCATGTATATAGAGTTTGTTCCCTTTTTTGTGAGAAGCCTTTAGATGCGAATCAAGGGGGGCCATTCTGGATCCTTCAGTTTTGGCTTTTTGCCTATTTCACTGAACTACAATCCAAATGCCTTAAATTTTCTGGGTTACATTCTCTCACCCATGGCATAAGACTAGCCAATGCTTCTCTTTATCCTTCCTCTTTTGCTTTTTATTTCTCTTTCTTCCATCAACTACCAGCCGCCCTTCCTATTCACCGTTTTCGTCCCTTCGAGACCAACATAGGTCCACCTTGGTTGAGTCACTTCTCAAGTGACAAACTCTGTGCTTCACCTATTCATAAGGACATATGGGCTTCCCTTCTGCTTCCTAGAGAACTGTTCATCGGGACCACGAACCCCAGAGCTTATAAATGTATAGCAGAGCCTTATTGTCCTGCTCAATTTGCTAGACAATTTGGTTTCACCCAAGGGGTCCCAATACCCCTCTGCAGCAATACCAATCTGAGCCTTACCAGGAGAGATCTGAAAGTTAGGAAGTCAAGGCTGGAGGAGGCAGTCTTCAAATTCTTAGATGACTTGGCTAGTTTTGAGTACACCCCTTTCCTTCCTGAAGGCACCGCATTGAAGAGATACCAAAATTGGTGGGAGCATAATATGGAAATCTACTTAGCCATTTCACCTCAAAGTCTACTGGAGGTGTTGGGTGTGGCCAAGCCCAAGGGAGCCGAAACTGTCCCTTCCTCCACTGTGCCTTCTACAACCCAGTCCATTCCTGCTACATCAACTCCTTCGAAGTCCACTCGGGGCTGCTTCGAGGAAAGGTATATGCCTTTGTTTTCTTTCCTTAGACTATCACTATGATGCTTGTTTATCTTATTTTTTATTCTTCTCCTGTGAAGGTGGTCAGCAGCAAAAGAAAAGGACACTACTCGATCCTGAAAAGATAATAACTGAGGTGCAAGAAGAAGAAGATCCAGAGCACGAGTCACCCTTGATAAGGAAAACAAGAGTGGCTAGTTTGGTTCAAGAGGAGACAGCTGCTAAGGAAGTAGAGGAGGAGTTTATCTTCAGGGAATCCGAGTCTCAAACTGAAACAGCTAAGAAAACAATTGAGGAGCAAACAATACCAATCCATAGAAAAAAGAGAAGAAAGATGACTGTCTCTCCCTCCGATTTTGCTGAGGACTCTGATTCCGAAACAATCGCCCAAGCAATAGGAAAAAGGAGGAAAGTGACTGCTTCGACCACTACCTTAGTCGAAGATCCCATCCATGAGGCAGCTGCCAAGGCTGTGGACCAAGAACATTCCAAAGCCATAATTGTTTTTGAAAGGGCTGAGAAGAGACGTCAGCAACAAATTTTAAGAGAAGAAGCTGCTGCTGCCGATATGTTGCAAAGGGAAATAGTAAGAAAGCAACAGGCTGCCCAACATTACTCCCTTCGCAGCTCTCCCATTTGTACAAATACCACCGGATCGAGTAATTTCTTTCACTCTTCCGCTGTTTTCTTTTTATCAATTTTTTAATACTGGATTTTGACAATCCTTTGTATTTCTTCCTCTTGCAGCAACAACTACTGCATTTATCTTCCCAGCAAGGCCTCCTTCGATATCAGTTGAAGTTGACCAAATGCAACATGTGAAGACCATCCAAATCACATTCCCACTCTCTAGGCCTATATTCGATACACCTTCTTTGAGCCCAAGCATCCCTACGTCTCTTTTCCTTGGCTTACAGCCATATCTCCCTTTTTTGACTTTTAATCTGCCTCGGTCTTCTTCTTCTTCGAGCCTTGCTCTTCCTCCTTCCTTCACAGAAATTCCGAGTGCTATTCCATCTCTAATGGCAGCTGATTCTTTTTCAGAGGGTGCTAGTAGTTCTCCAATTCATGGTTCATCACCTATGCCTACTTCCAGCCCCTCCTCTCTTGACTCATTAGTGGCTAAGACCATAGAAGCTGCAAAAGATGCTCCATCCATCTCTCCCATCCCCATGCAGTCCTCTGTGTCCTTTACCACAATACTTTCCATGCCCTTTATGTCCAGGGATGAGGTAGACATCTTCGAAGGAAAGCTAGCTAGTCTCTTCGACATACCTTCTACCTCTCCAGCAGTTAGTGCTGAGGCTGAGCCATTAGCTTTGGCCGACTCCTTACTAGAAATTTTCGAGAGCCTTCCTTCCTCCAGCAGCAAGCCTTCTACACCTTCGATAGACATGGACGCATGCCTGGAACTGCTGACTTCTTTTTCGAGGATCCCCTTCGAGGCTCTACAAAGGCCTATCATCATGAATGGGTTCCTTCAATGCTGCAACATTGCTGAGCAGTCTGGCCTGAATGCCTCAAGTCATCTATCTCAGGCTGCAGCTACTATTGACTTCTATCTCAACATTTGTCAAGCTGCTCAGACTGCGGATGAGAAGCTAGCTAGGGACCAGAGTTTTGCTTCCCAGGTGCATACTGAGATATCAACGCTTAAGGAACAACACTCTTTTGCCTCCCACTTTAGAGTCCAACTGCTAGAGAAGAAAGCTCGTCTCGAGGAGGAGTTGGCCGCAGTAAACCAAGCTTTGGTTAGAACTGATACAAAATTGCACATCACCAACCAAGAGCTGGCTGATCGAAAAGAAGACATGGCTGCAGCTATTCAATTGTTTCCATCACTTAGTAGTAGGAAATCCACTATACAAAAACAATTAAGACATTGTAATGATTTCTGGGCCAATTTGTGGCACAATGTACTCAACTCTTTATAAAAGAACAAATTTTGTCCATCATTTGAATAGTCTTATGCTTTTGTATTTCATGTTTATTTTATTCCTTGTGTTTCCCAAATGGTTGGAAAATAAGGCTTCAAATATCTGCCATTAATCTTCTTGGGATGTACATACCCATTCAAATTTCTTAAATGGTATGCTCCAAAAGGCAGAACTCTATGAATTTGATATGGTCCTTCCCAGTTAGGTGACCATTTGCCAAACTTATGGCTTTTAATTCCTATTGGGAGTATTGTTTTCCATACCAAATCACCTTCATCAAAGCCAATATGTTTGACCCTCTTATTATAATTCTTGGCTGCTTTCTTCTTTTGGAAAAGAATGCTGTTTAATGCCAAAATCCTGGCTTCATCTATGCCTTCTAATTCCAAGCACATACTTTGATGGTACTGCTCAGGATCTAATTGATCTTGGCATCTTACCCTCAAAGATTTAACATTAATCTCCACAGGTAAAACTGCATCATGCCCATATACTAAGGCATAAGGAGTAACTCCTGTGCTTGACCTTGGGGAGGTTCTGGAAGCCCATAACACATCTATCAATAGATTATGCCAATCCCTAGGATTATCATCCACAACCTTTTGTATTCCTTTTTTCAAGGACTTATTGGATGATTCAGCTTGACCATTGGCTTGTGCATAATAAGGTGTGGAATTAACAAGACTAATCCCAAACTCTGCCACAAAAGCTTTCACCATTTTCCCATCGAACACAGTCCCATTATCAACTGTTATGGTTTGTGGGATACCAAATCTATGGATCAGATCTTTAATGAACCCAATAACCTCTGTTTGGTCTACAGCCTTGTATGGCTTAGCTTCGACCCACTTAGTGAAGTAGTCAGTGGCCCCTAGAATGAAACAGTGATGCTTCGAAGAGGGTGGGTGTATTTTTCCCATCATATCCATGGCCCATCCTCTGAATGGCCAAGGCTTCACTACTGCATGTAAATCAGTTATAGGCACATGCCTTATTGTGCCATGCTTCTGGCATGCTTGGCAACCCTTTGCATATTCTATGCAGTCTTTAAAGATAGTTGGCCAATAGTAGGAATGCGTTCGAAGCAACCATCTCATCTTCACACCAGGTTGATGAGCACCACAAATGCCTTCATGAACCTCAGCCATGGCTGTTAATGCTTCTTTTGGGCCTAAACACTCCAGCAATAAACCATCTCCCCCTCTTTTGTAGAGAGCATTACCATATAATATATATTGCATGGACTGTAATTTGATTCTCCTGCTGGCCTTCGAAGATGGACCAGTCAAATACTGCATTATTGGATGCCTCCAATCTTGTTCTTGTAAGTCATTATGATTGACTTCCAAGACCACATTCCTTTTACTCAAAGGTGGTATCAACTTTTGATATGTTGTTTGACTTATGTCCCTTTGGGCATTATCCCTTCTCTTGAAGTTCGAAACTTTCTGAGCCACATCATTAGCTCTATTATTCAAGAATCTTGGAACATGAGTTACATTAGCTACTTGAAATTGAGAAAGCAGATGTAATGCAATAACATAATATGGTAGAATAGTTATGCTTTGACACTTGAAAATCCCTTTCACTTGGTTAACTACCAATTGGGAATCCCCAAATATGTCAACCGCATGTACCTGTAATCCAATGAGGATTTCTAGCCCCACTATTAAGGCTTCATATTCAGCCTGGTTATTGGAACAAGTGGCTTCGTCCACTCTGAAACCATGTGTGGTTTCTACCCCCTGTGGAGATCTAATCACAACGCCAATTCCAATTAAACCATTGGTTTTCAATCCATCAAACCACATCTGCCATGGCTCAACATTAACCATATCAAGCTCCATTATCTCTTGGCTTTCTGTTTCAGATGGATGATCTGCCAGAAAATTAGCCAAAACTTGCCCTTTTACTGCTCTTTGAGGGACATATTCTAAATGGAATTCTGATAAGGCTAATATCCACTTGTCAATTCTTCCCCTCAACATAGGTCTGGATAACATGTACTTAACCAAATCTGTGGTTGCAATTACCAAGACAGTTGTAGGTAAAAGATAATATCTTAATTTTATTGCAACAAAATACAAAGCAAGACACAGCTTTTCAACAGTTGAATATTTACATTCACAAGAATTTAAAACCTACTAAGGTAATAAACAGCTTGCTCCTTGCCTTCTTCATTGTCTTGGGCCAAGAAAGCTCCCAATGAATCTTCTGCTGCAGCTATGTACAACTTCAAGGGCTTATCACCCTTAGGTGGCATCAATACTGGAGGTTTGGCCAAGTAGGCTTTGATACCTTCGAAAGCACTTTGGTGCTCTGCTGTCCACACAAATTCTTCTTCATCTTTTAGCCTTAACAAGGAAGAGAATATTTTAGTTTTTCCAGTAGTGTTAGAAATAAACCTTCGAAGAAAGTTAACCTGCCCAAGGAACCTTTGTAATTCTTTCTTACTTGATGGAGGCTTGGCTTCAATGATGGCCTTGGCTTTATTCTGATCAATCTGTATTCCTTTCTTGTGCACTACATAACCCAAGAAATTTCCAGATGATACGCCAAAAGCACACTTAAGGGGATTGAGCTTTAATTTGAACTTTCTCATCCTTTCAAAGGCTGCTTCTAAATGATACAGATGCTCCTCCATGGACTGGGATTTCACTACAATGTCATCAATATAACACTCTAGATACCCTCCAATGAGATCATGAAAGATGGTGTTCATAGCCCTCTGATATGTAGCCCCAGCATTCTTCAGACCAAATGGCATTTTAACCCATTCGAAGGTGCCAATATTCCCAGGACATCTGAATGCTGTCTTGTGGATATCCTCCTCTGCAATGCATATTTGGTTGTAACCCGAGTGACCATCCATCATTGATAAAACTTGATGCCCTGCTGAACTGTCTACCAGCAGATCCACTATAGGCATAGGGTACTCATCTTTAGGAGTTGCTAAGTTTAAGTTTCTAAAATCGATGCAAACCCTCATTTTGCCATTCTTCTTGACTACAGGCACAATATTAGATAACCATTCAACATACCTGGCTGTTCTAATAAAGCCCGCCTTGAGTAGTCTCAGAATCTCTTCCTTGACTTTCTGAATTACTTCTGGACTCATTCTTCTTGGTTTTTGCTTGTATGGCTTGAAATTAGGCTTCATAGGGAGCCTATGTTCCACTAATGACCTATCCAATCCTGGTAGTTCATTGTAGGACCATGCAAAGCAATCCTTGTATTTCTTCAGGATAACCAACAACTGGTCTCTGTCCAGAACATTCAAGCAAGCACTTATATAAGTGGGTTGTTGTATGGAACATTCCCCTAGATTTACTTCTTCTAAGGGGTCTTGCGTTTGAGAACTTATCGAAGCTTCTTCTCCAGTTTCTTCTACCTTCGAAGCAATCTTCTCACCTTGTTCTGCTTTTAGGTTCTTTAGTTCAACATCTTTACCCTCCTCCTCATAGACAAAATCTGTCCATAAGGCATCATCTTCCTGTATCTCCTGGACTTTTGTCTCAATGTCCAATGCACAGTATTTCCCAAGGGTCAGAATTCTGACCTGTTGCTGCTCTTGTTTACAGCCAACTATCATGGCTTCTCTTTCTCGCTGCTGTACTTTCTGGACTATTGCTTTTACATCCAATGGTGAGAATTTAACCAGAGCCAAAGACCTGGCTTCTTGTTCTTCATTCCTTTGCCTACAACCAGGCATCATTGTCATCTTTAACGACAATCTCTTCATCAGCACTCTCTTGAACCAAGTGCTTCAGGTGTGTCACTTCCTCATCAGCCGTCACTTCGGCTGAGCCATCAGCTTTCCTCAGTATACTGAGCGGTGTTACTCCCTCAATATACAACTTGGCCTCTGCAAAGTCTGCACAGGCTATGAAGGGTTGGGGATCTGCATCGATCTCCTCTGTCTCTCCATTGCCCAAAGCCATCATGATTTTCTGATGCAAGGAGGAAGGCACACATTTGTTAGTGTGGATCCAGTCTCTCCCAAGTAAGGCATTGTATTTAGCATTACTGTCGATTACAAAGAATGCTTTCATACAGTCCCTGGTTCCAACACTCAAATTAATGGGTAAAATCCCTTGAGCCATCTGTTTGTCTCCAGCAAAGCCAGCGATGGTTGTGCTGGTAGGGATCAACCTGGGATTCTTTTTCCCTAGTTTCTTCAGAGAAGATTTCGGCAACAAGTTTACCGCTGCCCCATTGTCTATTAGGACTCTGTTCAGCTGAATCCCATCGAAGAAAGCCTTGATGTACAAAGGCTTGACATGTTGGGTCATGGAATTCGAGGGATATTCAAAAGGATATGAGAGGTTGATGCTCACCTCTTCTTCGCTTTCACACTCAGTTTCCATTGGAATAGCCATTCCAGAAACATCCTGTACCATGCTCACTTGTGATTCTTCACTAGAGACAGGAATTGGATCCATGTCTTGGTCACTTTGGTTCTCATCTTCAGCCTGGAACTCATGAGGCAATATGTGAACCATATTGACTGACACTGGCGGAAATGAGCCAAATTGGATGACTGGCTGTACCTTCTCTTCCCCTTGGCTACCTTGCCCAGTGACTTCAACAGCATCCTCCATGCTGCACTCTGGCATTTCATTGTTAACTGATCCCTTCGAAGGATCCTTCTCAACTGGTTCTCCAGTCAGGAATGTCTGCTCAGCCATGAAGGCTTCGAACATTTCCTCTTCTATCATTTCCTTCTTTTGGCTCATGCCAATCTCTTCTTCCGTTTCGCTATCACTTTCCATCAGAGCCTTTTCCAGCCCTGCCAAACTAGATTTCTCTCTGGCCTTTAGTTCAGAATGAACCTGGGCCAACTGTTCTCTGCTACAAACCACTTTGCTTTGTAGGGTCGGTTTTGGAGTATGGTCTGACTTCGAAGTTTTCTTTCCTTCTGCCTTGACCAGTGAAGAACTTTCCCCACTTTCCTTCAGATCTTGTTGGTACTGGGTGTACCTGCGCTGAATCTTCCTCCTCTGTGATCTGGAAATAACTGGAACCATATTTGGTTCCTTTGTCTTTGGATGTTTCAACAATACCCAGTTGTTCGGAGCCACCAAAGGAGGCTTGACCATCCTGCCTTGGATTCCAACATCTCTTCGAACAGGCAGTTCCTTAGGTTTGCTTTGCATTACAAACCAGTCTGGGACTCCAGGTACCCACGAACTTGCTGACTTAGATGTTGAGCTGCCTTTTTCGACCTTCGAAGCCGTCTTCGAAGCTGGCTGTGAAGGTACGTGGTTAGCTCTGACCTCATGCTTTGAGCCCGATTCAGACCTTTGATGAAGGTAATCACTTTCTGTCCTTCGTGAAGCTGGTCTAGGAAGCCAATCCCTGGCTTTATTTCCATGAAATGAGCCCCTCTCCAGTCTTCTTTCAGCATGGCAACTCTCCATTCTGTAGTAATTGGGTGGCTTAGATTCATGTAAAGGCCTTTTGCCTTTAGCATGCATCCTGTCCATTGCAAGCTCAACCATTGGTGGTCGCTGCCTGTCACCAGCCGGATACGGCCTTTTGTTGTAAGCGTTGGTTGACTTAGGACGCCTCTGAACGTCCCTGTAATATTGCTTACCGTCAACTGGAAGCCCCTTCAACCATTTGTAGCTTAGCCTACATCTGGGACACATCCTCTGCATTACTGCTGCTTCCAAAGAATCGTCATCCAGTACTTCTTCATCAGAGTGTTCCTTCTGATGTGAGAAACCTTGTCCAATGACTGGTGGGTTTCTAGTCTCCTTCTTGGCAGTTGTCTGGTTGGCAATATGCATTTGCACATTGACTTCTTCCAATTCCTGCAGAGATAAATTCTGAAAGTTTGGAACAACCACATTAGCCGCGCTTTCTCCAACTTCTGGAAACGGGTTGCTGTCAATCCCCATGGCCTTCTCTGTTTTGGCTGGGAACTTCAAACTACCTTTCCGAATTTGTTCTTGGATCCTGTCTCGAAAAACAATGCAGTTTTTAGTCGAGTGAGACCAAGAATTATGCCATTTACAGTATACTTTTCCTTTAAGTTCATCTGGAGATGGCAGTTTTACTCCTTTTGGTAACTTAAGGAAATTTGCTGCAAGCAAATGATCAAAAATGTCATCTGCTTTTGTTAAATCGAAAGAGTACTTTCTGTGAAAATCTTTCTTTTTAAACTGCTGGTCGATGGTTGTATCCTTATGAATTAATGCTTCACAGATTACAGGTTCTTTACCCACAATCTCTGCTGCATCGATCTCATAATTGGGATCTCTATAATACGTCTTATACGAAGCATTATTTCAATCTTGTTCTTCCTCTAGTAATGCTTCATATCGAGACACCTTATAGGTCAGTTCGACCAAATCCCTGAATTCAGTTGAGTCAAACTTCTTTCGAAGCCTGAACTCTAAACCGTTTTGAGCCAATCTTACAAATTCTGGCTTTGGAATGATGACCCTACATTTATTTCGAGCCCTTTTAAATCTGGCAATAAACTGAGTGGCCTTTTCTTCAGGCCTTTGACTCAATCTTGCCAAGTCTGCCATAGAAACCTCTGGCTCCGACTGGAAAAATTGGGCATGAAATGCCTCTTCCATTTGTTGCCAATTTTGAATGGAGCCAGGTGTAAGGTTGATGTACCATACAAATGCTCCCCCAGTTAGAGAGTTTGGAAATAATCTCAGTTTCATGTAATCATGATTAGTGAATTCACCACACTGAGCAGCGAATCTGGCAATGTGCTCTACTGTTGACTGATTTCCAGTTCCATAGAATAAGGTAAAATCCGGTATTCTGAATCCTCTTGGGTATTCATGTACCCTGTCTACCCATTCTGGGTATGGTTTTCTGTATACAGGAGTCTGGACCCCCCGAGCCATCGGTCCACACATCTCCCTAACAATATCAGCAATTTGGTCCCTAGGGACCATATTTCGTGCTTGTTGAACCACTATGGGAGGGACAAACACAGGGTTTGGTGGACAAACTTGCGCCTGTGGTCCTCTTGGTCCATAAAGTGGTACATTTGGGACTGGTTGCCCCTGTGGTGCAGGTTGCTGTTGGGGGTATGGGTAACCCCTTTGAGCCTGTCCTGCGAAAGGACCTGCGAAAGGTGCTGGAACAGGTGTTGTGTCCCTTCCATTTACAGGAAAACCTTCCAACCCCCCGGGTATAAATTCGAACAAGGGATTATTATATCCCCTAGTGCCAGGTATGGCTTCGAACATAGGATTAGTAACCATTCTTATGCCAGTTTCTTGTACTTGGCCAGATCCACCAACTTGTGTGGCTTCACTGTTGAGTACTGAGGCATTTTGGCCTATTACAGGCCTCGAAATAGGTTCATACCAAGACTGAGGCGATGGTCTCTCATAGTTCTGAGTACTAGTTCGACCATTAGATTGTCCATTAACTTGCATAGGCTGTTTATCTCTAGCCAATCTTTGCTGAGGGACATTTAAAACTTCCTCTGTGTGTCTTATGTTTGTTGGTTGGTGGTTATTCATTCGATCCAAAAAGGATGTTGCCCACCTTTCCATTGTGTTCATTAATTGTTGTCCCATAGCATCTACTAAGCCATCCCATGGATTTGTTGGCTGAGTAGATGGAACAGTTGATGGTCCAATTCCTTGGTTTCGTCCAATATTATGAACATATGGTTCTTGTCCAGAAGTACTGGTCTGTTCGACCATAGGTTCTGATAACATAGGAGTTTCCACAGGATGTGTTACCACATTATCCTCTGGATTAGGTATTTCTACCTCTCCTTCTACGCCTTCTTCCAGACGTTCATTTTCTCCTTGTCGTCTTCGTCTAGCCATTTTAACAGGTCCCACTGGGCGTGCCAAAAATATATGTTGGCTTTTTGGCTTTCGAAGGGTATTTTAGTGAATGTGAGCGTGCCAGTAAGGATCAATTAGTCCTTACAGAAATTATAATTGCCAACCAATTATCAGACGATTGTGTTGTAGTTCTTTCAGCCTCAATGAAGAGGACTTTTACTGGTGGCTTGACTTAGGAGAAATTAAGAGAAATAACAGTTTAATGTGAAGAACAATCGAAGTATTTTATTAAGATGAACACTTACAATGGTCCAAACTCAGCCTCGAAGAGATTTACAGCAACAGTCTACTTGAATCTACTTGAAACTACTCCTATGAATCGAAGTACAGTGCGGGTATTTAAATAACAGGTATTTAAAGTGCAGGAAATGTAAAACTGGAAAAGTAAATATGAAGTAAAGACTGGTTTGTATGATCTGAGTCTGGGGTTTTTTCTGAGGGCTTCCTTGCTATTTATACTTGTCAAGGATGACCTTCGAACTACACTTCAAACCGTCGAACTGCTCCTCCATGATCGTCAATCATGCTGCCTTAGAAGTAGTTCCACTATGCCATCACTTGCAGTTAAGCTTCCCTCTTGTATTTGAATTTGAATATGAGCAATCGTTGAAGCCACGTCACCTTGTATTTCCTTACTGATCTAGTACTACTCAGATCACGTAAGAACCAATATTCATTGCCATGTGTACGACCGGGATCAAAGACTTGAATCCTCTTCCCATAATACCCCTATTCCGCCACGTGTCGAATTGTAATTGGCTTTTACAAAATATGTAGCCAACAGGTAAAGAGTGCAAAGATTCTGCCCAAGAGGCCAGTCTTGTTGGTGAAGCAGATGTAATATTCACCGAGAGTGAGAAATTAAGCTTTCTACTCATTGAAAGACTTGAAAAGTATTCGCAACAGACGAAGCAAGGTGGGCATGGAAAAGCAAAATCTTAAAGTAATTTTCTAAATAATCAGTATTTTGCATTTTAATTTCAATTATTATTATTGTGATCAGTACGTCATCTATAAAAAAATATTATTTTATTCCACATCATCGCCACATCACTGTGCCTAGTCATCAGTGCACCGTTAGGGATCATAGAAACGGTGCGATGTAGCACCACCCTTTATTTATTTGAAGTATCTCTCTCACTTTAGATTTGACTCTCCCCATTTGCATATGGTATTGTGAATGATGAATTTATCTCCACATGAAATTAGTGAGATGATGCGTTTTATCCTACACCTGCAAAAGAAATCAAAGTGAGAGATCACCCCGACCTAGTATGGTAGGGAGGACCATCCGACGATCAAGTCCGCACTTTGGTAGGCATAGTTATAGCATGGAAATAAAGTAAAGATGAGTTTATGTTGTTGTTTTTTGTTACCTCTTCCTGTCCCGTTTGCTTATTTGCTTGACTCCCTTCTATAGTTAATTGGTACAACAATAATAGAGATTACTAATTTTAGAACTCTAAAAAGGCCACTAATGACATGGCACTCAATAAAAAAAGAAAAAAATACAACATAAAGGTCAAAACATCAAATCATTCATAGTGAGGCCTACTGCTACATCATTAGTGGTAACACTAATTAATGCTCCCACTCATTTTCCTAATTGGTATGCCATTGTTTGTCAATCCTCTCTTGATTAGACAGTCAATCTTTTGTCAGTGGCCAACTTGCATTTGCATTTGCTACCGATCGTCGGATCTCTGTTTATCGAATGGTTGCCTCTCCTTGTCAGAAGTGGTGGCCAACTTGCATCTGGGAACGCCCATTGGATCTTAATTGATCGAACAAACACTCCTCTGTCAGAGATTATTTTGATGGTGGAGAACTTGTATTTTCCCTCGTCCGTTGGATTTGTCCCGATCGGAGGGTCATCTTTTTGTCAATGAGCATTCGTCTGATATGCTCAATGGATCTAGTCGGCCTTATATTTATTTCGAGTTGCATCAATCTGGGCTTTTCTGGCTTACTTGGGCCTATGGGCTTGGATATCTACTTGCCACAGATATTATTATCCTTATATTTATTTGGAATTTCTCTCTCACTTTTAGAGTTTCTTTGTAATAATTTGTGCTGTATTCAATATTCAATATAATTATAATTGATTGGATTCCATTATAATATCATATATCAACTCCAAAAAAAAAAAAAAAAAAAAAAAAAAAAAATTTATTGGTTTTGTGATTGTATGAGATAATTAGAAAAAGTTAGAGAGTTAAAAAATAGTCTAAATATTTATTTTAAAAATATGTAATATAAATTCGAATTCAATATAATATAAATCACATGAAATAAATTTGGTCAACATATTTTATTTTTTAGTAGTAACTTTTTTGAAGTATGTAATCTTGATGGGTGACACTATTATTAATAGAAAATTATTTAATTCCCCCCTCAACTTAATTTTTATTAGTTAAAATTGTGAGATTCAATCTCTTTTATGCGATTGTTGTTAAACAGACAACTAAACACATGTCAAAAACTGAATGATGTGGACTAATACTCTAAAACCTGAAAACAATCTATGTTTAATTACCAATTGATCAAAAATATCTAGTAACCCAAATTACAAAACCTTCACAGACCACATGTGAAAACCAACGTTCCATATTTGCATACCACACATTACCTATCAAGAAACTAAATTAAATATATATCTTGCATACACATTTTGCACATGCCTATGTACATTTTTTTTGAAAAGTGGTTTCATCAAAGTTTTTATGATGCTTCCTCTCCCAGTGTATTTCCCACTCACATTTTTCATACCCCACACTCTATACTGCATTTATAAAAGGGACTAACTACTACTACAACAACTCACCTCTCAACTCATCTTTCACTCTCTCACCTTAGAACAAACTACTCTGAACAAAAAAAGGGTCCTCAACAGCTCAACTATTGTCATATCTTCAATCTCTCTTGTCTCCCTATATTTCTCTTTCCTCTAATCCAGAGACGAAGCTTTTCTACCATCGATTCAAATGGCGAAAGCAATCAGAGATTTGAAGTCTTGGATTGATGAAGCTGCACCGGCCCTCCTCCTCATTTCGCGCACTAAGACTTCCAATTCTCTTCCATTGGAGACCATACCAGAAGAAAAGGATTCCGATGACTGCAAGGAGGATGTGTAGAAACTAGTTTTTATGTATAAATCAGTGTATTGTTAATATATATATATATATATATCAGATGATATTCAAAATTTAGAAACTGAAGTTCTTTGCAGAGTTTTGTATGTCTAATTGACAAATTATCAATTTAGGCCTTACCCCCTTTTTTTGGGGTCTGGAAACAAGCCAAACTCTATGTTATAAAGCTTCTTTTTCCCTCAATTTAGTT
>CM069912.1:50693342-50947695 GCA_036172215.1 Camellia granthamiana | reverse complement strand
CGGGCTCAAAGCATGAGGGTCAGAGCCAACCACGTACCTTCACAGCCAGCTTCGAAGACGGCTTCGAAGGTCGAAAAAGGCAGTTCAACATCTAAGTCAGCAAGTTCGTGGTACTTGGAGTCCCAGAC
Organism: Camellia granthamiana; assembly: GCA_036172215.1. NCBI lineage: Eukaryota > Viridiplantae > Streptophyta > Magnoliopsida > Ericales > Theaceae > Camellia > Camellia granthamiana. The sequence continues at coordinate 50,947,567 of CM069912.1, read as the reverse complement.
TGGGTTTGTAATGCAAAGCAAACCTAGGGAACTGCCTGTTCGAAGAGATGTTGGAATCCAAGGCAGGATGGTCAAGCCTCCCTTTTGGTGGCTCCGAACAACTGGGTGTTGCTGAAACATCCAAAGACAAAGGAAACCAAATATGGTTCCAGTTATTTCCAGATCACAGAGGAGGAAGATTCAGCGCAGGTACACCCAGTACCAGCAAGATCTGAAAGAAAGTGGGGAGAGTTCTTCACTGGTCAAGGCAGAAGGAAAGAAAACTTCGAAGTCAGACCATACTCCAAAACCGACCCTACAAAGCAAAGTGGTTTGTAGCAGAGAACAGTTGGCCCAGGTTCATTCTGAACTAAAGGCCAGAGAGAAGTCTAGTTTGGCAGGGCTGGAAAAGGCTCTGATGGAAAGTGATAGCGAAACGGAAGAAGAGATTGGCATGAGCCAAAAGAAGGAAATGATAGAAGAGGAAATGTTCGAAGCCTTCATGGTTGAGCAAACATTCCTGACTGAAGAACCAGTTGAGAAGGATCCTTCGAAGGGATCAGTTAACAATGAAATGCCAGAGTGCAGCATGGAGGATGCTGTTGAAGTCACTGGGCAAGGTAGCCAAGGGGAAGAGAAGGTACAGCCAGTCATCCAATTTGGCTCATTTCTGCCAGTGTCAGTCAATATGGTACACATATTGCCTCATGAGTTCCAGGCTGAAGACGAGAGCCAAAGTGACCAAGACATGGATCCAATTCCTGTCTCTAGTGAAGAGTCACAAGTGAGTATGGTACAGGATGCTTCTGGAATGGCTATTCCAATGGAAACTGAGTGTGAAAGCGAGGAAGAGGTGAGCATCAACCTCTCATATCCTTTTGAATATCCCTCGAATTCCATGACCCAACATGTCAAGCCTTTGTATATCAAGGCTTTCTTCGATGGGATACAGCTGAACCGAGTCCTAATAGACAATGGGGCAGCGGTAAACTTATTACCGAAATCTTCTTTGAAGAAACTAGGGAAAAAGAATCCCAGGTTGATCCTTACCAGCACAACCATCGCTGGCTTTGCTGGAGACAAACAAATGGCTCAAGGGATTTTACCCATTAATTTGAGTGTTGGAACTAGGGACTGTATGACAGCATTCTTTGTAATCGACAGTAATGCTAAATACAATGCCTTACTTGGGAGAGACTGGATCCACACTAACAAATGTGTGCCTTCCTCTTTGCATCAGAAAATCATGATGGCTTTGGGCAATGGAGAGACAGAGGAGATTGATGCAGATCCCCAACCCTTCATAGCCTGTACAGACTTTGCAGAGGCCAAGTTGTATATTGAGGGAGTAACACCGCTCAGTATACTGAGGAAAGCTGATGGCTCAGCCGAAGTGACGGCTGATGAGGAAGTGACACACCTGAAGCACTTGGTTCAAGAGAGTGCTGATGAAGAGATTGTCGTTAAAGATGACAATGATGCCTGGTTGTAGGCAAAGGAATGAAGAACAAGAAGCCAGGTCTTTGGCTCTGGTTAAATTCTCACCATTGGATGTAAAAGCAATAGTCCAGAAAGTACAGGAGCAAGAAAGAGAAGCCATGATAGTTGGCTGTAAACAAGAGCAGCAACAGGTCAGAACTCTGACCCTTGGGAAATACTGTGCATTGGACATTGAGACAAAAGTCCAGGAGATACAGGAAGAGGATGCCTTATGGACAGATTTTGTCTATGAGGAGGAGGGTAAAGATGTTGAACTAAAGAACCTAAAAGCAGAACAAGGTGAGAAGATTGCTTCGAAGGTAGAAGAAACTAGAGAAGAAGCTTCGATAAGTTCTCAAACGCAAGACCCCTTAGAAGAAGTAAATCTAGGGGAAGGTTCCATACAACAACCCACTTATATAAGTGCTTGCTTGAATGTTCTGGACAGAGACCAGTTGTTGGTTATCCTGAAGAAATACAAGGACTGCTTTGCATGGTCCTACAATGAACTACCAGGATTGGATAGGTCATTAGTGGAACATAGGCTCCCTATGAAGCCTAATTTCAAGCCATACAAGCAGAAACCAAGAAGAATGAGTCCAGAAGTAATTCAGAAAGTCAAGGAAGAGATTCTGAGACTACTCAAGGCAGGCTTTATTAGAACAGCCAGGTATGTTGAATGGTTATCTAATATTGTGCCTGTAGTCAAGAAGAATGGCAAAATGAGGGTATGCATCGATTTCAGAAACTTAAATCTAGCAACTCCTAAAGATGAGTACCCTATGTCTATAGTGGATCTGCTGGTAGACAGTTCAGCAGGGCATCAAGTTTTATCAATGATGGATGGTCACTCTGGTTACAACCAAATATGCATTGCAGAGGAGGATATCCACAAGACAGCATTCAGATGTCCTGGGAATATTGGCACCTTCGAATGGGTTAAAATCCCATTTGGTCTGAAGAATGCTGGGGCTACATATCAGAGGGCTATGAACACCATCTTTCATGATCTCATTGGAGGGTATCTAGAGTGTTATATTGATGACATTGTAGTGAAATCCCAGTCCATAGAGGAGCATCTATATCATTTAGAAGCAGCCTTTGAAAGGATGAGAAAGTTCAAATTAAAGCTCAACCCCCTTAAGTGTGCTTTTGGCGTATCATCTGGAAATTTCTTGGGTTATGTAGTGCACAAGAAAGGAATACAGATTGATCAGAATAAAGCCAAGGCCATCATTGAAGCCAGACCTCCATCAAGTAAGAAAGAATTACAAAGGTTCCTTGGGCAGGTTAACTTTCTTCGAAGGTTTATTTCTAACACTGCTGGAAAAACTAAAATATTTTCTTCCTTGTTAAGGCTGAAAGATGAAGAAGAATTTGTGTGGACAGCAGAGCACCAAAGTGCTTTCGAAGGTATCAAAGCCTACTTGGCCAAACCTCCAGTGCTAATGCCACCTAAGGGTGATAAGCCCTTGAAGTTGTACATAGTTGCAGCAGAAGATTCATTGGGAGCTTTCTTGGCCCAAGACAATGAAGAAGGCAAGGAGCAAGCTGTTTATTACCTTAGTAGGTTTTTAAATTCTTGTGAATGTAAATATTCAGCTGTTGAAAAGCTGTGTCTTGCTTTGTATTTTGCTGCAATGAAATTAAGATATTATCTTTTACCTACAACTGTCTTGGTAATTGCAACCACAGATTTGGTTAAGTACATGTTATCCTGACCTATGTTGAGGGGAAGAATTGACAAGTGGATACTAGCCTTATCAGAATTTCATTTAGAATATGTCCCTCAAAGGGCAGTAAAAGGGCAAATTTTGGCCAATTTTCTGGCAGATCATCCATCTCAAACAGAAAGCCAAGAGATAATGGAGCTTGGTATGGTTAATGTTGAGCCATGGCAGATGTGGTTTGATGGATCGAAAGCCAATGGCTTAATTGGAATTGGTGTTGTGATTAGATCTCTACAGGGGGTAGAAACCACACATGGTTTCAGAGTGGACGAAGCCACTTGTTCCAATAACCAGGCTGAATATGAAGCCTTAATAGTGGGGCTAGAAATCCTCATTGGATTACAGGTACATGCAGTTGACATATTTGGGGATTCCCAATTGGTAGTTAACCAAGTGAAAGGGATTTTCAAGTGTCAAAGCATAACTATTCTGCCATATTATGTTGTTGCATTACATCTGCTTTCTCAATTTCAAGTAGCTAATGTAACTCATGTTCCAAGATTCTTGAATAATAGAGCTAATGATGTGGCTCAGAAAGCTTCGAATTTCAAGAGAAGGGATAATGCCCAAAGGGACATAAGCCAAACAACATATCAAAAATTAATACCACCTTTGAGTAAAAGGAATGTGGTCTTGGAAGTCAATCATAATGACTTACAAGAACAAGATTGGAGGCATCCAATAATGCAGTATTTGATTGGTCCATCTTCGGAGGCCAGCAGGAGAATCAAATTACAGTCCATGCAATATATATTATATGGTAATGCTCTCTACAAAAGAGGGGGAGATGGTTTATTGCTGGAGTGTTTAGGCCCAAAAGAAGCATTAACAGCCATGGCTGAGGTTCATGAAGTCATTTGTGGTGCTCATCAACCTGGTGTGAAGATGAGATGGTTGCTTTGAAGGCATTCCTACTATTGGCCAACCATCCTTAAAGACTGCATAGAATATGCAAAGGGTTGCCAGGCATGCCAGAAGCATGGCACAATAAGGCATGTGCCTATAACTGATTTACATGCAGTAGTGAAGCCTTGGCCATTCAGAGGATGGGCCATGGATATGATGGGAAAAATACACCCACCCTCTTCGAAACATCACTGTTTCATTCTAGTGGCCACTGACTACTTCACTAAGTGGGTCGAAGCTAAGCCATACAAGGCTGTAGACCAAACAGAGGTTATTGGGTTCATTAAAGATCTGATCCATAGATTTGGTATCCCACAAACCATAACAGTTGATAATGGGACTGTGTTCGATGGGAAAATGGTGAAAGCTTTTGTGGCAGAGTTTGGAATTAGCCTTGTTAATTCCACACCTTATTATGCACAAGCCAATGGTCAAGCTGAATCATCCAATGAGTCCTTGAAAAAAGGAATACAAACGGTTGTGGAGGATAATCCTAGGGATTGGCATAATCTATTGTTAGATGTGTTATGGGCTTACAGAACCTCCCCAAGGTCAAGCACAGGAGTTACTCCTTATGCCTTAGTATATGGGCATGATGCAGTTTTACCTGTGGAGATTAATGTTAAATCTTTGAGGGTAAGATGCCAAGATCAGTTAGATCTTGAGCAGTACCATCAAAGTATGTGCTTGGAATTAGAAGGCATAGATGAAGCCAGGATTTTGGCATTAAACAGCATTCTTTTCCAAAAGAAGAAAGCAGCCAAGAATTATAATAAGAGGGTCAAACATATTGGCTTTGATGAAGGTGATTTGGTATGGAAAACAATACTCCCAATAGGAATTAAAAGCCATAAGTTTGGCAAATGGTCACCTAACTGGGAAGGACCATATCAAATTCATAGAGTTCTGCCTTTTTGAGCATACCATTTAAGAAATTTGAATGGGTATGTACATCCCAAGAAGATTAATGGCAGATATTTGAAGCCTTATTTTCCAACCATTTGGGAAACACAAGGAATAAAATAAACATGAAATACAAAAGCATAAGACTACTCAAATGATGGACAAAATTTGTTCTTTTATAAAGAGTTGAGTACATTGTGCCACAAATTGGCCCAGAAATCATTACAATGTCTTAATTGTTTTTGTATAGTGGATTTCCTGTTACTAAGTGATGGAAACAATTGAATAGCTACAGCCATGTCTTCTTTTCGATCAGCCAGCCCTTGGTTGGTGATGTGCAATTTGGTATCAGTTCTAACCAAGGCTTGGTTTACTGCGGCCAACTCCTCCTCAAGACGAGCTTTCTTCTCCAGCAGTTGGACTCGAAAGTGGGAGGCAAAAGAGTGTTGTTCCTTAAGCGTTGATATCTCAGTATGCACCTGGGAAACAAAACTCTGGTCCCTAGCTAGCTTCTCATCCGCAGTCTGAGCAGCATGACAAATGTTGAGATAGAAATCAATAGTAGCTGCAGCCTGAGATAGATGACTTGAGACATTCAGGCCAGACTGCTCAGCAATGTTACAGCATTGAAGGAACCCATTCTTGATGATAGGCCTTTGTAGAGTCTCGAAGGGGATCCTCGAAAAAGAAGTCAGCAGTTCCAGGCATGCGTCCATGTCTATCGAAGGTGTAGAAGGCTTGCTGCTGGAGGAAGGAAGACTCTCGAAAATTTCTAGTAAGGAGTCGGCCAAAGCTAATGGCTCAGCCTCAGCACTAACTGCTGGAGAGGTAGAAGGTATGTCAAAGAGACTAGCTAGCTTTCCTTCGAAAATGTCTACCTCATCCCTGGACATAAAGGGCATGGAGAGTGTTGTGGTGGAGGACACGGAGGACTGCATGGGGATGAGAGAAATGGATGGAGCATCTTTTGCAGCCTCTATGGTCTTAGCCACCAACGAGTCAAGTGAGGAGGGGCTGGAAGTAGGCATAGGTGATGAACCATGAATTGAAGAACTACCAGCACCCTCTGAAGAAGAATCAACTGCCATCAGAGATGGAATAGCACTCGGAATTTCTGTGAAGGAAGGAGGAAGAGCAAGGCTCGAAGAAGAAGAAGATTGATGCAGATTAAAAGTCAAAAAAGGGAGATATGGCTGTAAGCCAAGGAAAAGAGACGCAGGGATGCTTGGGCTCAAAGAAGGTGTATCGAATATAGGCTTAGAGAGTGGGAGCGTGATTTGGATGGTCTTCACATGTTGCATTTGGTCAACTTCAACTGAGATCGAAGGAGGCCTTGCTGGGAAGATAAATGCAGTAGTTGTTGCTGCAAGAGGAAGAAATACAAAGGACTGTCAAAATTCAGTATTAAAAAAAATTGACAAAAAGAAAACAACGGAAGAGTGAAAGAAATTACTCGATCCAATGGTATTTGTACAAATGGGAGAGCTGCGAAGGGAGTAATGTTTGGCAGCCTGTTGCTTTCTTACTATTTCCCTTTGCAACATATCGGCAGCAGCAGCTTCTTCTCTTAAAATTTGTTGCTGCCGTCTCTTCTCAGCCCTTTCAAAAACAATTATGGCTTTGGAATGTTCTTGGTCCACAGCCTTGGCAGCTGCCTCATGAATGGGATCTTCGACTAAGGTAGTGGTTGAAGCAGTCACTTTCCTCCTTTTTCCTATTGCTTGGGCAATTGTTTCGGAATCAGAGTCCTCAGCAAAATCGGAGGGAGAGACAGTCATCTTTCTTCTCTTTTTTCTATGGATTGGTATTGTTTGCTCCTCAATTGTTTTCTTAGCTGTTTCAGTTTGAGATTCGGATTCCCTGAAGATAAGCTCCTCCTCTACCTCCTTAGCAGCTGTCTCCTCTTGAACCAAATCAGCCACTCTTGTTTTCCTTATCAAGGGTGACTCGTGCTCTGGATCTTCTTCTTCTTCTTTTTCTTATTCTTCTTGCGCCTCAGTTATTGTCTTTTCAGGCTCGAGTAGTTTCCTTTTCTTTTGCTGTTGACCACCTTCACAGGAGAAGAATAAAAAATAAGATAAACAAGCATCATAGTGATAGTCTAAGGAAAGAAAACAAAGGCATATACCTTTCTTCGAAGCAGCCCGAGTGGACTTCGAAGGAGTTGATGTAGCAGGAATGGACTGGGTTATAGGAGGCACAGTGGAGGAAGGGACAGTTTCGGCTCCCTTGGGCTTGGCCACACCTAACACCTCCAGTAGGCTTTGAGGTGAAATGGCTAAGTAGATTTCCATATTATGCTCCCACCAATTTTGGTATCTCTTCAATGCGGTGCCTTCAGGAATGAAAGGGGTGTACTCAAAACTAGCCAAGTCATCTAAGAATTTGAAGACTGCCTCCTCCAGCCTTGACTTCCTAACTTTCAGATCTCTCCTGGTAAGGCTCAGATTGGTGTTGCTGCAGAGAGGTATTGGGACCCCTTGGGTGAAACCAAATTGTCTAGCAAATTGAGCAGGACAATAAGGCTCTGCTATACATTTATAAGCTCTGGGGTTCGTGGTCCCGATGAACAGTTCTCTAGGAAGCAGAAGGGAGGCCCATATGTCCTTGTGAATAGGTGAAGCACAGAGCCTATCACTTAAGAAGTGACTCAACCAAGTTGGACCTATGTTGGTCTCGAAGGGACAGAATCGGTGAATAGGAAGGGCGGCTGGTAGTTGATGGAAGAAAGAGAAATAAAAAGCAAAAGAGGAAGGATAAAGAGAAGCATTGGCTAGTCTTATGCCATGGGTGAGAGAATGTAACCCAGAAAATTTAAGGCATTTGGATTGTAGTTCAGTGAAATAAGCAAAAAGCCAAAGCTGAAGGATCCAGAATGGCCCCCCTTGATTCGCATCTAAAGTCTTCTCACAAAAAAAGGAACAAACTCTATATACATGACCTAGAATGTATGGGGCTAAGGCTACTCTTTTTTGCAAAACAAAGGCCTTGGCAAGTGGAGCAAATTCAGGCATAATTCTTTGTGAAGAGGTGCAGAAGAGGAATTTGCAAAGCCAATATAACAAGAAGGAAAAGAATTCCCTGTCAGTTACCGGGCCCTCTTTCTTATTTTCAGCTTTAACAAAATCGCTGTAAGATAAGTTAAGTGAGGGGAGGGAGAAAGAGACTGTTGAATCAGGAAAGTCTGGTGTAATAATGGTACCTATGGGGGACACTCCTAGTAGATGGCAAATGTCAAGAACAGTAGGAGCCATCATCCCACATCTAAATTGAAAGAAATTAAAGATAGGGTTCCAAAAGCATAAAGCAGCAGGGACTAAGAAAGGGTCTTCCGGGATAGTTACCCTAGATAGTCAGAGAGCATCGAGGAGGCAGAGCTCTTGAAGGTCCAATGTCCTCGCAGGGATAACCCGATCATACCACTCTTGCCACTCCGGTCTCATCGTGGGCCAACATCGGTGGGGGCGATTGATTCTCCAGTTCCTCCAATCAAGACCACCTTCATAAAGGAGACAGTGGTTTTCCAGACGAGGTTACAGAGCTGGGAGCTCTATAGGGATCTCTTTGAAGATTGGCCCAAGCACGTAGTCTTGTCGCTCATGACGACGAGGGACAAAGACACGCCCGTCAATGGCGCTTTTCCCCCCAGCCTTGTATTTCTCACACTCTACATCAATGAGCCTTTTCAAGGCTACGGATGAGCTCACACGTTCTACGATTGGTACTTCTGATGAAGAAGAGGCCGTTGATGGTACGTTTTTTTGAAAAGGGAGGGGAAAGTAGAAAGAAGTGAGGGATATGAGGGTTTGTGCGTTAAAAGGCAAGTGATTTCAGAACATAAAAAAGGGGGGGCTTTGTGTCTGAAAAATATATTGCGTAAGTCGTTAAGTACTAAAAGTACGAATATGAGGAGTCTCTTCCAATATTGATAGTTTTTGGAGGGAAAGAAAATAACCCAGATGCTGAGATTAGCTTCGAAGCGGGGTATTTGGCTTCGAAGCCAAAATTTTGGCGCCAAAAATCAAATAACAACGGCTTCGAAATACAGAGGCCGGCTTCGAAGCATACTACATGTTTAAAGATGCTAGGATGTTCGAATATTGGTCCACTTCAAAGGGTTTAAAAGCCTGTTTGAGGGTTATTAATCAAAGTAACAACCTTTGAAGCAACTCCTGGAATCCTTTAAGGATGAGCACTGTTCGAAGCGTTAAAACCTATCAATTGGTTGGAATTGCTTTTGAACCAAAACAGTATGGATTATTCTTCGAAGCAAAACAGTCAGTTTGAAATTGATTGGCTATATTAACCATGCCCATATATTGGTTATAGTTAGTTTTGAGGAGTAATGTTGCTAGAGTTCAAAGCATCGATTCCAGGTAACATCAGCCAGAATTGTCAACAATACTCCATAAATTGGAAAAAGACATGTTGGTTCTTTTAGCGTTTCTGTAAACAATTGAGTCCAGATTCGAAGGATGAGATTGTTCAATTCGAAGTCATGAGTTGGCTTTTAAAGCAGAGTCAAACGATGTCAAATACAGAAGGACTTTGTTTATATTGAGGCCAAGACAATCACATTAAATGACTCTATCTGGGTACAAATTCGAGCTCATAAAAATAAGGAATAGAATAAATAACAAGATCATGGAATTTCATCCAACAATGATCAATGAATGTTTGTTCTTTCTTTATTATTTCTTCTATTTCCTCCAATGTTGGCTGCATAAGCTGGTGTGCTCTCACTTCATAATAGAGCTCTTCCGCCTTTATTTCGAAAGCCTCCTCCCTCAACTTTTGTTCCGACTCATCTATAACCAAATCATCCCAATACGCAGAATCTTTATTTTTGAAGTCATCGAAATCTTCGATGAAGTTTTCTGCTTCATACTGGGCATGAGTTCGGAGAGATGAAAGTTGATCCAAAGACTGGATGCTGACCTTGGAATTCCGATGCCAGTGGAGGAGCACTGGAAGTTGGTCCAGGAACAGGTGAAGTTCTGCTTGGGCAATGGGGTTAAGGACATGGCCTCTGGTCAGAATGTCACAAGCCCATTGAAAATTCTTGAGAGGGGTGTCATCCTCAAGAACATTGAAGGGCAAGTGAGAGAAGGCCGCAAGCAGAAGTTGAGCTTGTTTCCGCTCAGCTGGAGAAGGGGATGATGGAGGATTGTAAGATGAAAAGACTTTGTCCATTGGAAGGGCAAGCCTTAGTTTCTCTATCCAGGAAAGAGTGGGAGGAGAAGAAGGAGTAGATGGTTCTATTTCAGAAGATGGAGAAGACGAAGAAGAAGGTGTGGATGCTTCTGTTATAGGAGATGGCACAGGAGCGGAAGGAACAAAGGCATTAACATAGTCAAGCCAGTCAAAAGAGCAAATCTTCGCCTTCTTGGCTAAAAATGAAGGGGTATACCCTTGTGATTCTTCCAGACATCGGGCAGTGTGCATTATCCTTGTGGGCATAGAGGATGTGTACCAGGCCACAAGCAAATTCTCCTCCAAACTGCGTCGAAGGTCAATGGGCACATAAGGATAGACCACCGAGCTTCGAGCGTAAGAAGGAAAATCTAAAGGGTCAGTGAACTCAACAAAATGGTGATTAATTCGTTCCCTCAAGTCCCAGGACTCAGGTGTTGACCAGTTCGTCCATCCGGAACCCCCAGAAGATGAAGAAGTTGTAGCTTCATCCCAAGCAGAAGTTTGTGAAGAAGAGCTTCCCAAGTCCATATTTGCAACTTGTTGAAGCAAAGGCTTGAGAGTAGTTCGTTCAAAGTACAAGGGGAGTTTAGAGGAAGAACTTCTTGTATCTGTATATTTGTAAACCAAGGGATTAAGGGCAATGTGTTCGTAGTCCAAAGGTTGATAATCTGCGAAAGCCTCCATGACCTGAATATAGAAGGGCGGGTAAAGATGGCTAATGAATGCGTGGAGATTCTTTCGAGGGGCAACAACATTACTCAATGGCTCTTCGTATGCTTGATCAATAGAGTGAGAAGTCAATTGAGCCATGATACGTTCGAATGCTAAAGGTATTGGGATGTTCAACAAGTTGAGAGTTAATGCCAATGATCACTAAATAGGTGACGGTTGTGTTTCCTGAAGATGGGTTCCATGCACGTTCCAAAAGCGCGGGAAAAGCTTTTGATCCACTAATATCACCAAGTATTGGGTATATTAGTGCGGGGGGTAATGTTGGCTACATATTTTGTAAAAGCCAATTACAATTCGACACGTGACAGAATAGGGGTATTATGGGAAGAGGATTCAAGTCTTTGATCCCGGTCATACACGTGGCGATGAATATTGGTTCTCACGTGATCTGAGTAGTACTAGATCAGTAAGGAGATACAAGGTGACGTGGCTTCAACGGTTGCTCATATTTAAATTCAAATACAAGAGGGAAGCTTAACTGCAAGTGATGGCATAGTGGAACTACTTCTAAGGCAGCATGATCAACGATCATGGAGGAGCAGTTCGACGGTTTGAAGTGCAGTTCGAAGGTCATCCTTGACGAGTATAAATAGCAGGGAAGCCCCCAGAAAAAGGCTCCAGACTCAGATCATACAAACCAGTCTTTACTTCATATTTTCCTTTCCAGTTTTACATTTCCTGCAATTTAAATACCCGCACTTTAAATACCTGTTCTTTAAATACCCGCACTGTACTTCGATTCATAGGAGTAGTTTCAAGTAGATTCAAGTAGGCTGTTGCTGTAAACCTCTTCGAAGCTGAGTTTGGACCATTGTAAGTGTTCATCTTAATGAAATACTTCGATTGTTCTTCACATTAAACTGTTATTTCTCTTAATTTCTCCTAAGTTAAGCCACCAGTAAAAGTCCTCTTCATTGAGGCTGAAAGAACTACAACACAATCGTCTGATAATTGGTTGGCAATTATAATTTCTGTAAGGACTGATTGATCCTTACTAGCACGCTCGCATTCACTAAAATACCCTTCGAAAGCCAAAAAGCCAACAAATATATATAAAAAGTAGTGGACCTGTAGTTTTCAGTGAATACTGTGATTCAAATCCTCTTCATTTTTCTTAGTAAAGGGAGATTTCATTTCTTACCTATGATATGGAAATTTTTTGAAGGGTATTTTCGTCCAGTCTAGTTCAATTGGATTAGAGTTATCACTCATTTAAACAATCAAAAATTCTAACTCGATAATTTTAAATTTTATTCTCATATTTTTAGCACTTGACCAGTTTTACAAAGATGTAAGTAGTTATAAGATGTTAGTTTTGAATTCTGATGATGTATTTTATATTTGTATGCTAAATTTTGGAGAAATAATCATTTACGTGGTTGAATATTTTTTCTTCTTCTTCATATTCATGATAAATTTTACAAATTTTAATTATTAAAGTTAGTTTAAATTATAAATACACCCCTTAAAGTTTGCAATAAATACAAATTACTTTCTATAATTACGTCATGCCCCTTTAAGTTTTAATTACGTAACAAATGACTATTTTATTAATAAATCATCATCCCTATTAAGAGTTTTTAATAATATCATAAATATATTTTAATTAAAAATTCATGTAATTTTATTGTTACGTAAGAAAGTACTTAGGAATTTTATTTTTTCTATTAATTCTGTTAAATAATTTTTTTTAACAAAGATGTATTTGTAATTTCTAAAACTATAAAAAAACAATTCATATTTTAAACAAATCTCATTAGGTATATTTATAATTTATACTTAAAATTATAGATATTTTCATAAATATGTAATTGTTTTTTAAAATTATATCTAATGTATAATTTCCCCTTAAATTTGTAAGGGTCTCCATGTTTGATTGGATAGACTGGATAACGGGGGTTTAGAATCTATCGGACTTGAATCCTAAGACTGTGAATCCCCGGACTATTTGGTTGGATTTGATGTATATCCTGTGTTTGTTTTCTCATGGGATTAGATATTTGGAAATGACTATTTTTAGTGAATCCAATGTTTGGTTTGACGAACTGGATATGATAAATAAATAAAAGACTATTTTACCATTTTTTTCAATTGTTTACTAAGTAATAACAGTATTAAATATATCTTTAATATTTTAATTATTTTTAGCTAGATTAAATACAAATTTATTTTATTTTATTTTTTACACAATTAAATAAATTTATTTTTAAAAAAATTAAATAAATAAAATATCAATAAAAATATATGTTATTTTTTAATTAAAATACATAATTAAATAGTAGAGGGTCAAAACGATTATTTCACCACCTAATTCCAACAGTAAATAGTCTGATGAAAATTGTCCCACACCTCCCCTGGATAGTATAATTTCACATATGGAAGATAAGGAGTCCAACCAGACTATGTCCTATTTTGGCAACAGAGTTTTACGCTGCGTCTGGCTAAGAACGCCAACACCAAACGCCAGCGTTTTTCGACAGAAATTGATTTGGGATTCTGATTTTAATCAACTACATGAAATTACGATACTACCCTTATTGTTGTTTAGAATTGGTGCAGGATCATGCAAGTCAATATATTACATTGGGTGATGGCATTTTGATAATTTTACAGTTGTACACTATGACATGACAACTTAAAAAAATGTTATCTAAAAAAATAAAAAAATAACTTTTTAATAACTTTTCAAATCACCTTATAAAAAAGCCAAAAATCTTAGTTAAGAGTAAAAAAAATTACTTTTTATCACCTTCTCAAAATAATCCTCTATGTTCTGACGAACCAAAAAAAAATACTAACGCTGAATAAATTTTTTTCCATAAATTATGATCTCAATAGTGAATAGTTGCCTAATCCGGCGAATCAAACGCCCCCATAGAGTATGATATTTGTCAATGGCTTGCCTTGATAAGTTACGTCATTTTCGACTTTTGATTTTCAACCCAAGCGCACCAACCGTGTCCGTACGAAAATTGAACGGTCCGATGTCTGGCCATCTTCTGTATTGATATCAAACTCTCATAAAACGATTAGTCAAATTACTTGGATCTGCCCTCACACGTCACACTTAATACAATAATAAAAATTAAAATAATGGTTAATTACATTTTTTTTTGATCTCCAAAATAAAAGTTTTGTGCTATTTTAATTCTAATATTAAATTGTGTCAATTTAATTCTTTATATATAAGAGCACAAAACACTTATTAAAGCTATAATTTAACAATAGTGATAAAAAGTGAGTTTCTAATAACTTGTTATTTTACTTGTCAAAGATGACATATGTCATATCTGTTATCAAATTTGGCAAGTAAAAGAGTAATTGTCAAACATGTCATATAAGCAAATATGAACATATTTGTGGTTCCAAATTCAGTTGAAAAAATAGAATTGAAATAGTAGAAAATCAAGTAATTTTTCTATTTAATTTGTTAATTTGAATTATATTTAATTTTTTTCTAATTTTTCTAATTTTTTTCATTTTTTATATTTGTCTAGTCGGGAATAATATAAATAAATAACTTTTTTTACAAATAGTTAAAAAAGTCATAAAAGACAAAAAATAAACAAAAATAAAATTATAAAAAAATTTATATCCAAACAACAATTACAAACTTGGAGGGAAAATTGGTTGAAAATTGCCAAAATAACAAGTGACCATTAGAGCACCATTGTTATAATTTGGCAAAATAGTATTATTCATTGCCAAATTATAGCAATAGCAATGGTATTATAACAACAACCATTAAAGATGCTCTAAAAACGTTTTAATTTTTTAAAATTATGATAATCAAGTTGCCAATGCATAAAATGTGCTTCAATTTTTTCAAAATCTAATCATGGTAATAACATAATTTGAGCAAAGAGGAGATTGGGATACTAATTTAAACAAAATAATACAAGGTTAAACAGTTAATTGTTGGACTCGTTCAGTTTGTTTATTATCCCTACCAAAATAACACAAGGTCCATATTTTGAAAACTAAAAGTAAGTGTTTGTGCTTGTGTTTGTTTGTTTTGTTTTGTTTTGTTTTTGTTTTTTTATTTTTTTATTTTTTTTTATTTTTTTGGTGGCAAAACAGTCTTCCAAATTAAAAATAAAAATAAAAATAAAAATTCTAAACCGTTTGGGAAGTTGGTTTCCCGGCTTTTTTGGCTATTTTAGCCACAAAAGACAAAATAAGCTAGTTTAGTCACAACAAACAAAACATCACATCCAATCTATAATCATTATACTCTTCTCTCACAAAAAAAGTCAAAAAGCCAAAAAATCATTCCCAAACCAAGCCTTTTAGCCTAGGCTAAAATAGTCAAAAAAGCCAAAAAACCAACTCACTTTCCAAATGAAGCCCTTGAGAATTGAATGCTTTAAGAGAAATTCTTTGATAAATAAAAATAGTTTATCAAACAAATTTATAGTGTCATTTCTTTATTTTTCTATTTTTAATAACAGATAATAATTTTTTAAAACAATACCAAATTAGAAGAACCCCATTTTCTCTCTCTCAAATCCCCCCTCTTTCTCCATTTCCTTGCATCCAAACGTGGTCAAGCGTCACGATTTAAATATATCTTAGCAAGAAGGGTCATTCTAGAATCAGTCATAACTAAACATTAGTATAAATAAAAACGTTTTTATTCAAAATTAAAATAGATTATAATTAATATCACAATAAGTAATAACTACTATAATAAGTCATAAATAAGATATAATTAACACCACAATAGGTAAGGATGGTCTCGAGTATGTCATAATCTTCATACCTTGTTTCATATCGGGTGTGAGACAAACCAGAGGTGGTGGTAGTAGCGCAGGTGCACAACGGGGTACGAATTCTTTTTATAAGTTAAAAAATAAAAATATTAATAAAAGTTGTAGTATATTATGAATAATAATTCATACTTAATAAGAATTATAACAAATAAGATAGAAAATAAATAATTAAAAATAAATATTAATTATAATATTCTAATGTTTTAATTTCATTATAATGAAAAATTAAATTATACATATTATTTACATATAAATATATTTAATAAATATAATTCGGGCAGGCAGGGTCGGGTAGAACAAGCAGGAGAAGCAAAATCCGTTCTGCCCCACTTCCTCAATGGGGCAAGAAAAACTAGTGCGGTGTGATGCGGGGCTGGGAAAATGTCCATCCCTAACTATAAATATACATCATATAGACCCAAAATAAATAATTAAAAATAAATATTAATTATAATATTCTAATGTTTTAATTTTATTATAATGAAAAATTAAATTATACATATTATATACATATAAATATATTTAATAAATATAATTCGGGTGAGGTCGAGCAGAATGGGTAGGAGAAGCAAAATCCGTCTCCGCCCCACTTCCTTAATGGGGCAAGAAAAACCCGTGCGGTGTGATGCGGGGCGGGGGAAAATGTCCATCCCTAACAATAGATCACAATCAAGGACCACAAACGTTATAATTCGACATATGATTGGAGTGTGTTTTATAAAATTTCCCAAACTATAAATATACGTCATATAAACCGCCCCCCTCCCCCCCCCCCCCCAAAAAAAAAGAGGCAAATTATTGACCCAAATTTTAGTATGGTCTTTATTATTTCAATTTAAACAATTTAATCTCAACACTTTAAGTCTGGTTTCAATTGGTCCTTTGGTCCAAATAACTATTGGTGGACACCGGGGGCGGTGGGCGGGGGCCACCGCCCCTCCAAACTTTTAAAAAATTGCACTTTCACCATACAATTTTGAATATTTATAAAAGAAGTTTGCATTTTGACCCCGTCAATATATATATATATATATATGATTTTACTTTAACCCCTCTAAAATCTAAATAATTTTACTTTTGCTATCCTAATTTTTGAAAATTTTCATTATTTTTATGCATTTTTTAGTAATTATAAAATAAATTAATATTTTAGTCACCCCAAACCTTTGAAAAATTCTATTACTTTCATGTCATTTTGAATTTTTGTAAGATAAATTAATATTTTAATTTCCCAATTCTATATGATCTTACTTCAATTCCTCTAAAATCTAAATAATTTTGGTTTAGCTTCCCCTTGCACAATTTCTACTCCCGCCACTGCAAATAACCATTAATTTCTTTTACATGCATATCTTAGGAGAGTTACACGTACAACAAAATTGTTAATTTTAATGTCCAAGTTTCACGAAATGACCAAATTAAAACTAAATTAAAAATATAAAAAATCAAATTCTTTAAATTAATATATTTGAATCAAACCACAGGAATTAAAAGTATATTTACAAAATAAATAAATAAATAAAATGAATTAATAGTTATAAGTTTCTCTCCTTGCATAATTGCCGATTTAATTCTTTGATTCTTATGATTAGGATTGAAGAAAGGTAATCAATGGGACTAGTGCCCTGTCATAATCTTTACATTTCATTAAGGGGATCATTGGTTTGAATTTCTCTATATATGCGTTAGTTAGGCTATGTTTGGTATAGTTCTGGAATCTTAATTTCAGAATTATTTTCAACATATTATTTGGTTTAAATTTTTAAAATTGATTCTAAGTCACATTTCAAAATTCATTTGAAAGCATGTTTGGCAATACAATGAGTTTTTGAATTTTGAATTTTGAAAAGAGCGATTTTGATCTACCCAGTCGTCCTCCCGGACATCTCCCGGATGTCCAGCTGGTTGACCGGAATTGGTTTTTTTTTTTTTCTTTTTTCTTTTTTTGTGCAAATGGCACCTGTTATTTGGGAAAAAAAAAAAAAGGGAATTTGTTTTTGATTTTTTTAAACAAAAATAATATATTTTTATTTTTTTTATATTTTAAATCAAAAATATTTTTTAAAAAATAATTCAAACCAAATATACAATAAAAGTTATTTTAAATCAGTAATTGAATATTTATTTTGAAAAAAAAAATTTATTTCCTTTGTAATATTTTCAATTAAAAAAATTGATTAATGTTATTCTTTGTTAATAATTAATTTTTTTAATTGAATTTTAAAAAGAGTTTAGTTATGAATGTTGATCAGAATTTTCAATAGAGTTTTGAGTAGTATGTTCGGTTATGAATTATAACAATTTGAATTAAGTTTTAAAAACTCTTTCCAAAACTCATAACTAAACAAATTTTCTTATTTCAGATGTCACATCAAACATTCAAAACTCAATTCAACACTCAACTCAAAACTCAATTCAAAACTCTTTTCAAAACTCATAATCAAATAAATTTTCTACATTCAAATCATAATTCCAAAACTTTTATAAACTCAAAATATAACTCTATTATCAAATCATATTTAAAAAACTCTACCAAATGCTATCTTATATTTTCCGTATATTTATTTGGAATTTCTCTCTTATTGTTTGAAGCTTCTTTATATTAATTATGTGTTGTATTTTACTTTTATTGAAATTATAATCTATTAAGAGGTTGTTTGGAATGATATAAATAAATATATTTTTTTAGTTTTTACGAAAAGATGTGCAGAAAAATAAATGGGTGATATGACCAAAATAAGCGCATTTATCTAAATAAGTGCATGTTGTTTGAGAAGATTTAAATAAGTACACTTTTTAACTTTGTACAAAAAGATATATAAAAAAAAAGTAAAAAAGTAATGTGACATAAAAAAATTAAAAAATATGCTACTATAAAAAAGACAAAAAGTACACTTTTTTAAGACACCCCAAACCAGCCCTAAATCATGCCAAACAAACTCTTATTTAGAGTTTGCGAAACAAACTCTAAGTTTTATGGTGATTCAAATATAATTACAATTTATAAAATACAAAAAGTAGTGGACCCTGTAGGTTACAGTGAATACTGTGATTCAAATCCTCTTCATTTTTCTTAGTAAAGGGAGATTTCTTAGGGAGATTTCTTACCTATGATATGGAAATTTTTCTAAGGGTATTTCCGTCCAGTCCTGCTCAATTGGATTAGAGTTATCGCTTATTTGAACAATCAAAAATTCTAACTCGGTATCTTAAATTTTATTTTCATATTTTTATCACTTGACCAGTTTTACAAAGATGTAAGTAGTTGTAGGGTGTTAGTTTTGAATTTTGCTGATATATTTTATATTTGTATGCTAAATTTTGGAGAAATAACCATTTACGTGGTTGAATATTTCTTTTCTTCGTATTCATGATAAATTTTACAAATTGTAATTATTAAAGTTAGTTTAAATTATAAATACACCCTTTAAGGTTTGCAATGAATACAAATTATTTTCTGCAGGTTTCAAAATTACATCATGCCCCTTTAAGTTTTAATTACATAACAAATAACTCTTTTATTAATAAATCATCAAATTGATTAAGAGTTTTAATGATATCAAAAATATATTTTAATTAAAATTTTATGTAATTTTATTATTACGTGGGAAAGTAGTTAGGAAATTCATCTTTTCTGTTAATTCTATTAAATAATTTTTTTTTAACAAAGATGTATTTGTAATTCCTAAAACTATAAAAAACAATTCAAATTTTAAACAAATCTCATGAGTTATATTTATAATTTATAATTAAAATTATAAATATTTTCATAAATATGTAATTGTTTTTAAAAATTATATCTGATTTATAATTTCCCCTTAAATTTGTAGGGGTCTCCAATTCTAACACATGGAGTATGATATTTGTCAATGGTTTGCCTTGATAAGTTATCATTTTCGACTTGGTCAGCAAGTACGTATACGTACGAAAATTGAATGGTTCATCATATTTTATGTTTTTGATAATCCAACGTCTGGACCATCTTCTCTACTGATGTCAAACTCTCAGAAAACGATTATAGCCAAATTACGGGGATTCTATTTACATTTAAAAAATTATTATGAACTTTTAATTTTGAAGTACATTCTGTTTAATTATTTAAAATTTTATTTTATTCTTATTATATCCTATTATTTTTCTTAAATTGCCCTCAAGGTAAACTCAAATAATAAATAATAAATGGACTAAAAAAAATAAATTATTTCAAATCTTTTCAATATAGAAAATAATTCTTAAATACAAAAAAAAAAAAAAAAATCTTATAAGTACATAAGCATTATAAATACAGAAAAAATCAAATTTTTACATAAGTATTACAAAACTTTTCAATACAAAAAAAATAAAATAAAATAAAATAAAATTTTACACACTGCAAGAAATAACAGTTTCGCCGACCAAAATATTAGTCGCCAAAGGTCACTTTTTTAGTCGCCAAAACCAATTAGCGACTAAATTTTTTTGTCGCCAACTTAGTCACCTAAACCCTGTCGGCGAATGTTTTAGTGACTAAACGTGTGTTAGGTCACTGAAAGTGACACATTTGGCTACTATTTTATTTAGTCGGCAAAACCTACCCTTTAGCTACTAAATTTTAGTTGGTCGGTAAAGGGCCAATGTTTGGCTACTAAATTATTGGTAGCCAATAGTCAATTATATTTTTTTGAAATTATACATTTACCGACCAATGTTTTAGTTGCCAATACTCAAGGAATCGGCGACCAAACCTTTTAGTCGCCAAAAGTGATTTTGTGAAAAAATATATTACACTTTGCTCTTATAGAGATTTGAACAATCAACCTCGCACACTATAAACCTTATACAACACCCTCTATCCACTACACCTCCATAACATCATACGATTATGTATGCAACATATATTATTTATATAGTACATAGACCCGTATTAATATAAAAGTATATATATAAAGATAATTATTTTTTATTGAATATAATTTATGTAAAAATAAATTATTTATTAGAAAAAAAAAGAGACCACTTTTTGCGACTAAACATAATTTTAGTCGCCAATTCTATACTTTTGGCTACTAATAATTTTAGTCGTTAAAAATAAAATTCCCGCGTTAAATTACTACTTTTGGCGACTAAACTTCTTTTTAGTCACCGAATGCTTCACTTTTGGCTACTAAAAATTTTTTAGTCGGTAAAGGCCTCACTTTTGGCTACTAAATTTTTTTTAGTCGCCAAAGGGCCTGACTTTTGGATACCAAAATTTTTTTAGTCAGTAAAAGCCTCATTTTTGGCGATCAAACATCAATTTAGTCGCCGAATGCCTCACTTTTGGCTACAAATTTTTTTTAGTCGCCAAAGGGCCTAACTTTTGGCTACTAAAATTTTTTTAGTCGGTAAAAGCTATATATCGGCGACCAAACAGATTTTTAGTCGCCAATTACTATACTTTTGGCTACTAAATTTTTTTACTCGCCAAAAATCTTTACTTTTGGCTACTAATGCTTTTTTAGTCGCCAAAAGCTATACTTTCAGCGATCAAATTTTTTTTAGCCCAGAAATTTAGTCGCTAAATGTGCTTTTTCCTGTAGTGGCATTATAAATTATCCACAAGAATGTTTGTGAAAAAGTAAAAAACCAAACTTATAAGCACATAAGAATCAAGCACAAACAAGCAAGAGTAGTTCTCAAATAATGCACTATTTAAATGACAAAATAAGAATAACTCCAATAATATGTTATTGTTAATTTAATTACTGAGCCCTTCAATTTTTTTTCAAAAAAACGATATGGAAATAATTGATGGTGCTCTACAAAAATTGTGAAACCCCTTTATATGAATATTTACCTCATTTTTGATGGGTTGCTTCAAAAAACTATTTTGATTATTATTCTCATCTATTATTTGATTGTTCATAGGATTTAGGATTTCAAAATAATAAAAAAGAATGATGTTGATGATGATGGTGAGTTTTGGTAGGGTGGATTGGAGTTTTGGAGGGAAGAAGAAGAAGTCGAAGAATAACTTTGATCTCTTTGGGAAGAAAATACAGAGATTTGAATAAGAATAACTGATTAAGGTGTACTATGAGAAAAAAAATATTATTTTCAGATTTAATATGTGTTGTCTTTATTAATAAATTCATATTATGATATATTAGAAATTAAAATTGGATGTACTGAGACATATTTTGGATTCAAATAGAATCCACCAAATCACTTGGATCTGCCCTCACACATCACACTTACTACAATAATAAAAATTAACATAATGGTTAATTATATTTTTTTTGGTCTCCAAAATACAAGTATTGTATCATTTTAATTCTTAATATTTAAATTATGTCAATTTAATTCTTTATATAACCGTTCAAATTTTTAAAGTTATGGTAATCAGGTTCCTAATGTATAAATGTGTTTCATTTTAGTTTCAAAATCTAATTATGTTAATAACATAATTTGAGCATTAGAGGAGATTGGGATACTAAATTTAAACAATTTTGATACATTGAGAACTAAATTGATACAATTTAAATATTGGTAATCAAATTGAAATACTTTTACATATTGTGAACTAAATTGAAACACTTTTATATATTAGGGACCAAAATGTAAGGGTGATAAACAAACTAAGCAGCTCGAGCTCGACTCATTTCTGGCTTATTAAAAGCTCGTTCGAGCTCGGTTCGGTAAATAAACAAGTCAAACTTGAGCACATTTAATAACTCGTTACTGTTTTCAAATTAATTTTGAACAATCAATTGATTGTTCGGCTTAGTTCAATAAACCTAAAATTATATAAAATATTAAATTACATAAAATATTAAATTACTCGAGTTCGGCTTGATAAAAGTTCGTTTGAGATTGACTCAAAAGTTCAACAAACCAAACTTGAACAAATTTTGAAATTCATTAAAGTCATCAAACCAAGGTTGAACATTTAACTCCTTCAGTTTGTTTATTACCCCTACCAAAATAACACAAGGTCCATATTTTGAAAACTAATAGTATAATTAACCTAAAAAAAAAATCATATAAAGTGTTTGTGCTTGTTTGTTTGTTTTTTTCTTTTTTTTGATGGCAAAACAGTCTTCCAAATTAAAAAATAAAAAATTCTGAGAGTGCTTCTTGAGAATTGAATGCTTCTCTCTCTCAAATTCCTTCCATTTGAAAGCGAAAGGACCCCCCCACCAAAAAAAAATTTCCTTGCATCGAAACGTGGTCAACCATCACGATTTAAATTTTGATTAGTGGATTGTCAAAACTCTTGATTTTCATGGCCATATGTAGTTTCTCAATTCTTGGATTATTTATTTGGGTTCACACCTTTTTTTAAAGAATATTTAATATAAGTCTAATATATATGATATGTGACATGTTATTCTAATAATATGAGTATAAAAGATCATTTTTTTAGAGTAAATAATTGTATGTGTATATATTATTAGATGGACATACAATTACTTGATAAATTTGATGAATTACAGAATTTTTTTTCTTTTCTTTTTGTTTCAAAATTTGGCATTGAACATTCAGGGATCCAAAGAGAAGCATTATTTGAGACCTTGTATTTTTACATTTCACTTAAAAAGGTAAAAATCAATTTAAAATAGTTATTAGAAAATTTTAAAAAGATAAAATCTATTATTATTGCTTCATATTTTAACTATTTACATAACAAAAAAAAAAAAAATAAAAAAATAGTAGACCAAAATCTAGAGTGATAAATTAATTGAAAGTAATATCACTTAAACATTATTGTTATTGCATTTTTAATTATAAAATTGAATCAAGAGCTATTGACTGAAAAGGTTGACCCAAACACACACAGGAAAGCAAAAGCCATTTTTAATTATAAATACATATAAGATCATTGTAGTCATATCTCGCCAATGTTGATCCTGTCTCCACACCATAGGAAGGCAAACTAACAACCACCACTTCATACACCAGCAGCAGCAGCAGCAGCAGCAGCAGAAGATCATGGCAGGCGGAGGTACATCCGGTCAGTCTCTTGAGTACACTCCGACATGGGCTTTTGCCACTGTCTGTTTCTTCATCATTGCCATCTCCATTATTATCGAGCACTCCATCCATCTCATCACCAAAGTAAGCGCGCACATATATATCTTTGTTACTTTGATTATTGTTGAATGAAACAAATGTTGATTCAATACTTCTAATTGGTACAGTGGCTCAAAAGAAATCGGAAGTCTGCCCTCTATGATGCCGTTGAAAAGCTCAAATCTGGTTTGATAATGAATAACTGTCCAGAGATTTCAATACAGCTCTTCTACTTACACAAAAATCAATAACATAATAAGATTCAACCCTCTCACACAAGCATGAGACCTATAAAAAGGGTGGGACTCAACTCAGTGAGAGGATTTTGTCTGTTTTCTGATTAGTTTCTGTGTTCTCAGACTATACTATTTCATTTCAATTTTTATAAAACCTTAGAACACATAAACTTGTCACAAAAAGACACAGAATGTATGTAAACAAACAAGATTTCAAACAATAAATCCTATAAAATTTTGTCTATTCGTGTGAATTCTATGTTAATTTCTGTGTCTGATTTATGTGCCTGTAGCAGAACTGTTATACGATGTTTGATTTAGATTTAGATTTTGTTTATGTTTTTTTTGGAATTGTTTTTGCAGAGCTTATGTTACTAGGTTTCATGTCACTCATACTAGCAGTAACACAAGAGTCCATTTCCAACATCTGCATACCCACTAGGCTTGCAGACATCATGCTTCCATGTCGAAAGGAGACTGAAGCGGAAACCACCGCCACGGTGGAGCATTTGACCGTCGGAGTTATCAGAAATTTGAACTTTTCGGTGGCGGGTTTGTATAATGGTAGTATCTGGACAATACCACGTAGAGGATTGGACGAGGATGATGTGGATGCTGGTGCAGTTAACAGTACTGATAAATGCACAGCTGAAGTACGTTCCTTTTCTGCTGTGCAAACAAAAAAAAAAATAAAAAAATAAAAAAATAAGTATAATGATGACATTAATATTATATATTGTTAATAACACTTTTGATAATAAATTGCCGCAACTTGTTTGCAAAAAAAATTCAATTAATTTAGTTTAAAATTTAAAACTTTATACTTAAAGTAATTGTTCTTCGAAAAGAGTGTTTTAGTAAAAATTTTCAAATTTCAATTTATTCCTTTCTTCGATTCTATAAAGCTCAAAAAATTCTGTTTGGTTTGATTTCAGAATCTGCTTTCAAAAATGTTTTTGAAAAATAGAAATTAATTTGACAAAAATAAACATCTAAAAGATATTTTCAAAAAATTTAAAAAATATTTATGTCCCCCAAATTATGATTATTTTTTTTAATATATTTATACCAAATTAATTTATAATAATTCTTATAGAAAATTTCTTTTGAAAAACAAACCAAGCAGGTTTCAAACTATGCACATGTGGTACTTATTGGATCATGGTGCATCTATGTATACTAATATATAAAGGGAGAAAACTATTTGGTATGAAAGAACCGTATTTTTGAAGTTCTGCATATATTTGTCTTGATTAAAATGTCCTATACAATTCATTTGAATTTCGTTAATTTAAAGGACAAATTTGTAAAGAGGTAGTTAATATCTACCCACTGAAATTTGCAGGGAAAGGTTTCACTAGTGTCACAAGAAGGGATACACCAGCTTCACATATTCTTCTTTGTGCTAGCAGTCATGCAAATTGTTTATAGTGTACTTACCGTGGCTTTGGGTAGGCTCAAGGTAACAAGCTATATTGTCCACTACAAATTTTAGCATCCATCCTTGGCTATACATTTTTCATTTCTTTTAAGTGCACATAATCCGATTACAGAATTAAACATAATCATATTTAATTCTGTAATTGAATTTCATGTGCTTAAAATTTTTCTATATTTCCCTTTTTGTTTTCATTTTTATTTGTTTTTAATCCATGTAGATGAGGCGTTGGAAAGCTTGGGAGAAAGAAACTCAAACAACTGAGTACCAAGCTGCAAATGGTATGTCTAAAAACTTTAAAAAATATTATAAAATAATGAGTTTCACGTTTATTTATTATTTATGAATTTAATTACTTTTGTGTTCAGGGTTAAGAAAATTTGAAAAAATAACTTGTTTTAATATGACTAAAAAATTTATTCTAATGTTTCGTTACCAAATTTAGTTGTTAAAATTGTCATTATTATATTTTTAGTGACAAAATTGGCCATTTACTAATAAATTACTATTGTCTTGGGACTAAATTTGTTGTCTCAAAAAAGTAAACCCTTCAATACAACATAATAGTCTCTAAAATTGCATTTATTAGCAATATTTTACAATTGTCATTAAATGTTTTTTTTTTTTTTTAAATAAATTTCTCAAGATGACTCACATGACGGCTGGAATTGGTTTCTTAATAATTTTTGCAATAAATTAACTCGAGGAAGAAAAAGTTTGTTACCTACAATTCTTATATGTTATAGTGAATAATCTTACCTTGTTTATACGGTATCTTCACACCATGTATTTTTTCTATTACTCTAACTTTATTTAAAAAAAAAAAAAAAAAATGATATAAGTATATCCTTGTAGTAGTTATTACATTTTTTTTTAAATATTAATGTAATTTATCCTTAAGCTGAGATCATATATAAATCGATAATCCAAACACTTCATTATACTTTTTTGTTGAAAACTTTTCCGATTCAAATTAATTTTTTTCTTTTCTTTTCTTTTTTTTGATCGGCGAAAGTCAGTAATTAATTGTTTAATTAACATCTTATAGGAGTCCAACTCACACCCATACACAATGTAAGAAAATCTTTCTCTTTCATTCCACTCTTAAGAGTGAAACCTAAGACCTGCTCTTTAGAAAATATTTGATGACCAAAGGATTAACCACCTAGGTTAGAGTGGTCACAGTGGCAAATTGATCTAATCAACATAAGTTTGGGAACTTTGAAAAATTATATTAATATTAAAAATAATTTTTTTAAAAAAAGCAGAAAAAATAATGTATACAGGTCAGGTTTTTTCCTTTGCACGAGAGGTGGCCCTACCATGTACTTTTTGGGTCATTTTCCATGTGATTTTTCGGCTTTGTAGACTTTGCGGTCCCATATTGCTGCGCTATGGACATCTCGATTTGGGAGGCTGCTCCGCAGCCCCTGTGCGTAAATGTTCTGCAGTGAAATGGACTTATTTTGGAATTCACTTTAATAATTCGACTGGTTTATATTTTAGAATATATTAAGTATAATGTATTTATAAAAAATTAAATTAATTGGATATCGTTTACTAATTCATTCACTCACATTTATATTTATAAAAATAAATAATAATTGTGATTTAAAGTATTAAAATAAATACAAATGTGAGTGGATGAATAGGTAAACAATATCCGATTAACTTGATATTTTGCAGACATGTTCTACTTGATAGATTCTAAAATGTGAACGATTCGAATTATCAAAATAGACTCTGAAATAGATCCATTTCACCGCACAACAGTTGTTACTACGCAGATTGCACAGCAGCATTCCCAATTCCATGTACAACTCTCTTCTACCAAAACATGGATATCAATTCTTTGGGAAAAAATGAATTTGTTTACATAATGGAAACAAAACACAATATTTAATTTGTCTAAAGAATGCTATTATGCTTTTCATTTTCTCATATGATTTCTCTCTGTTTCATTATTTTTCATATCTATTTTATTTATATTGTATTTTGTGGGCGTTATTCCTAGCTCAAAACGATAATTTGAACCGTTTATCTTATAAGTCCAGTAGTAAAGATGAGTTGTGCAAAATTTAATTTTATTGAACATTAAAGCACTTGCACAAATTACATTTTGTTTTTAAAAATGGACGGAAACTATTTAAACTTGAACCATCTATTTTATAAAACAAAATATGATTTGTTCATCGATTAATCGATATTCGATGAATCTAATTTTTTAAACAAATGATTTTCGTTGTAAGGTTTATTAGATGAGATGTTAAGATTACTGACAAAATATAGTATGGAGAATAATGGTTTAAAAAAATAGCCATTCCCACCTTTTAATGTACAATGTGTGATATAAAATATGGTAAATGTATCATTATTATTGTCTAAAATAGTGTACTTTATTTAAAAAGTGTATTAATCTCATCTAAAATTGGAAATTTTATTATTTTAAACTAATCAAAAAAATTTATTTTATTCACACATTTTGAAAGTTTGAACAAAATGAAACTCGTTGGTTGGGCGGTCTTTTTGCATGCATAAGTACTTATGTAATCAAGCCCAAGATATTCAATAGTGTTGAAATTTACTTATTAAGGTAATATTAGATGTAGAAACTAATTCACTGGTCTGAGATAGAGTTCTATTTCTTTATCTTTCAATAATTTTATTTTATTTGAAGAATTTTAGGTCTTCACGTTAATGTTTTTGGTAAGCTGGTCCAGTCAATGTTCACGTAAGGACTCTTACAAAATTTAAAAATATTATTTATCCACAATTTTTGTCTTAAAATTCATTCTGAAATAAGATGTATAATGATTGAAGACTATTGATATAGTTTTATAAATACTTTTTTAAATAATATTTTTTGAGTTGTATTGTTATACTAAATTTCATGGAAAATTAATTTGTCACACTTTGACTCATAGATGAATAATAACTTGGCTGGTGGATAGGTGGATTCAATTTAAAATAGTAAATTACTTTGAAATTATGTGAATTTAAGACTTTTCATGGTGTAACTCAAATTTGTTTTGCTTTTCTTTGGGAAATATCATCAACCCTGCAAATTGCAAGATAAGTTGCAAGTTACTGTTGGAGGCCATGCCCTTAATATAATATCAACTAGATATGCATTATATGGCTTTCTAGAGCTAGTTTTGATATAATTTGCTCTTATTTAGGCTTGTAACACGAGCAAGTTAAATCCTGCTTAATTAACCGAAATGAATATTGCATATACATGAGTTCCATTTTCAAGATCGTAAACAAAATAAGCTAGCTTTTTTTTCCCTTCTAATATATGATTTGTTTAACAGATCCAAATCGATTTAGATTCACTAGACAAACAACATTTGGGAGACGTCATATGACGCATTGTACAGATTCAACAGCTCACCTGTGGATTGTAAGTTATAGTCTATAGCTTACCTCTCCCTATATCACATGGGTTATTTGTTTGCTAGATTGAAGAGGAGGGATTGGAACTTCTTGTCTATTGTTTGGCAAAAATATCTTATCTTGAGATTTGGCTCTTATCCCTCATAGGGGGACTAATTGAGCTAGGGGATAACTAATCGCACCCATGGCATCAATTAATCCC
Organism: Camellia granthamiana; assembly: GCA_036172215.1. Taxonomy (NCBI): domain Eukaryota; kingdom Viridiplantae; phylum Streptophyta; class Magnoliopsida; order Ericales; family Theaceae; genus Camellia; species Camellia granthamiana. Next base: position 50,918,567 of record CM069912.1, on the reverse strand, counting down.
TCCACTTCACATTATCCTCTCTTCTGATCTAATATTCTAAAATAATCGTCTCCTTATTGTTTCATTATGTATACACGTAATTTAACTCTTTTCCTATGGTATTCAATTTTTGAAAAAATAATTCAGCGAACAAACGTGATCTTATTGCCCTTTTAAAGTAATATAGTTTTGATGATTTGCATTTGGGTACTTAATAAGTAACTGTGAAATTGTATAGAAATGTTTTTTCAGACAATTCTTCAAGTCAGTAGCGAAAGTGGATTACCTCACCTTGAGACACGGTTTTATCTCGGTAATGATCTCTGAATTCTAATCTTCCTAATTTTGAAATTGATTTCATCAAAAAATTGAGATGGAAAATGAGTTCTTGATTGATTAACCATGTGATTTTATTTTGTGAAATTTCACAATCAAGGCTCATTTGTCTGGGATGCACAACAACTTCAATTTCCAGAAGTACATACAAAGATCCTTAGAGGAAGATTTTAAAGTGATAGTCAGTATCAGGTTGTGGATTATTTTCACTCTTTGCTCTTCATGGTTGTCATCATCTATTAAACAATATGATTAAACGTTTTAATTAATAATTTATATACCCCTTTCATATATTTCATTTACATATTTTGAAAGGGCAGTTCGGGCCGCTAGTAAAGCTTGTCATTAGCGTTCTTGACAGTGCAACTTCAGTTGAGTTACAAAAACAATCTCAAAGATTAAAGATAATACTACGTACATCTTGCCACTACTAAGGATGCCATAGCCTTATCACCAAGAAAAAGTATCTTGAAAATGAATTGTGTGATTCAAATATATTAAGATATAATATACATACACCACACGAGACCAAATTTAAATCTATATATATACTTATTTTTTTAGCATTATTTGGAGTAAATCAAAAATTCACTCATCTTTTCTTTTCTTTTTTTTTAAATTTTTAACTAAATTCATGATTCAAACACAATCTAACTAACTTTGGTAGTGTGTTGTCTTTGTCTTGGCAGCCCACTTTTGTGGTTAATAGTTGTCATCTTTATGCTCGTGGTTGTTCAAGGTGAGTATATGGTTTTCTTCTAGAATTCCTTTATTTTATTATTACTTTTTTTCTTTTTTCCTTTTCTTTTTTTATTTTATTTTATTTTTATTTATTTTATTTTTAATTTAGTAAGTTGCACTGGCTTTGGTTAATATTTGGATTAAATACATCAAATCTCACAGGTTTGGGTTAATTTGCATCCACACTTATCCCAATTTCTGTTAGTTAATTGGTTAATAAGATGGATGGAATACGATGATTTTTGCCAATTTTGTACCAAAATGTCTATTTTTCCCTTAGTTAATGATAAGTTTGCTAAGGGTAAATTAGTATTTTTGCTTGCTTAGTTAACGGTGTCAATGTATAGGGGATGTCAAACTAATTTTCCTAAATTTGTGAAATTTGCTGTATTTGATTCAAATATCAAGAAAATCAATATAATTTACCCCCCATTATTATTATTATTATTATTATTATTATTATTATTATTATTATTATTATTATTATTATTTATTTTCAAATGAGAATGTTTGATCTTAAAAATTGTTTTTGAATCGAATCAGGTTGGCATGTGTATCTCTTTATATCATTTATCCCACTACTAGTAAGTATATACATCTTGCAGCCAAAAATACTAAATTGAAACTTGTATGAAGTTTCATTTGTCTCCTCTCCATGGATCAATGATAATTAAAGTGTCTAATTTTATATGTATATATATGTAGATAGTGCTAGTGCTTGGAACTAAACTAGAAGTGATAGTCGCAAGAATGGCTCTTCAACTCAACAATCAGGACAATGTAATCATAGGAGCCCCTCTTGTTCAACCCCATGATGATCTTTTCTGGTTTGGGCGCCCAAGATTTGTTCTCACTCTTCTCCATTTGACTCTCTTTCTGGTACCTACCTACCAACTTTAATTCCTCCTCTGTGTTAATGCATTAAGGTTTGTGTTTGGATTTTCAATTTGTAAAATAAAACAAAACAAAATAAAAATAAATAATTTTCTATTAGGAAAATTACAATATATTCTCTGAGCATTGCTTAAAATACAAATTGTCCCTTGTAGTTCTGAAAATTACATTCTGTCCCTTAAAATTTCTTATTTCATAATAAATGACTCATTTTATTAATAAATCATCAAGTTAATTAACAGTTTTAATGATATCAAAAATATATTTCAATTAATAATTCAAGTAATTTTATTATTGTACAAGAGAGCGGTTAAAAATTTAAAAACTCTTCTCAAGTTGTTTTGGATTATTAGGGTACTAACAAATTTCTACATTTTTTCCTGATGATTTCAGAATGCATTCGAGCTTGCCTTCTTCGTTTGGGTAACGGTAAGTCTTTTCCTTCTTCTTTTAACTCTATGTTTTGGGTGTAATGGATGGGAGGAAATTAGGATGGATGTGAGGTTATTTAGTATTGTGTTTGTTTGTAGAGTTGGGGAAATGATTAGGATGGAGGAGGGGATTAAGATGGAGGTTAGAAGGGGGATTGAGATGGAGGAGTTGGAGGTGGTATTAGAAAAATAGTGAGGGGATTAGAAATTTTTTTATTTTTTACATATTAGGAATTTTTTTTAAAATATTAATGTTTAATTTTTTATATTTTTTTATTTGTTTTATTATTTTATATAAAAATAATTCAACAATTCCTACACTAATAACTATCATCAAAATAAACACAATTTTACTTAATCCCCTCACTATCAGTCCCCTCACTATAAATTTCCTCAATTCTACCACTAAAAACAAACGGGGCCTAGAAGTAGATCAAGATCTTATCATCTTGGGCTGAGCCAACTGTTCGACCCACTAACTCTTCCATACCAAGCCCATTTAACCCTTCCGTGCCAAGCCCATTCAGCACGCCTTAATCTTAAGGTCTTAGGCCCTAAACCAGCTCACCTAAAAAAGCCCGTTGACGGGCTTAGGCACCAATTTCATAGATTAAATTACATGTAGTTAACAGTCCAAAAAAAAAAAAAAAAAAAAAAACAAAAAAGTTTACAGGTAGTTGTGAGATTTTGTGAGACCCACACCCATATATGTGGATATTTTTTTGAGAAAATTATTTAAAAGTTTGTGACTATCCTATTTGCATTGATCTTGACCAATTATGGTAGACCATATAGGAAAAAAAATAAGGTCCGAACTCCATACTTTCACCATATTAAATAAGTGGTTCCAACATGGTAAGTAGGGATATAATCGGTGTAGGAAATTATTTATTAAAACTAGCGAACTGTGTGTATTTTAAAAAATACAAAATGACTTATACAATAAAAGTTTAAATAATTTCATAATGTAAAGTATTTTTTGGAAACCAAAAAATTATTCTGTAATAGAGAATTCAGCCTTGTTAATTCTTATAGAACTGACACAGTTCACACTCACATAAGTAATTGTTATTAAGAATGTCCTGCCATACTCCACTTGGATAACCAAGACATAAGAATCATTAAAAACAGATCTTATCTTGACAACACAGCAAGAATCACTCTTCTTATCATAGAAATGGGTAGGAGAGTAAACCTATCTAGTGATTGAGGAATCTACATAATTCGGTTGTCCTATTGAACCTAGTTCTTGGAATCTCGAGTCTTCTAGGTTGGGTTGCCATTATGGCGATTCTTAGTTAATAGGCATTAATCACATTTCTCTTAATAAATTAAACACTTGCTCTCTGGCTAGCCCTTTCGCTAATGGATTCACAATATTATCTGTAGATCTTATATAGTCAATGGTAATTATACCATTCGAAAGCAACTGCCTAACGGTATTATGTTGTTGACAAATGTGTCGAGACTTTCCGTTATACATATAATTTTGTGCCTATTCTATTGCTGATTCATTGTCACAATGTATGCATATAGCTGGCACAGGTTTTGGCCACGTCGGAATATTTTCTAGGAAATTTCGAAGCCACTTTACTTCTTCTTTTGTTTTATCCAAAGCGATAAACTCCGATTCCATTGTGGACCTTGCAATACAAGTTTGCTTACAGGATTTCCAAGAGACTCCCTCGTCTCCCAGAGTAAAGACATCCATTAGTGAAATTTGAGTCATTGGTATCCGATATCCAATTTGCATCACTATACCTTTCAAGTACTGCTAGATATTTTGTATAATGCCATCCATAATTTTGGATATGTCTTAGATAGCTAAGCACCCTAATTATAGCTGTCCAATGATCCTTTACTAGATTACTTGTGTATCTACTCAATTTGCTGACTGCAAAGGCTATGTCAGGCCAAGTGCAGTTTATTAAGTACATCAAGCTTCTGATGATTTGAGAGTACTCTAATTGTGACATGCCTTCACCTGTATTTTTTAATAAATGAACATTAGCATCTATATGTGTCTTAGCAGAACGATTGTCATACTTCCCAAATTTTTCCAGAATTTTCTCAACGTAGTGAGACTAAGATAAGGCATATCCAGAAGATGTTTTAGAAACTTTCATTCCAAGTATGACATCTACTACTTTCATATCTTTCATATCAAACTTTTCGTTTAACAATTTTTTGGTAGACTTTATCATTTCGATATTGTTACCAATGATGAGCATATCATCTATACAGAGACAAACCATGACTTAACCTCTATTACTATTTTTGACATAGACACATTTGTCACACTCGTTTATCCTAAAGCCATCCGAAATCATAACATGATCAAATTTCTCATGCCATTATTTCAGTGCTTGCTTTAATACATATAAGGATTTGACAAGTTTGCAAACATTCTCCTATTGGCCAAGAACTCTGAATCCCTTGGGTTGTTCCATGTAGATTTCTTCTTTTAAATTTCCATTTAAGAAGGCGGTCTTAACATCCATTTGATGTATTTATAGCAATCAACATACAAATAGCTATTATTCGTGTTACAGGGGAATAGGTGTCAAAGTAGTTAAGACCTTTCTTTTGGTTATACCCCTTAGTTGCAAGGCGAGGCTTGTATTTATCAATTGACCTATCGGCTTCCATCTACCTTTTGAAAATCCACTTGTATCCAAGTTGTTTGAGCCTTGTAGGAAGATCAACCAACTCCTAAGTATGTTTTTGTAGAATAGACTCAACTTCACCATTTATAGCCTTTTTCTATAAAGGTGCTTCAGAACTTGATATTGCTTCCTTAATCCTTTGAGGCTAATTTTCTAACAGAAAAGTTAGAAAATCTGGACAAAAAGATTTAGATGTTCTTAGTCTCTTTCCACGTCTAGGCTCATATTCCTGTTAGTCTTCGCCACTTTCCATGGTGGCTTTAAAAGTTCGTTTATTAGAACTTGGCTTTTCCAATTCAAACGACTTGGCTTGTTCAATCATTATCTCTGTATCTACAGGAATTTGATTCTCTTCATCATTTTTCCAAGGAAAGATATATTCGAAAAAGGATGCATTTCTTGACTCGATAATAGTATTTGCATTTATATCGAGAATACTTGATTTAAATACCAAAAATTGATATGCACTACTTTTATTTGCATAACTAATGGATACATAATCAACGGCTCGTGGTCCAATTTTAGCCTTTTTAGAACTAGGAACCGCCACTTTTGCCAAACACCTTCACACTTTTAAGTAATTATAAGAAGGTTGATGACCTTTTCATAATTCATAAGGTGTTTGGTTAGTTTTCTTATGAGGTATCATATTTAGGATATAATTTGCTGATAAAATAGCATCTCTCTACAAGTTTTGGGGTAAACCCGAACTTATCAACAAGACATTCATCATCTCTTTAAGAGTGCGGTTTTTCCTTTCACCAACTCCGTTTGACTGAGGAAAATAAGGTGCAGTGGTTTGATGAATAAAACCAAGTTCTGAGTCAAACTCATCAAATGATGTATCATATTCACCGCCTCTATTACTTCTCACAATCTTAATCTTTTTGCCAAGTTGATTTTCAACGTCTACCTGATGTTGCTTAAAAGCTTCTAAGGCCTCATCTTTGATTCACAATAAGTACACATACGAATATCTAATTCAATCATTAATAAAAGTTATGTAGTATTTTTTTACCACCTCTAGTTTGCACAAATTTTAAATCACCAATGTCGGTGCGAATTAAAGCTAGAGGTTCAATACTTCTCTCGATTTTATTAAATGATACTCCAGTCATTTTAGCTTCAATACATACTTCATATTTATGATTAGGATCAAATTAAAATTAGGTAAACATTATAGATTTACAAGTCTAAACAAAGAACCATAATTTACATGTTCTAATCTACCATACCATAAATGAAAAGAATCAACAATATAAGCAAAAGATGTGTTCTTATTATTAGAAGCAATAGTTGGTACAACAGTTAACACATTAAGCTTAAAAAGCCCATTAGTTATATGGCCACGACCTACATACGTTCCAGCCTTAGTAAGTACAACTTTTTCAGATTCAAATACTACCCTAAACCCATTCTTAATCAACAATAATCCAGAAACTAATTTTTTGCAAATTTCTAGAACATGAAGTACATTATTGAGAATGAGTTCCTTCATCGAGGTCATCTTTAGCACTATCTTCCCTTGTCCTTCTACAATTGATGTGGAGGAGTTTCCCATGAAAAGATGTTTGCCATTTTCCACCACTTTGTAAGTTGTGAACATCTTCTTATCTACACAGATATGGTGGGTTGCTCTAGTATCCACCCACCATTCTTTAAGGTTGCCCACCAAGTTACCTCAAAGACTATTGTAGAAAGGTTGATGTTTGCCAATCCATCAGAACGATCGTAACCTTTGATTATGTTGGCTTATGCTAGTTTCTTGCTAGAACTTGCTCTATCCTTGCGGCTTCGAAAATCCTTTGCTCGATGTCCATCACTACCACACACATAGCACTTGCTTTTGAATCTTTTGTTGTTCTCACCTTTGAAGCCTTGCTTGGATCCTTTGCCATCATGCTCTCTCTTCTTGATATTGTTGGACCTCGAACTCTATTATTGTTTCACAACATTTGTATTAGCCCGCATGACTTGGTTCCCCGACTTCTTCTCGGATTTACGGTTGTCCTCTTCAATCCTCAATCGCATGACAAGTTCTTCCAACTTTATTTCCTTGCGCTTGTGCTTAAGGTAATTTTTGAAATCCTTCAATACTGGCTAAAGTTTTTCAATAATAGTAGCAACTTGAAATGATTCACTCAGAATCATTCCTTCAGTAATGATATCATGTAGGATCAACTGAATTTCTTGGACTTGACCAACCACCGTTTTAGAATCTAACATTCTAAAATCCAGAAAACGTCCGACAATAAATTTCTTTGCACTGACATCTTCTACTTTGTACTTCAATTCAAGAGATTTCCACAGTTCTTTGGTCTTACACAATACAAATTGCATAAAGAATTGTCAAGTCCATTAAGTATGTAATTCTGACACAAGAAGTCACCTTGTTTCTAGGTATCTACCATAGCGACAAGTTGATGATCAGCGTCTTACCATTTTGTCTATTTCAGGGCTTTCTCACGAATGTACTGGGCCAAATGCAAAGTTATAAGATAAAACAACATTTTTTGTTGCCATATCTTAAACTCTATTCTATTGATTTTTTTTTTTTGGTTTTTCTCCATGATTTATAGCGGTAGTACTGAGACTTTTGGGGTCACGATCGAAATAATCTCAGCACTATCTGTTGACATGTTTCTGAAGTTCACAATTTAGAAACCCAAATAAATACACACAATAAATAGTAAAATAAATAATGATCTTAAGTTGTAGGAAACTATTTATTAAAATAAGGAAACTGTGTATTTAAAAAAAAAATACAAAATTCTAAATAATTTCATAATGTAAATTATTTTTTGGAAACCAAAAAATTATTCTGTAACAGAATAATATTTCCGAAAACCACAAAAAGAAAAGAATAGGACTACAAACTATAAATAAAATAAAATAATATGAACAAAACTTATAGGATGTAGAAAATGTAGAAGTACAGAACAAGTCGAGACATGTTTTGGACACACTTTCCTTAAGATTGTTATGTCCTCGCTGTAGTGCTCGAGAACAATGACGTTGACCTCCTAGGATGCAACGACTACACCTAACAACGCAACACTATGACATTGGGACTGGCAAATAGACTATGTTGTATTCTCTCTTGCAGAAACACAAAAGAACAAATATGCAGAAGTATGCACTTAATGAGAGAAGAAAAACAAATTATGGAATTGTTTGGGCAAGATCTAAATTTATAGACAAGATGGTGACTGTTCAAATAGGTTTGGAACCCCTCCGAACAGGTGCAAATATGAAAACCGCCGAAGTGAAGAGAGGTGACCAGAAAATGAAGGGATGCCACGGTTCGGGTTTGAATTTGAAAATTTCTAACAAAAATTTGAATTTCAATTCGGAATTTTGAATTTTTGCTCAAAAGTTTTTGAAAAAATTCAAATGAATTTTGTCCAAAAAATTAAAGTTACGACCTGACCTACACCACGCACCCGGTACGGCCGGCCGAACAGCGACGACGCGTGTGTAGTGGATTTGGGTCAAACGTACTTTGTCCATAACTCTCCTCTTTACAAAACTTAGGGTGCCCCTTGGGGCCCATCCCATGTATGCCAACCTATATAAACTCTCTCTTTGTTTCAATATGGGACAAGCCATTTAATTAGCAAACCAACTTTGTCTCTTCAACTTCCACTTTTACAAACCCGAAAATGACGTTAACTTCCCAATCATTTGGAAATGTTTTTGACGAATCATCTTCGAGGCATGATTCAACACGTGACAAAGAACATGTCACCACTCAGACCCACCTCAAATGGTGCATGGGTCTCGTGTCAATTTGGGCTCAAAATTGCCCAAAAATAAGCCTAGAAACTCAAAATTTCCAACAATCGGTTCAGGACGGTTGGTGTTTAAGTGAAATTTTACACCGAACCTATAATGTCGGTTATATTATATTGACAGCCGATACAAATCAAATTTTTTACTAAATCGCACTAATTCAAACGGTTCGACTCGTTATGACCTTTCAAATTTGAGTTACTTCTTAAATTTGTAATATAGTAAATAATTTATATAAAAATATTGAATTAGCTCTTTGTACATTACTTCAATATCCAATCTAACCATTCACAAAAATACAAACAAAAGAATTAATAAATACTAAGTGTTTAAGCTTTTACTGAGATAGAATTAGAAACAAAATATAATCTGAAAACTAAAGTCTTGACACCAAAGTAAAAAGAAAGTTTAAAACTATCATCCCATAAAACTAAATCACAAATCTATCAAGTATAGTTAAAACAAAAAATCAAAAATGACATAAACATTTTATATGGTTATATAGGCATAGTAGTAGCAAAACTTGACTCAAGCACATATGAATGGCAAACTAACAATTTATCACATTGCCAATATCTATTGTCAAACGTGGAATATTTAAGAAAAAATAAATAATTAAGTGAATCAACTTAACTTTGTATTAATCCAATTTCATTATATATTTTATATATATTATGTTTAATATGTGAAACTTTTCGGTCGATTTCGGTTTAATTTAGTGCACAAGGTGCGTAAACTGGTACCAAACCAAAAATTGAAAAAATTAATTTTAAAAACTGCATAGACCGATTCATATTAAAAACTGACCAAATATAACCGATTTGATTCGATTTGGTCAAATTTTCAATTTTTCTTACATCCCTAACAGTAAGATCCTAAATTCCACTTTGTCCATACAACCTATCATGAATGAACTGTGTGATCAAATCAAAGCCAATTATTTGGTCTAGAGCCATCCAATAATTTTTATATATATATATTTTATTTTTTTGTGATTTAATTTTTTATACATTGAAATGTTGTTTTATGTTTTCCACATTCAACTTCAAGACAAGTTGAACTATCAAAATTAATATATTCTTACACTCACCATAGTTTGTGTTTTTTAAGTGCAGATACAGTTTGGGTTCAATTCATGCTACCATGAGCACACAGGGATTATTGTGACAAGAGTTGTGTTAGCGTAAGAAGCATCTATATAAACTTGCATTTTTCATTGCCACCACCACCTATTTTAGTGCATAAAACTATTGTGAAATTATTTCAAATTCATGTTTGTTTTTCATTACTGATTCCAATATGATTTTATTCCTCAGGGTGGCAGTTCAGGTTCTTTGCAGCTATATTACACTTCCCCTTTATGCACTTGTGACACAGGTGAAACTACTACTAGTACAATTACTAACATGTTACATATTTTTACAATAATATTAATATTGAGAAAAATGCTAAGACTTTGAAATATGTGATCAAGTTCATCTTGAGTGTGGCTTACACCATACAAAATTCAAATTTATACTATACATTTAAATTTTGAGCATTTTTTGAGAATTTTTTCTTCTTGAATTTATTATATTTCTGTTATATAAATACTAGAATATTGTTTTTCATATGTATCCATATATATGACTATGATTATAAAAATAAAATGCTATATAGCGTGAATTTCTATTTTAAAATTTATTCCAAAAATGAGGTTTATGGTGTTGATTTAAAGTTGGTAGGAGTTAGGCCCACACCCAAAATGATAGTGGTCTTTACAAATATATATCGGGTAATTTTTGTGGAGATGTAGTATTATTATTATAAAAATTAAGTTTTATTTTCACTTTAATTATTTTTAAATACACTTAGTCTGTGTTTCGATAATAAATTTAAATAGATATTTGGAAAGAAAAAGTAAATGCAAAAGAAATCAATAAAAAATTTAGCATATATTTTAATCACATATTTCTGAATCCTTTAAATGTATTAGAAATTAGGGATATATATATATATCTATTATCACAAAAAGGGAAATTTAGAATAAAATAGTGGAGTGAGAATAACATTCATTTTTTGTTGAGCGTAGACCAAATTCAAAATGAATGCAAAATATATTGCTAAGACATTTATTTTTCTGAAATGTAAGCCACATAAAATAATGGGTAAATTATACAAATAGTCCTTGTAGTTTACACAATATATCAATTTGGTCTATTTTATTTTAATTTGCTCGATTTTGCTTTTTAATTTAACGGATTGTGTCATTTTAGTCTAATAAATAACGGTTGTTAAGCTTGGTGGAAGAAAAGTCAAACTATGTGTCAATTTAGTCTATGTAGTTTACACAATATGTTAATTTGGTCCTTATCAAAATCAAGCAAATTAAAACAATAGGGCCCAAATCGACACCTACAAGGACCAAATTGACATATTGTATAGACTTTCCATTCACCAAACTTAACAATTGTTATTTATTGGAATAAAATGACATAATCTGTTAAATTAAGGAGCAAAATCAAGCATATTGAAACAACAGAGACTAAATTGACACATCATGTAAACTATAGGGACCATTTGTATAATTTACCCTAAAATAAATGGATATTGGGTGCAATTTTCTGAAATTTTTTTTATGTATCCCTAAATACATAATAATGGATTGTTTGGTGACAGATGGGATCACAATTTAAGAGTAAGGTACTAGAAGAGAAAATAGCCAACATTATAAAGCAATGGCATGCCGAGGTGAGAGTGAAGAGGAAGAAGCAAGAACAATGTTCATTATTAACGTCTCCTCGAACTTCATTGTCAACACCTGATTGGAGCCTCAGAAACAGTCTCACTGATTTCTCATCTCACCATCATCATCGACCCCCTTCAACTACTCCAATTCCAACTGATCAAACCAACAAGAATAATTTCTCTAATAGAGGAGAGATCACTGAAGAAAAAGTAGATACACCAGATGATCATCGAACACCAAACTCTACATGGCTTCCATACCAAGCTGGGGTGGTAGAATTGCCAACAATGAGGCAAGATAAAGGAAATTGAAATGGCAAAGGATCCCGCTTCCTTTAATGTGGAGACAAGTTTAATTGACGGCTCATCATGCGTCACATTTTAATGATATGAATTGTTTATTTTATAAATTATTGTATGTAGAAATCAAATTGGGGGAGACTTTCATCAACTAAGGCCGGCTTGAAATAATTTGAGACTAAAATGAGAATTTTAAATGAATTTTTATATATTTTTTAATATTCTTGTAATTTTTTATTTAAATTTTTTCCCAAAATAACTAAAAGATAATACTAAGAAAATTATATCCCCAATATAAGTTTAGTCATATGGTGATGATAAGATATTGACAATTTGTTATGAAATTAGTAATTTTTGCGCTGAGAGGAATTTGAGGAAATTTTTATTTTGGATAAATTACAAATACACCCCTGAGGTTTACTTAAAATATAGATTGCTCCTTGTGATTTGAAAAATTACAAATACCCCTTTATTAGAATTTTTTTATTTAATAGAATTAACTAAGAAAATAAAATTCATAATTGCTATCATATATAATAATAAAATTACCTAAATTATTAATTCAAACATATTTTTAACATCATTAAAAATTGTTAATTGACTTGATGATTTATTAATAAAGGGGGCGATTTATTATAAAATTAGAAACCTCAGGAGGTAGAATATAATTTTCAAAACCATAGGGGGCGATTCGTATTTTAATCAAATCTTAAGAGGTATATTTGTAATTTACCCTTTTATTTTTAACTCTCAAACTATCACTCAAAAATCAATTAATGTGGCATCGAAACTTGATTTCAAATTTCATTTTACATTATCTCCCAAACTATTATCAAAATATCAATTAGACCCCTTAATATATAAAATAAGCTCTATTAATAATTTTCATTTAAAAAATGAGAAAAATTAATTTAAATATTAAAATTTACAAAAGAAATATTTAATTTAAGCCTCAAATTCCTCGAATCGATCATGAGAATTGAGTCTGAAATTTTAAGTTCACTCTCTCTCTTCCAAATTGCGTCCAAAACTCTGAGTTCACCTTGTGAAATTTATTTTTTTACAAGAATGATATTCTAAAAGTGTTCTTGTTGCTCGACAACGGAGGCACTGGCGACATCTTTCTCCTTAACTCATAGTTTTTTCATATTTTGAAGTGGTTGTAAACCTCTTTTCCATCCAATCACCAATCTATCTATTGTATTGTATGGATGTCACCATATACCTGTAGACACTCCATTTTTGACTACCCTTACAACTTGCGCGCCACCGAGTGATCACCCGATGATTAATTTGTATATGCTTGTCAAATGCTCGAATTTCTCAGCAGGAAGCCTCAGTTTTGAGCCTAAAAAACATGCCAACTTTGCACCATTTTTTTTTAGACCAAAATAGCAGCTTTTCAAGCTTGACCATCTGAGACCTGCAGGCCCACTAGTGGCTGGCCGACCACTAATGGTGTACGACTAGCCCCTATTAGTGGCTTGTCGGCCACTTATGCAAAACCAGATATTTTTGGCCAACTATCTCCACAGATGCATGCACCATACTAAGCTGTTTTTGTTTGGATATTTTCGAGAGTCTTTTATACATTTCTATATATAGATGACCCTCTCTTATGATATAGGGTTAGAAAAATTTTGTGGAGCAAAAGTTTGAAAAGTATTTCTCTCTCTACATTTCTTTCTCTCTCTTGCAACTTACATACTCTTGACCTAAACTCTCTAGACCAAACTTGGAGGGTTCTTTGCTGAGGTGTTTAAACTTGCATCTTAACTCTTGAGGATGTGAATTGGTGGTTTATAATTTAAAAAGGATACTCCTTTTCAAGAGGTATAATTCCTAGCTTTGTTTCCCTTATTTATCTGCTGTATTTATTGCTGTTTTTGAGCTTTTTTTCACATGTATTTTTGGGCTGAAACTTATGGTTTAAAGCCATTGAAGGCAGAGGGATGGACCACCCTTTTTTGAAGCTTGCTTTCTAGGCTTTTTGCCCTTATGTTTCCCTTCCTTTCATCAAATTTTTTTGAACTTTTTACCACTAAATTTTAGAGTTTTTTAGAGGTTAAAAATCATGTTTTGAAGTCCCAAAAATGGAGGGGTTAGCCACCCCTCCCTTGGCTTGTTTACTAGCTTAAATTCTTCATTATTGTAGCCTACTCCTTTAGCTCTTTTGACTTTAATTCCAGCACTGTTTTAGCCTATTTTAGGACTGTTTTAAGTTGTTCATGTCATTTATGCTTTGTTTGATAGGCTTGTAGTGTAATGGTTTTCATAGGTTTGGTGTTTTAGGCCTTGGAAACCAACCTATTTCGGTTGATAACATTTATTTAGTGTTATCCATAATTGTGATCATCTTTAATCAACTTTGTATCTCTTTCATTTCTTGGCTTTTCATTGCCTTGAGAGTTGTTTCAATTGATTGGTTGTTTAAGCTTGAGATAGAGATCATTGTACTTAATGGTTTAATCTCCTCAGAGATTCATTACCAGCGGCATGACATCTCCCTCATGCCCAAAACAACCCTTTGTTTGATATTTCTCTCCATTAGTGGACTCAATCTTCATTATTGAACTTAATTGACTAATGAATGGAAAGGTAATTAAAATGGAGTAATAAAATTGGGACTATAATGGAATGAGATGATAATATGGTTTGTTGTTCAACTGGACATTAGTTGAACCCATTGAGTCTTAGGCCATTTCATACTTATTAGTGATGATAATGGTTTGAGAGTCAAATATCAATCACTTCCCTTGATCCATCTCATGATAGGGAGGAGGTTTTGTTGGTCATTTGGTTTCCCTCATTGAGATTTTGTCCAATCGAGCCATAGACCATCATGCGATAACTTTGCAATTATTGATGATTTGAGACTTGGTTCTACCCATCCTTTGAGTAATTTCATGATAGGGAGAGGTAGAGAGGATAAATATCCCCTGGAAACACTCTGTTTTTGCTCTGTTCATTTTCTGTTGCATCAAGGCCATATTTACATTAGTGGCCTGTAGGCCATTATTTGCAGCTGGCCGTACACTACTTCTGGCTGGCCAACCATTTTTGTGTCAGTAAGCAGTGTTGTTTTCTTACAAGGCAAAGCAGAAACAGAGGCAAAACAGGAGCTTTTTCTGCAAGCAGAACAATCTTGGTAGCAAAATAGAAGTGTTTCTGGGACGATGTTCGCGTTGGCATGCGCGGTTCACTACCCCGATCGAGTTCAATTAGTTGTTAATTTGTTAATTAAATTAGTTGATCCTAGGTGTAATAATTAGTGAATTCTCAATTGTAACTAATTAGTTAGTGTAATTAATTAGTTAATTTCAATTTGTAATAGTTAGCTAGCGTAGTTAGTTTATTTCATTTGATTTTTAATAGCTAGTTAATTAACTTAACTAGGCTATTTATTTGGACCCTTCTACGCGAGGGCAAACTTGTAATAATGTGTATGTCTTCCAACCCCACGTCTTTCTCCCTTTTATTTACCTACTTATGATGGATAGTTTAGAGCATCACATTTCGTTTAGCATTTTTCATGATTTGCATCCATGTGTCTTGCATGCATTAGGCTCGTTCCATCATGCTAGCAAGCATTGTCGTTTAAATACTTCTTTGAAAACGTACTTAAACCGCATACTATCAAATTGATTTATATGCCATATTTATAACCGATCTTATTAATTGCATATTGTGTGTGTTGCATTAGGCATATTTCATTAGTTAGGACCATGTAGTTTTGTAACTATTTTCTCTCTTTTTGCTCTCCTCAAGAATTGGGTAAGCCTTACTGCTTTAGCATATCGCATAAGTGTGATTGTTGCCATGTCGAGCATGATTACCATGAGGCTAAATGCTTAAGTGCTATATTTGTTTGTATGCCTGTGGATGAATGCTAAATTGCTTAAATTGGGATAATTTGAGTAATGTACATATGAGATCACTTTTTTAAGTGATACGTATTCAAACCTTTTTTTTTTCAACACAAACATGAAATCAAAGTGTTCCATTTTTTGCAAATTAGTCTATACTTGTGTGCGTCACATAGTAATGCTAGCCTAAATAATCGGAATAAGAGAATATAATGTAAATAAGATTCACATCATGATTAGTAGAGGCCGATCTTTGATCGGGCAAGCGAGGGTGCGCAAGTCATGACCTTTCCCTCTCGTATCTAAGTTCCCGAGCCGAGACACTTTGGTAATGACGGATAAGTGACCTTTGGCACGAGTCTCAGATTTCCTAAATTTTTCAAAAATATTTAGGTGGCGACTCTATAATCTGACAAAGTAGTCTATTTTTGGCATTTTTGATTCAAGATCGATTTTCCAAAAGATTTGCTAGATTTGGACTCTTTTGTGTTTATTTATTTCACATTGGACTTGTGAGATCAGATTGAGAACCACGGGAGTCCAAACTGTAGGGCTATTGTATCCGAAAAGAGCACGAAAAGCAAGCTACAGTTTCTGGCAACTTTGCTGGGGATTTAGAGAACTTGATTCGAAGTTTATGATGTAAAATTTTATCTACAAATATATGTTTTTTTTGCATTGTATTTGCATTGGTGCACTTAAGTCATTATGTTTGTCATCTACTATTCTTGAATGGTTTGCTAGAGGCTTGCCCAAAAGGCTGACCGGTCGTGGGTTCTGCCATATTGGGAACACAACCCTTGGATTTGGGCTATCGTTGTACCGTTTGATCCTCCTTTCACTTCTCAATGTTAGGTGTAAGAGGTATATTAAGTAATCTTGCTGAGGTACCCTTTTGACTAATCGGCCTAGTTGCATATAGAAAAGCCATAGAGACTGTTCCAAACTAGGACAGGACGTTCACCCGAATGTAGGATTGCGTGAAACCGCTTGATTGAAATAGTGAACCCTAGTTCATGATAAAAACTAGGACAGGGTAACCCTCTCCCTTCATAGGGATGTTTTGGCTCTTTCTTAACTGGTATATGCTTTATAGTGAAACTATGGAGAAGTGTACCCACTACAGCTATCCCAACACCTAGAGCCACTGTTAATACTGCCAATTTTCAAGAAAATCAGGGTAATCTAGCAGAACCTATCTCGGCACAAGCTTTCAAAGCCCCGGTTTATAAGACCAAGGCACCATTCGAGTTCGAGGTTGACCCAACTGCAATCAAGGTCAACAAACTAGAAAAATTATTTAAATGAGCGCAATGGGTTAACTTCATCCCAGACATAGAGGATGGATACATTAATTTTGCAGTTACATTGCCAGATTGGTTTAAGATGTTGTACATTGATCGTTTTGACGGTTCTAGGGATCCAGTTGTTCACTTGCGACTGTTTTCTAATATCTTGTGGCCGATGGGCTTAACCAGACTACAAAAGCTGCCTCTCTTTTGTCACACCATGTCAGGCATAGTGGCCATTTGGTATGCTAAGTTAGAAGATTTTGTCAAACAGAATTAGAAGGAGATGGCCGAAGCCTTCATTGCTCAGTACTCTTACAATATGCAGATTGAGGTCACAACTCGTGATCTTGAGGTAATCCGTCAGGAGCCGAAAGACGGTTTCTCTGAGTTTGTGACAAGATGGAGGGCCAAAGCCTCGATGATGACCACTCAACCTTTAGAAAAGGATCAGATAAGAATGGTCGTCCGAAATTTTCATGGCAAGTTGTTGCAGAAGATGATTGTTCTACCTCTATTTACATTTACAAAACTTCATGGAATGGGAGTGCAAATAAAAAATGCCATGAAATAGGGGCTTATTACAGATGAGAAGGAGTCGACCATGAGGCCATTTGTTCGCAGTTTCAATGCTGCCAATGGTAGCACAGCTGCGAGGCCATCGGATGTAAGTGTTGTCACCGCAACCAAGACTGCCAACCCCTTCGCCAACACATGCTCACAATCATCATCCAACGCTGCCCGACCTCAGAGGACTTTTAACCAACTGTACATGACTCTGTCCAAAGCTATGTACGTGCTGGTTAAGAAAGGACACCTAAAACCCTTAGAATCTCGTCCATTGCCTTGACCCCCTTCCACTCAAATACAACCCCGTAAAATACTGTGTGTTTCACCAACAGCATGGTCATGACACCGACTAGTGCTTCCAATTGCGTCATGAGATTCAGGATCTCATTGACAACAAGGTGATCGCTCCACTTCAACAACCAAATGTAGCCACAAATCCATTCCCAGCCCATAATCAAGTCCTTCTACCTAGAAATCTTAACTTGATCCATACACTAGCCACCGTATATAATCCCAGTGTATATATTACCCCCTCCCATCTACCGAAACCAATGCTATTCATTCTTGAGGGCATAGATCTGTGCATGATAAACGCATTTAAGCCATAACCTAAGCCTCACAATGTAGTGACAATACCCGTGGTTAAGGAAGGTTTAGTCTTAGAGGGAGATACTAGTCTGTTGTTAGCGTGTCTTGGGGCCTTATCTGAGCTGGTGTATGACCTAAGTTGTTATATCGTGCCAACCAATCAAACTAGGCCTGAAGTGGTGCTACCAACCTCGATAGGCATTAATTTGGTCAGGGAGGATGGCTTGAACCAAGGGTTGAATGATTTGGCAGATCTTGAAGAAGATCTAGACAACCTGCAGTTCTTTGATGAGCATGATTAGAGAGATGTATAGATTAGGTGATTCAACCTGAACGGATCAACTGATAACACTAGATGGTTAAGTGATGAGCCAGACAAAGAAGAAGAAACTGGGGTAAAACCAGATAGGAAGGAAGCGGAGGTAGCTGCAGTGGCTGGAAAGGCTAATGAGAAAGAAAAATTGCCAGAGGATACGTATGTGGGACACCCAAGTCAAAAAGAGAGGTTGTGAACACCATAGACACTGTACATGAAGCTGCATTGAGGCAGTTTGAGAGAGAAAGAGTTGAGAATAGTCAGAGAAATGCAACCACGTGTTGCCTTGTTGGGAGCACTTATACTGTGAAGATGATTCAGGTGGAGCCGGACAACTATTTGTCAGCAGATGACGGCGAGTGGTAGAATGACAATTATTTGTGATTGGCCCATACTGACGAAGATTAGGAAGGCTGCCTCCCAAACAATACATGGTATGCTGAGAAAATAGACCATCTTACCCGCAGTGGACGGTATTTTAAGTCACCACACCTAGATCAAGCAGAGGCATCTGGAAAGGACAAAGAGCTTGAGAAACAGAAGGAGAAACAACTAGAAGAAGAATCAGTGTTGAAACAGCTCAAGAAAATCCAAGTTGACATCTTGGGTCTTCTTATGGCCTCACGGGTGCATCGGCAGGTAGTATTGTCGGCAATGGACAAAGCTAAATTATCCATTGATACTACGCCCGAGCAACTTGCGGGCTTGGTCTTTCCAGGTGGTGCCAAGCTAATGCTCACTTTCTCGGATAAAGAGCTGCCACCGAAAGAGTTGGCTCACAACAAGCCGTTATACATTTCTGTGGAATGCAGGGAGAAGTGAGTACCAGTGGTGCTAGTAGATATTGGCTCTGCCATTAACGTTTGCCTATCTTGTACCACCTATGCAATTGGCCTTAAACCGGCGAACTTTGTTCCAACAGCCCAGGTGATACGGGCATATGCTAATACAAGCCTAAAGGTCATGGGCAAGGTGAAAGTACGAGTCCAGGTGGGCCCAACTGAGCAAGAGATTGAGTTTCACGTCCTGGATGTACTGTCTACCTTTAACCTGCTGTTAGGGAGGCCTTGGTTACATCACGTGAATGTTGTGTCCTTCACCCTCCATCAAATGTTGAAGTATCCTCATGGGGGAGGAGTAGCAATTGTTTTTGGGAACTCATCCATCCATCCACCTCCAAAGGTGACTACTCCAGTGCTAGAGATCAATCATGGCGACGGAGATGTGTTCCTCTCGGGATTCACTTTGGCTGAAGCCCGAATAGTGCAGACAATTCTGGCCATGGACGAAGGCATGTATGTCAGTGCCTAGTCTATCTACTTCAGGAACAAGCTGCGGCATGTTCCAGGAATGGGGCTCGGAAAGAGTGGGCAGAAAGGTGTTGCAGCATTAACAAAGGTGCTACACAACCCGCATGCCTTTGGATTGGGTTATATACTAACCAAGGAGGACTGGATAAAAAAGGAAGAAGAAATGAAGGGTAGAGCCAAGGCCAAAAGAGTTGGAAAACCTTATGAGCTCGTCCACAGGCCGATCCGGGGGACGCTCAATGGCCGTTTGTTCAAGAGGGAGAAGATTTCCCCTTTTGCAGTTTTCCCTAGCATTAAGTAAATTCCTCAAAAAAGTGTATCCCCGGATTCGAGATTTTCTTTGATTTGCATCTGTAGGATAGTGATGAGTAAAAGGCTAAACCAAACAACAAAGTTAGCCAAAGCATGAAATATGACTCAGACAGTAACGAGGATGAAGTATGGGAAGCACTGGCCAATCTCCAAGTAGATCCTGCGGCTGACCTGGAGAACTTGGGGGATAACTTTACTATCTCCATGATCGGGGAAGGACTGGGCAGGGACCCAATCTCTGGAATTTTGGATGTATCAAGGGCACTGTATCTTACTTGGTAGCTGGAGGAGGGTTATCTTTCCAGTTCCGAATCAGGTGATGCGCCAGAATCTGATTCCACTGAGTCTGTGGAGTTGGAACTAGATTCAAGTCAGTCTGGAAAGTCTGAGTCTTGTACTTCTGGGGGTGGTAACTTGGATACCAAAGTTCTGTCCAGTTCTTTTTTTTTGAGCCTGTAACCGAAGATCTAGACCTTTCGAATGAAAATGCTGCAAACTCTATTTTGTGCCGCTGGTTTATTGTATTAACCAAGATTTTCAGAATTTTAATGAAAACGAAGAGGAAGAAATTCCTCTAACTTTGAAAAACTTGATTAATCGAGAGGTAGAGAGGTTTGTAAAGCCTTGTTTTGATGAAATCATTACCATTAATGTGGGTACTGAGAAGGATCCATGCTTGGTCCAGATCGGGTCCACATTGTCTTTGGAGGAACGCGAGTGTTTATCACTTTATTAAAAGATTTCAAAGATATTTTCGCGTGGTCCTACAAAGACATGTCTGGAATTGATCCTGAGATTGTATAGCACCGGATCCCTCTCTACCGTAAGGGCCGACCAATCAAGCAGAAGTTGCGCAGAATTTGTTCGGATTAGGCACTGAAAATCAAAGAAGAGGTCACCAAGCAAATTGATGTAGGATTCTTGTTAGTATCCGAGTATCCGACCTAGTTGGCCAATATCATTCTAGTGCCAAAAAAGGATGGTAGAATTCGGGTCTGTGTTGACTTTCAGGATTTGAACAGAGCCAGTCCGAAGGATGACTTCCCATTGCTACACATTGATGAGTTGGTGGATTTCACAGCGGGCCATGCATTGCTATCATTTATAGATGGATTTTCGGGTATAACCAGATTCTAATGGCACCCGAGGACAGAGAAAAGACGGTATTCACCACTCCGTGGGGCATCTACTGCTATTGAGTCATGCTGTTTGGGTTGAAAAATGGTGAGGTTACCTATCAGAGAGCTGCAACAACCATTTTGCATGACATGATCCACAAAAGGTTGACGTGTATGTGGATAACATGATTGTCAAGTCCAAAGAGCGAGAAGGCCACTACACCGCGCTGGAGAAATTCTTTCAACAGATTAGAGAATACAGATTGAGGTTGAACCCGCAAAAATTCACCTTCAGCGTAATGATAGGGAAAATACTGGGCTTTCTGATTGCGCAGAGAGAAATTGAAGTAGATTGTTCCAAAATCAAGGCCATCTAAGAAATACCACCACCAAGGACTGAAAAGGAGGTGCGTGGCCTTTTGGGTAAAGTGCAATTCATAAGACGGTTTATCTCCAAATTAACCTTGACTTGTGAACCACTATTTGGTCTCCTTAAGAAAAGGAAGAAATTTCAATGGGATGATCGATGTCAATTTCCCTTTGAGCAGGTCAAGCAGTACCTCCAGAACCCACCTGTGTGTCGTCACTAGAGTCAGGGAAGCCTCTGATTCTGTACTTGTCAGTGACCGATTCAACCATGGGGTGCATGCTAGCTCAAGAATCTGAAGATAAGGTAGAGAATGCCATCTATTACTTGAGCAAGAAGATGCTAGACTACGAGACCCGCTACACTCCCTTAGAGAAAGCTTGCTTTGCCTTAGTATGGGCTACCAGGAAATTGAGGCACTACTTGTTAGCTTACTCTATAATCTTGGTTTCGAGATTAGATTCCATCAAATATCTCCTTAAGAAACCAGTGCTTACGGGTAGGCTGGCTTGTTGGTTGCTTCTTCTCTCTGAATTTGATCTCAAGTATGTTATACGTAAGTTAGTGAAAGGGAGAGTGGTAGCGGAATTCCTGGCGGATCACCCAGTAGAAGGGGATGAGGTAGTGGAATACTTGTTCCCAGATGAGGATGTTTTGCAAGTGGAAAAGGAAACATGGACGATGTATTTTGACGCAGTGTCTAATCAGTACGGTTACGGGATTGGTGTGTTATTGATAGCACCCGATGATTCCCATATACCCTTAGCCTTCAAATTCCGATTCAAAGTGTCCAACAATGAAGCAAAATATGAAGCGTGTATTGTTGGTTTGGATGCTACCCTAGAACTAGGGGCAATAAGGTTAGATGTTATCGGAGATTCGAACTTGGTTGTTTCTCAAGCAAATGGAGACTGGAGAGTCAACGAAGAGAAGATGAAGGTTTACTATCAGGCCCTGGATATGCTAATTCTGAGGTTTGAAAAATTGACATTCACACACCTGCTTAGAGAGAACAACCGGTTTGCTGATACTTTGGCAACTCCATCTTCCATGTTAGACATCCCGCTTGGAGTCAAAATGTGTTCAATCATCATCAAGCAGAAATATACGTCGGCCTATGAAACCATCGTCGTGATAGAAGAGGTTCAGGACAAAAACCCTTGGTATTATGATATTTGGAATTTCCTAGAAAATGAGACATATCCACCAGGGGAAAATTCCAAAGACAAACGAGGAATACAGGGTCTGGCCATCCAGTTCATCATCTGTGGGGGAAAACTATATAAAAGAGGCTATATGGGAATATGCAAGCTGTGCGTTGAAGAAGAGGAATCGAAGCACCTCATGGAAGCCATCCACGAGGGAGAGTGTGGGGCATATATAAATGGTGTGATGTTAGCTCGGAAGATCCTCAGACAAGTTTATTACTAGTCAACAATGGAGGAGGATTGTATTGGTTTTGTAGGGCGATGCCAAAAATGTCGAATCTATACCAATTGCATGAATATTCCGCCGTCAAAGCTTTACAACATGACTTCGCCATGGCCTTTCTCAGTCTGGAGAATTGATGTTATCGGCGTAGTCATGCCAAAGGGGTCAAATGGGCATGAGTTCATTCTGGTGGCTATTGATTATTTTACCAAGCTGGTGGAAGCTCAATCCTATGCCGTGATGAGGGCATCACATGTAGCCAAGTTTATCAAGAATAGCATCATCTGCCGGTATGGGTTCCAAATGAAATCATCTCAGATAATAGCTCACACTTCAACAAAGAGGTAGTGGATTGGCTTGAAAAATACAACGTGGCCTTTCACAAGTCATCGACTTATAGACCACAGACCAATGGAGTTGTTTAGACCGCCAACAAGAATATTAAGAACATCTTGCGGAAGATGGTTGAAACCTATAGTGACTGGCCAAATAAACTACCGTTCGCGCTCTAGGCTACAGAATGTCGATGCGGACTTCTGCAGGGACAACTCCCTATTCTCTCATCTATGGGATGGAGGTCGTTCTGTCAATTGAAATTGAAGTACCGTCGCTACGAATTATGGTTGAGTGTCAGATAACAGAGGCAGATTGGCAATAGAGCAGGTTTGAGGAGCTGATATTGTTTGATGAGAGAAGACTAAGGGCATTATATCATGTTTAGGGCTACTAACGCAGGATTGCTAGGGCTTTTAACAATAAGGTCAAGTCCATAAATCTCAAGGAATAAGACATGGTACTGAAAGAAAACCGAGTTTCCATCTATGACCCTAGGGGCAAGTTCAGACCCAATTGGACTGGTCCTTACATGAGAATAAGTTAACTACTTTAGCTAATTAATTAGCTAAAGTAGTTAGTTAAAGAAATCTCATGGACCTAGATGGCCTAGAGTTTTCACAACCGATCAATACAGACAAGTTAAAGAAATACTATCCCTGAGAGGCTCGCTAGGCCGAAAACCCGAAAGGGCAGCCTAGGCAAAAGTTAGAGCATAAAAAATTAGAAATAAAGAAAAACTAAGCTCGCAAGGTTGAAAATCCTAAAGGGCGATGTAGCTTGACTTTTCGTGTTCCTTTCGGATATGATAGCCTTACAGTTCGGACTCCCATGGTTTTGAATCTGATCTCATAAGTGCAATGTGAAATAGATAAACACAAAAGAGTCCAAATCCGACTAATCTTTTGAAAAATTGATTTTGAATCAAAATGCCAAAAATGGACTGTTTTGCCAGATTATAGAGTCGCCACGTAAATATTTTTGAGAAATTTAGGAAACTCAAGACTCGTTCCAAAGGCTACTTATCGGTCATCACCAAAGTGTCTTGGCTCGGGAACTTAGGTACCAGAGGGGAAGGTCATGAATCGAGCACCCTTCGCTCGCCCGATCAAAGATCGGCCTCTACTAATCATGATGTGATTCTTATTTACATTATATGCTCTTGTTCCGATTATTAGGCTGACTTACTATGTGTTGCACACAAATGTAGACTAATTTGCAAAAATTGGAACATTTGGTTTCATGTTTGTTTTGAAAAATTGTTTCGAATATGTACCACTTGAAAAAATGATCTCATATGGACATTGCTCAAATTATCCCAATTCAAGCAATTAGCCATCATCCACAGGCATTCAAGTAGATATAGCACTTAAGCAATTAGCCTCATGGCAAACATTCTAGACATGGCAATAATCACACCCATGCAATTATAAAGCAATAAAAATGCTCACCTAGTACTCCGAGGCAAGCCAAAACAAGCAAAATAATTAGAAAACAGGCATGCTCCTAATTAATGCAATATGACTAATGCAATACATGCAAGATGTAATTACTAGACTCGGCTACTAATATTGTTTGTGAATCAATTTGATTGCATGCAGTTTCAACACGTATTCAATGAAGTATTTTAAACGACAATGCTTTGTTAGAATGATGAACCGAGCCTCGATTCATGCAAGACAAGTGGATGCGAACATAGGAAATGCTAAAGGAAACATGATGTTCTAAATTACCCATCATAAGCGAATAAATAAAAGGGAGAAAGACGTGGGGTTGGAAGACATACACATTATTACAAGTTTGCCCTCGCGTAGGAGGGTCCGAATGAATGCTCTAGCTAATTACTATGAATTAATTAATCTATTACAACCCAAATGAAATAAATTAACTATGCTAGCTAATTATGACAACACCACAAATTAACTAACTACTTTAGCTAATTAATCAAGTACAACACAAAACTAACTAGTTATTCTAACTAAACTAACTAATTAGTTACAAGTCCACTACTTCAAGTACAACATACTACTATTACAACATTATTTTTAATGAATCTCGAGAATCGAGGGATGGTTCATGCATGGATGTGGATTTCCATCCGAAAATACTCTCTGTTTTGCTACTGGAATACTTTTGTTGCACAATCAGAAGATTGCACTGGATTTTCACCTCAGTTTTTGCTATGTTCTACAGGAAACATCACACTGCCTTATTGGAAAAAAGTGTCCGGCAAGCCAGAAGCAGTGGCCTACCGCCCACTAATTTTGGGTTTCTCCTGCTGCAACAGATAACAAACAGAGCACAAACAGAGCATCCTCAGGGGATGTTTGTCCACCTTGCCTCTCCTTATCATCAAACCGCTCAAAGGAGGGGTAGGCTTGATTCATAAGCCATCAATCAACGCAATTTCATTGCGTGATGACTTATGAACCAAGGGATACAATTTCAATAAATGGTACAATAAAAGACTCTCAAAACCTCTTCCCTATCATGGACTGATCAAGGGAAAGGGTTGACATTGATTCTTGAACCGTTTTCATCACTAACAAGTATGAAATGACTCAAGACTCAATGGGTTTAATTAATGTCCAATTGAACTTGAACCATTTTATTATCTTGTTCCATTTTAACCCCAATTTTATTATTCCATTTTAATTACCTTCCATTCAATAGTCAATTAAGTCCAATAATGAGCTTTAAGTCCACTATTAGAGAGAAATGTCAAACCAACTGTTGTTTTAGGCATGAGAGGGAGATCATGCCGTTGGTAATGAAACCCCAAAGGGATTAAACCATTAAGTACAATATCATTCTTCAAGCTTAAACAACACTCAATTTGGAGCAACTCTCAAAACAAAGAGAAAAAGCCAAGAAATGAGGAAGGTTGCAGAGATGCTTAGAGGTGAACACAAGTATAGAAAGCAAGAAATAAATGCTATTAACTCAAATAGGTTGGTGGCCAAGGCCTAAACCACCAAGCCTATGGGGACCATTACACTACAAGCATGAAATACAAAGCATAAATGAAACTAACACATAAAAACAGTCCTAAATTAGCTCAAAACAGTGCTGGAATTAAAGTAAAAATAGCTAAAAGAGTAAGCTAAAAACATGGAGCAATTAAGCTAATAAACAAGCACAAGGAGGGGAGGCTACCCCCTCTATTTTTGGGACTTCAAAACATGATTTTTAGCCTCTGAAAAACACTGAAAACCAGTGGTAAAAAGGTCAAACAAAGTTGAGAAAAATGTGGGAAACACAAGGGTAAGAGCCTATGAAACAAGGTTGAAAGAAGGGTAATCCACCCCTCTACCTTTAATAGCTCTAAACCACAAGTCTCAGCCCAAAAATACAGGCGATAAATAACCCAAAAACAGCAAGAAAAGATGAGAAAGAGCTAGTACAAAAGAACTAGAATGTATACCTTTTAAAGAGAAATGATCCCTTGAATTCCCAAACCACTAATTTCATACTCTCAAGTGCTAAAATGCAAGCTTAAGCACCTCAGCAAATCCCTCAAGGTTTGGTTTAGAGAGTCTAGGCAAAGGTTGTTTAAGTTACAAGGGAGAGAGAAAAATGTAGAAAGAGAAATATTTTCCAAAACTTTCTAACCCTAAAAAAATAAGAGGGAGTCATCTATATATAGAAATATATAAGACCACCTCAAAAATATCTATACAAACACAACTCGTATCGTGCATGCACCTGTGGAGACAGTTGGCACAATTGGCAAAAAGATCTAAAAAATTACACAAGTGGCCGACAAGCCACTAATAGTTTGTGGCAGGAGCCACAAGTGGGTTTGCAGGCATAAGTGGCCTGCAAACCACTAAAAGGAGGTGGCTGGCCACTAATAGTGGGCGGCTAGAGTCACTAGTGGGTTTGTAGGCACCCAGATAGTCAGGCTAAAAAAACTGCTATTTTGGTCCAAAACCAAGGCTAAAAGGTTGTAGGTTCAAAACTGAGGTTTCCTGTTGAGGAAATCAAGCATTTGACAAGCGTACACGTTCATCATTGAGTGATCGATCAGTGGCCCCCAAGTCTTAAGGACCGTAAAAAATGTGGTGTCTATAGGCAACTTTGGCAAAAGTTAGAGCGCAAAAGGAGATAGTTAATACTCGAGTGAACTAAAACCGAACTACATAAGGCCTGATTCTTATCTTTGGGATGCGTAGGCAACTTCATCTCAAAGTTCGGTCGTAATCATCTCCAACTCAACTGTCCTATTTGTTCATTTGATTAGGTCATCTTTCTCTATTATCAGTTTGGTTATGTGATCTTTAGTATGGCAGTAAAAGGGCCGGTATGAACGCAGTTATGGGCAGTTGTGATCTGTTGATTCAGGGCTATACATCGTGAATGTTGATTCCATACGTGTCAAGCAGTGATCATTCCCGAAAATTATTTTGAAAAGTTTTAATAAAAGGTGATTTTTCTTCTCTCAAAATTCCTTTGACCATTTTGGGACCAAAAAGAAAATTTTCAGTGCTCACAACTTTAATTCCATTGATTTTAACACAAGTACATTATCCAATTCCCTGATTTGAATCAAAGCTGTTTTTACAGCATAAAACTTGAAAAAAAAAAGTCAAAGCAATAAACTAGGGGCATAGGTGTGTCAGGTGTTCCTGCGTCCTCTGTTCGTGCTCGCGGCAGTCTTTACAACCAAAATTGGCCCAACTTGTGCCTCATCTTTGAGCTAACCCAAGCACTCCCCAGACTGGGCATAACTGAAGCTAGGGGTAGGGGCCAGAAGCTCTCTCATGCTCCAAACAATGAGGCATCGAGGCAAGTATGAACCACGAAGTGGAAATGGGGTCGGGAATTCTACCTCTTTATTTGGCCAGGTCTGATCATGTCCAAACTGGAGTCGAAATAAAAAAGGGAAGTAAAACGCACAGTGCATGAGGCCAATCAACTGTATGCCCGTTGTCGGGTCATGTTGTAGCTCATTTCAGCCAAGCCAAGCCAGGGGCAACGCCAAGCTATGTCAGCTGCCGTTCTGTTTCATATCCAGTTGCACCACCATCCCTTATTGGGAAAATCCACTAGACGTTGGCAGAAAAAGCAAGCTCGGCATGAATATTCGGGGCAAGTATCTATGAGCCATACCTGGGAAGAGATGAAAAAGAAGAGAGATTTAAGAATAGAGAGGTGTACATTGAGAGAAAAGTAAGAAAAGGGCTTTGAGAGAAAAATAAAGTCTAAGTGCCGAGTGATATAAGAATCACATATATAAGGATTGGTGGGAAACAATACCTAGAGCAGTAGTGGACTCCTCGTAAATCTGGTGGTCTCTTACCGATGAAAGGCATCCAAACCCATCAAGGTCTCGGTCAGTGTTAAACCAATGCAACTCTTACCCTTTTTCAGGCATTAGGCTACTTCGACTAGATTAATGTTGGCTCCACCATAAATAGGGACAAGAAAAAAATGCGCGAGCATACATAAACAGAGGGCATGTTACCGAAAGCCTCGCTAGAGAAGGTTGCCCCTGTCTTCGATGTCAGAAAACTAATGAATCAAGCCGGATATGTCTAGCTCCCTGTCATAAGCTAAAGATTGACCTTTGTGCAAAGTAAGCCCGCACATCAATCGTAAAGCTTGGGCATGGCTAAAACGGGCTGAGGCATGATTTCTTTGTCATGCCGAGAATCCATCAATACTTGAAACTCTTCAAAACTCAGGCATAGTTCTTGTGTTTCAAACCAAAATACATGTGTAATTGGGTCCCAACATCGAACCGCGACATGGAGGAACAGAAAACAAAGAGGAGTACGGCTCAACAGAAAAAGCGCGTTTATGCCGAAATCTTGAAAATTTACCTTTTTTGTGCAGTCCAAAGTAGCTATCCAATCTGTGAGCTTTTTGGCAAGAAAGATCTCAATTTTCAAAGAAAATAGCCACTAAAATAAGGTTTTGGAGAAGAAATCACGAAGGAAGACTTTTTCTAGAAGATAAGGCTGTGAGTGGAAGCCATCTGTCGGCCAACTGGTGGCTCACCACAAGTGGCCGGCTGTACACTATTTATGGCCGGCCGGCCACTTTTATTGGCAAGTCATCCACTTGTGAGCCTAGTAGTTTTGGCAATTTGGGTTTGTTCTGGTCTTCATGTTCCAAGGTCTTATTTTGAGTCTTTTGGTTTTAGCAAATGTAAATATCTGTGTTTGGCTATTTTTACTTTGTTTATCAAGTTGTATTTTGTATTTTGGTTGTTGGTCGGCTCATTATCCGATTAAGAACATTGTTCCAATACAAGCGTTCTCGGTTTCAAAGCCAACTCCATTTTCATTCTATGCAAATGTGGTGCTCATGATGCAAAAATAATAACTCTTTTCATAAAACTGCGAGGTTTTTTTTTTTTTTTTTTACAAAAAAGAGTACAAGTTTTCAAAAGTAAAAGTAAAAACTAACTGAAGCTATACATGTGCTAAGCTACAAAATAAAATAAGCTAAGCAAAAGAGTACAAAAATCTACGCCAGTCGCCTCAGACTCAAGATGCCCTCTTCGTGCTCTTCCTCAGAGGGGACTCAGGGACGCTATCAGAATCAAACTCTGAGCCAGAGCCATTATCGTCATCTCCGCTCTTTGACTCAGAGCCGGTCTCAGTGCCCTTCTCGCTCTCAGACCCTTACCAGGATCATCGTCTCCACTCTCAGTCGACTTAGAAGGTCGGCTCATAGCCTCCTTAGTATCGCTAGTCTCTGCATCGTCGCCACTCAAAATCAACTGTGATGAAGAAGTCTCCTCTGTTTGGGATCGACTTCGCGAACTCCTACCTCTACCTCAACCTCGGCATTCATCTAGGCCGTGTGCTGAGGCCTGTCTGCATTTCCTCCCTACTGCTGGAAGAGGTGCCACCGATGCTGCTGCTGCTGTTGCTGGTGCCCTCGGTGTAGGTAGAATCTGAAAAACACACATCAACATATCAGATACAGTGTATTGTTGTAGAATGGCGTATGCAGTATAAGTATGATACATAAAAAAAATACAGTGTAAGTATAGTGTTTCAGTGTAGTGTGGGGTGGTGTGAATGTATGTTAGTCTACCAGTAGGAGTATGGCATGTCAATGTAGTGGGGAAAGCAATGCGATGCACGAGAGGGAGAGAAATATACTTGAATACCGTGGAGACCAAGTAGTGTCTCCCTCCTCTACACCATACCGACCAGAGAATTGACCAGTTGGAGGAGGCCCTTTGTGTACTCCGTGGGCACCTACAAGTAAATTTGAATAATCAGTATCTAAAAGAAAGAAAGGACAGGATACAAGTTGTAAAGCATGGTTCATACCTGAGGTGCGCCTAGGGCTCTGACATATCTTTGCCCTGTCTCTGGTGGCTCTATCAGAATCTGATAGGTTGTCCCAGTCGGTCGCCAACATATAAGCATAGTAGAAATCGCTGGCCAACTGACAACCTACACAACGAGAGGGACCCCTCTAATACCAGCCTCGGTCTCTTAAGCAGCCTTCACCAGCCAAATGAGCATCTACTGCATCGCCCGCATGAACTCCGGTCAGGGGCGGCATAAGATGAGTCCGGATGAAGGTCGTGTAATCCCTGTCCCCTTGGAAGTAGTCGGCGTCCAGCCCCATCAGATACTGAATAATCGCCTCAACTGGGAGGCTATCAATTATCCTCGTGGATGTCAGGGGCGGCATAGGAATAACTGGGGCGGACAAGCCTAAGGTCTAGCAGAAAAATCGCTCTCCCAAAAACCAGGCCTGGTAGAATGGGCCCTCTAGTAAGATCCGGTACCGGTGCCTCAAGCCCTAGTGTACTGGTCCTTGGCTCCGGTTGGCATCGTCGCCCAGGGCTGCCAGGTGATCTGCAAATAGAAGATGCACAAGTTGTTAGTTACTGTCAGTTGTCAGAATATGAATCAGAACAATAGCAATGGGAATCAAGTAGAAATGGCTGTGAGTTTCAAATTACCTCGCGGGCAACCACCGTATTGAAGTATCGGTGCTAGAAGGCGAATGTCTTGTCCTCACGACTCCGGCGCCGGTACTAGCCGTCATATCATCGCAAGTAAGGAATACCTAGAGGAATCTTGTCCATCGGCTCTGGGGCAAGGGCTGAGAAATAGCCATAAACCCATAGTTGCAAGAAAATATCAACAATGTGAACCAATAGGCATGAACAGATATCAAACAGAAACTGTAAAATAGAAAGCACAATGTATGAACAGATATAATAGAAATTGCAAAGCAGAAGTAGCAAACCAAGTTGAAAACACAATGCATACCTCCTAGGCTTTCTAGTAGCCTCCGACCTTGTTTCCCATCGTGCGAAAACTGCAGCTCATGAAATCGTAGAGTATGGCGAGGCCAGCTCCACCCTAATCGAAAAACTGGACTCGGGCAGGGTCACAAGTGCGCTCAACAAGTACAAACCCACGATATTCCACATGTTTTCAAATAAGGTGGTACCGAGAAGGTAGATCAAGAAGCCTTGGGTGTACTACTTTATCTCCTCTTGTGTCTTAGGCTGACTCCCACGAAAGCGCTCAAGAAACCAGCTGTATCTAACTGTAGCTGGCTTGGATCGAGGCGGTCTTGTTTCGAGCAGGTAGATCCAGGCTACCTGCCACTAGCCCATATCCATGTTGAAAGGGATCGAATCACCCCCTACTCTCAAACTTGTGATCATGGAGAAGTCATAGGGAGTCAACGCTATCTCCTTGGTAAAAGAGAAGTGGAAGGAGTTTGTGGTATCCCACCAACTCTCCACCAACGCTCCGAGTAGGGCCCGACTAACCATATGTTGTGGGAGTTCGGTGCAGAAAAGGCCAAAGCTTACCTCGTCGACCAACTCATGGACCCAGGTAGGAAGCTTATGGTACCAGTCCCTGGCAGTCACGGTCCCGAAATCCCTATAGAAGCGAGAGTCCTCTTGTGGCAAAGAAAGAACGAATCAGATAAAAGATAGTAATACAAGTTATGCAGATAAAGGCAGTGTTAAAATGGTTAAAAGATAGTTAGATACAAGTGCATGAAAGTAAATTTTGTACCTCAGTAGCGACGTAGGAGAGATGAGAGTCCGGCTCCCTCAGTAAAGTATCCTCCGGCACGCCATCGACGGAATCATCAAAGCACATCATGCCTCCAGGCGCCATCGTGTGCGTGCGGGGGTGGTAAGTGGCCGGATCAAAAGGCCTTATCCTCAATGGAAGTAACTTAGGCTCGAGCCCTAGAGTGGACTCTGCCTCCAAATCGGCGACAATGTCCTTTGTCGCCTCATCGGCCTCGACGACCGCTAACTCCTCAACCTCTGCAATGGGTGGAAGTACAGGTAGAACCTCGGAAGGGGAGTCATCATGTGGAAGATCATCAGCCATCTGGAAAGTGGGGTGAAAACTGGTGAAAAACGGAGAAAATGCGAAAAAAATAAAAAACTTGGAAAAAGTCAACCCTAGAAGAGAGAAAATGGGAGAAAAATTCAAAACCCATAGAGGGTCACAAAACTCAAGAGAAACTCGAGAGAAACAAGCCCAAAGTGATGACAACCCAAAAAAATCAACGAAAACAAATTTTGATCGGTTCAAAGTGCAGAGGGCCAAAGAAAGTTTACGAATAAAGTTTGCGTGGGGCACTGGAAAATGCGTACAAAGCACAAATCTAGAGAGAGAAAACACCTAGAGAGAGGAAGGGGAGATTTTCGGACTTGGGTGTGTGTGCAAAATGAAGTTTGGTTGTGTATTTAAAGAGATTTGTGCCAAAATGTCAAAACTACCCTCGACTTTGCATTAGTCGCTGGCCGTACACTATTAGTGGCCGACCGGCCACTTTTTGGCCCAATGCTGGTTTTGTGGTCCTTAGTGTATGGGAGGTCCTTTGTTGGGTCTGAGAAGAAGGATTAAGGGCCGACCACTTTTTGGCCCAATGCTGGTTTTGTGGTCCTCAGTGTATGGGAGGTCCTTCGCTGGATCTGAGAAGAAGGATTGAGGTATTTGGAGTAGATTTGATTCTCGAGGATCTTGAATTTGGGTACTGGTTGCACTGTGTCAAATCCCATTGGGTCTCTAGCATGCAAATGTCCCTCGATTTATGAACAAGTGGCATCCTTTTGAGCATTTTGCAAAGCCTTCGACGGGTTAAGTCAGAGGTCGTCATCGAACATCGCTTTTGTCCATTTTTTCAATTTACATATCAGTTGCATAAATCGTGCACTCTTACATGCCTCCTATGTTGTATGTGCACATTGCATCGTGATTTATATGCTTATCTTGTGTGCACATAACATGCTTTCAATTCCCTTGCATAGAAATTCTTTTGCTTTCGACTATCTTGCATAAAATGTGTATGACATCCTATTGTCGTCTTGTATTACATAGAACATGCTTTTACCTTGCATAGAACATCCATAGCACCTTATTATTGTCGTCTTATGTTGCATGGAACTTGCATTGTCATCGTACTGATTTTCACTTACGCCACCTCTTGTCGTGTGCATGTGCGGTGCTTTTTAAAACATCACTTTGTGCATCTATGGCACCTGTTCACTTTGTGCATCTATGGCACCTGTTCACTTTGTGCATTTATTGCACTCGTTCACTTCATGCATCTATCGCGCACTTTCATTACATTGTGCATCTATCCCACAATCCCATACTCTTTGCATCTATCACAGTATCTCAGAATGTGTGAAATGTGACCTTGAGTAGTTTTTCTCTTCCTCTCATGATTTTAGCATGGGTAGAGTATCTCAGGACGTCCTGAGCGGTTTTTCTTCTCTTCTCACGATCTCAGTGTGGGTAAAGTATCTAAGGACGCGTGAAACACGACCCTGAACGATTTTTCTCCTCTTCTCATGAGTACAACATGGGTAGAGTATCTCAGGACGCGTGAAACGTGACCCTGAGTGGTTTTTCTCCTCTTCTCACGATTTTAAGCGCGGGCAAAGTATCTCAGGACGCGTGAAACATGACCTTGAGCAGTTTTTCTCCTCTTCTCACGAGTTCAGTATGGGTAGAGTATCTCAGGATGCGTAAAACGTGACCCTAAGCAGTTTTTCTCCTCTTCTCATGATTTTGGCATGGTGAGAGTGTGTTTTTTGTTCTTTCTGCATGAAACCTATTTTGATTTAAGCCTGAGGCTCATTTATATGTTGTTATCATTGTCTTGCATGGTCATGGTTTTTTTTTTTTTTTCTTTAAAATAACCAGCTTCACAAAGTGTGTAAGTCCAGCTTTCAACTACATTTACTGTGTCTGTGCATACTATTTGCATTTTGTCCTTGAACTACGCTAGTTTGATTCCTTGCAAAGGGATACGTAGATAGCTTTTGAGCTCAACCAAATTTAATTTATATCTTGATTGTTTGCCCAAGTCTTACGGCCTTGTCAAAATGGGTCGTCTTTAGTCTTTGACATTCACTCACGTCATTTTATGACTTCGAGCTCTGTCAAAGAGGGACAACTGTAGACACCCCATTTTTTACTACCCTTACAACTTGGGTGCCACCGAGTGATCACCCGATGATGAATTTGTATATGCTTGTTAAATGCTCGAATTCCTCAGCAGGAACCCTCAGCTTTGAGCCTTAGAAACATGCCAACTTTGCACCATTTTTTTTAGACCAAAACAACTGCTTTTCAAGCTTGACCATTTGAGACCTACAGGCCCACTAGTGGCCGGCCAGCCACTAATGGTGTATGGCCGGCCCCTATTAGTGGCCTGCCGGCCACTTATGCAAAACCAAATATTTTTGGCTAGCTGTCTCCATAGATGCATGCACCATACCAGCTGTATTTGTTTGGATATTTCCGAGAGTCTTTTATTTATTTCTATATATAGATGACCCTCTCTTATGATATAGGTGAGAAAAATTTTGTGGAGCAAAATTTTAAAAAATATTTCTCTCTTTACATTTCTCTCTCTCTCTCTCTTACAACTTACATACTCTTGACCTAAACTCTCTAAACTAAACTTGGAGGGTTCTTTGCTGAGGTGTTTAAGCTTGCATCTTAGCTCTTGTGGGTGTGAATTGGTGGTTTATAATTCAAAAAGGATACTTCTCTTCAAGAGGTATAATTCCTAGGTTTGTTTCCCTTATTTATCTACTGTATTTATTGCTGTTTTGGGCTATTTTTCATCTGTATTTTTGGGCTGAAACTTGTGGTTTGAAGCCATTAAAGGTAGAGGGGTGGACCACTCTTCTTTGTAGCTTGCTTCCTAGGCTTTTGCCCTTGTTTTTCCCTTCCTTTCATCAACTTTTTTTTGAACTTTTTACCACTGAAATTTTGAGTTTTTCAGAAGCTAAAAATCATGTTTTGAAGTCCCAAAAATGAAGGGGTTAGCCACCCCCTATTGTCTTGTTTACTAGCTTAAATTCTTCATTATTGTGGCCTACTCCTTTAGCTCTTTCGACTTCAATTCCAGCGCTATTTTAGCCTATTTTAGGATTGTTTTAAGTTGTTCATGTCATTGATAGGCTTGTAGTGTAATAGTCCTCATAGGTTTGGTGTTTTAGGCCTTAGACACCAACCTATTTGGATTGATAGCATTTATTTAGTGCTTTCCATACTTGTGATCATGTTTAATCACCTTTGCTTCTCTCTCATTTCTTGGCTTTTCATTGCCTTGAGAGTTGTTTCAACCGATTAGTTGTTTAAGCTTGAGATAGAGATCATTATGCTTAATGGTTTAATCTCCTTGGAGGTTCATTACCAATGGCATGACATCTCCCTCATGCCCAAAACGACCCTTTGTTTGATACTTCTCTCTATTAGGGGACCCAATCTTCATTATTGGACTTAATTGACTAATGAATGGAAAGGTAATTAAAATGGAGTAATAAAATTGGGGCTAAAATGGAATGAGATAATAATATGGTTTGGGGTTCAACTAGACGTTAGTTGAACCTATTGAGTCTTAGGCCATTTCATACTTATTAGTGATGATAATGGTTTGAGAGTCAAATGTCAATTGCTTCCCTTGATCCATCTCATGATAGGGAGGAGGTTTTGTTGGTCATTTGGTTTCCCTCATTGAGATTTTGTCCAATCGAGCCATAGGTCATCATGTGGTAACTTTGCAATTATTAATGATTTGAGACTTGGTTGTACCCCTCCTTTGAGCAATTTCATGATAGAGAGAGGTATAGATGATGAATATCCCCTGGAAACACTCTATTTCTGCTCTATTCATTTTCTGTTACAGCAGGGCCATATTTACATTACTGGCCGGCCGGCCACTATTTGCAGCCGGCTGTACACTATTTCTGGCTGGCCAACCACTTTTATGTCAGCAGGCAGTGTTGTTTTCTTGCAAGGCAGAGCAAAAGCAGAGGCAAAATAGGAGCTTTTTCTGCAGGTGAAATAGTTCTGGCAGCGAAACAGAAGTGTTTCCGGGAGGATGTTCGCGTTGGCATGCACGGTTCACTACCCCGCTCGAGTTCAATTAGTTGTTAATTTGTTAATTAAATTAGTTGATCCTACGTGTAATAATTAGTGAATTCCCAATTATAACTAATTAGTTAGTGTAATTAATTAGTTATTTTCAATTTGTAATAGTTAACTAGTGTAGTTAGTTTATTTCATTTGATTTTTAATAGCTAGTTAATTAGCTTAGCTAGGCTATTTATTCGGACCCTCCTGCGCGAGGACAAACTTGTAATAATGTGTATATCTTCTAGCCCCACGTCTTTTTTCCTTTTATTTACCCGCTTATGAGGATAGTTTAGAGCATCACATTTTGTTTAGCATTTTTCATGATTTGCATCCATATGTCTTGCATGCATTAGGCTCGGTCCATCATGCTAGCAAATATTGTCGTTTAAATACTTCTTTAAAAACGTGCTTAAACCACATATTATCAAATTGATTCACATGCCATATTTATAGCCAAGCCTATTAATTATATATCACATGTGTTGCATTAGGCCTATTTCATTAGTTAGGACCATGCATTTTTCTAACTATTTTCTCTCTTTTGGGTCGCCTTGGGAATTGGGGTAAGCTTTACTGCTTTAGCATATCTCATGAGTGTGATTGTTGCCATGTCAAGCATGATTACCATGAGGCTAAATGCTTAAGAGCTATATCTGTTTGAATGCCTATAGATGAAAGCTAAATTGCTTAAATTGGAATAATTTGAGTAATGTACATATGAGATCACTTTTTTAAGTGATACGTATGCAAACCTTTTTTCAACACATATGAGATCACTTTTTTAAGTGATACGTATGCAAACCTTTTTTCAACACAAACATGAAATCAAAGTATTCCAATTTTTACAAATTAGTCTATACTTTTATGCGTCACATAGTAATGCTAGCCTAAATAATTGGAACAAGAGTATATAATGTAAATAAAATTCACGTCATGATTAGTAGAGGCCGATCTTTGATCGGGTGAGCGGAGGTGCTCAAATCATGTCCTTTCCCTCTCATACCTAAGTTCCTAAGCCGAGACACTTTGGTAATGATGGATGAGTGGCCTTTGGGACGAGTCACGGGTTTCCTAAATTTTCTAAAAATATTTAGGTGACGACTCTGTGATCTGGCAAAGCAGTCCATTTTTGGCATTTTTTATTCAAGATTTATTTTCCAAAAGATTTTTTGAATTTGGACTCTTTTGTGTTTATCTATTTCACATTGGACTTGTGAGATTAGATTTAGAACCACGGGAGTCTGAACTGTAGGGCTATCGTATCCGAAAGGTGCACGAAAAAAAAGCTACAATACTGACATCCACTAATGTGTTCTCGTTGTTTCAAGCAACATTGGGTGTCTCCAACTTGAACATTTGCCAATGACGGTCCAACACCATGCAAAAGAATTGATTTGCCAATTAATTGGAATAATACACCATTGTAATTGATTGTACAATTGATTGGATAGGTTAACCACCACTAATCGATGCTCCAATTGATTGAATGGCTTGATAACCACCAATCGATTTTTCAATTGATTGCACATTTAATTTTACAAAAGAATTGATTGGTCAATCGGTTGGAAGAATTGGTCACTCCAATAACCAATCGAATAATCATTTGATTGACCACCAGCAATTGATTTTTCAATTGATTGGACAATTTGACGAAAACCAATCGATGTTATAATTGATTACACATCTAAAATTTCACAAAGAAATTGATTAGTGAATTAATTGGAAGAATTTGTCACGCTAATCGATTTGTCAATTGATCGGATGACTTGTCGACAACCAATTAATTGGCCAATCAATTAGCTTCGTAAATTGATTGGATAAATTGATCAATAACTTACTCGAATTTGTGTTACTTATGCATTTTTGTGAGATCACATACGTGATTTTGTGTTCCTCAAAAATTTTATCAGATCACTTACAGGAAATTTATTTAATTTACCTATTTTTCTGAGATCTCATACGTGAGTTTGTAAAAATTTATGTGTTTTTGTGTTGTTCAAAATTTTATGAGATGACTTACTCGAATTTGTATTATTTATACGCATTTTTGTGACATCATTTACGTGATTTCGTGAAAATTTACGTGATTTTGTATTTCTCAAATTTTTATGAGATCATTCATTGGAAATTTGTGTTAACTTACTTATTTTTGTGAGATCACTTATGTGAGTCTGTGAAATGAATTTGTGTTATTCAAAATTTTATCAGGTCATTTACTTGAATTTGTGTTATTTATCCATTTTTTGTGAGATCACTTATATGATTTCATGAAAATTTATGTGATTTTGTGTTCCACAAAAATTTTATAAGATCACTTAAAGGAAATTTTTATTAACTTACATATTTTTGTAATATCACTTACGTGAGTTTGTGAAAAACTTACGTGATTTTGTATTCACTACAACAAAAATAGATTTTTACGGCACCAAATACACGTTGTGGATACGATTCTACAATGTGCGAGGTAAAGCCGTGTTATGACTAGTCATGGAGAGTCATTCATTTCAACGACATGCCGTAGTACGCCGTTAAAAACAGTTTAATAGCGGATCTTGTATGTCGTGTTTGATTTTTTTACAACTACTTTTGCACGCCGTTAATTCAAAAGACAAACAACGACGTTCATTGCTAGTCATTAAATATTTAATACAACAACTTATTTTGCCCGCCGTAGATAACTCAAGTTTCACAACTCTTTTTGCATGCCGTAGAATATGTATATATATATATTATTTAGTAGGATCTATTTCATTTATTCTATATAATCTTAAAAAATTACAAACAAGCTTCACAAACATATATATAAGCCTTAATTAACACCAAAATTTTGTTTCAAACATCAAAAAAAAAAAAAAAAACCCCTATCCATAACTACTGAATATCCAAAAACTTTACATTCCAAACCATCCAAAACAT
Organism: Camellia granthamiana; assembly: GCA_036172215.1. Classification (NCBI taxonomy): domain Eukaryota; kingdom Viridiplantae; phylum Streptophyta; class Magnoliopsida; order Ericales; family Theaceae; genus Camellia; species Camellia granthamiana. The sequence goes on along the minus strand of CM069912.1, from coordinate 50,878,891 downwards.
TCTAAATCATCCAAAAGAAACTATCCTTAAGTTTTAAACTACACAAAATTTATCTAAATATCTTCTTGTGAGTGCACCATCATTGGTTGATGCAATTGCATCAACACTCGGCTTGTACCATCCATGTCTTTGTATTATGAAATTCTTAGTAGCTCGGATTTTGTATTCAGAAGCTTCCCTTCTTCGAGCAACCAAGCTTGAAACAACATCAGCAGAAAGGGCATATATTGGACCATAAGCATGGATAAAGTACTCCTTACCAACATCAGCAGACTAAGCATAAATTAGAGCCAAAATATATACATTTCAATTGTCAATATATATAATAATCCCATACACTCACCTTGTGTACACTACGTCTTAGTCGAGGCATAACTATTTCTTAGGCTAAACTGTAGTAAGTGTAAGACTCTAAAACACTTAACATAAGCCTTTCCATATGATGCAAATGAGTAATAATTCAAAATAATTATAATCTTGAATCACAGTGTGTAATTCCACTCAAACTTATATCATGAGGACATATGGTAAAACATGAACGCATTATGCAACAAAACAATGCAGAGTCTATGAATTTTTGGATATTATCCCCATGGAATTAATTCTTGAAATTTTAATCCAACAATGAAGACTCATGATAGAATAAAAAAAAAAACGCGCAATTAGTATACATTAATGTGTGTTTGGGAGGAGAAAGATTGATAACACACCTGACCTTTGACATAATGCACAAAGTGGTGATCCCAAGAGTTGAACCCATAATCTCAAGATCATTAGGCGAAGTCTTAAAATTTCATGATTTTCTTATGTCATAAACTATTTTTAAAAATCCAAAATAGTAAGCTGAAAATAAAAATTTTCATAATAATCAAGCTTACATGAGCTTATTGCCTGATTTTTATATTTCCTAGATATCAATTTCAACATTAACTATTATCTACCTACCACTAATTTATGAGTTTCTTGGGTTCTTCATCCATAAATTCAGCATTGAGTGGCATTCGTCTAGTTTAGGTATCAATTCCAATAATAAGACACATTGCCACCGCTTTAGAACACCATTTCAGCATTTTAAAAAAATAGCAATAAATCATATGATGGTTCCAACAACTAAGTTTTCCAAAAGCACACTATGTTTCCAAACGCTATCAAACATCACACATTTATAACAAGTGCAATATTAAGTTCTCATTTCTATTTCACATTACTGTAATAATCCATATTCCAAATACCATTATGCCAGAAAGAGAAAGAAAATTTACCTTGGGTCCTTTCACAGTTAGGTAATCTCGAATATGGATTTTGAAATGAAGTTGAAGATCAAGAGGACATAATACCAACACACCTGCAAACAAAGAGCAAAACAATAGGTCATGAGTTATGCCTAAAAGCTACTACTTATTTGAATTAAACAAAATATAGTTGGAAGTTGCAAGTACATATAAATTGGTTATATATTTTGCTTAGCCATATATTCCATGACTATAATTAAGTGTGCAAAAATATCGAGATGATTGGTTTCGAAAGTAATTAACTAAGAGCTTCAAGATTGATGGAACTCTTCCTTATGATAATTGATAATAAACTTTATTTGAACAGATGATTGATAATAAACTGAAAAACACTATTGCACTTATTAGCATACACGATAGATGAGAGTAAGTAACTAAAGCCTTCAAAAAAAAAAAAAAAAAAAAACTTAAGCCAAGATAATTATGGCAATCCCAATTGCTACTCTGTACAATGATTTAGGCAAATAATAGTGAATATAAACACATATGCCAAATTGGTATAATCTAACTCCCTTAATCATCCTTTAGTTGTATTAAATCATCATTGATCCTTCGAATGTACTATTAATTATTATATGTATGTGTCAGCACCACTCATGAACTATTCAGAACATCCTTAAATGCCAAGGATGAATAACGCAATAGAGCCCCCTTTAAAGCCAAGTTTGTCAAATACAAGCTTATGTGCAAATGAACCACATATTGGCAATTTGAAATTAACATAAAAGAGAAAACAGCAACTCTTATTACCTTAATTTGTTTGAAGATAACATATTGATAAAATAAATTATTTTAAAAACAGCAAAATAAATCTCACAGTACATAAAACAAGAAGTATGAAATGGGAGTAATTGATGAAGTGAATAGAAGAAGAGCAACAAATGAAATGCTAGCGTGTTGACCCCATAATAAAAACAGCGCAACTAGTCTAGACTTGAGACAATATATGAGAAAACTATTTTGAAGTTAAATGAATAATCAGCAAAGTCCTTAAGCAGGCAAATATTGTATAAAAATACACTCAAATACTGTATAAAGAGATCGAATACACTTAAAATACAGTTCTACAGACAATAAACATATAAGAAGAATCGTAAGAAATGAAAAAAATACATTTCTTATATGAATAGAATAAAAGCAGTCCTTCCAACACTATGAATCATAGAAGCAGCCTCACACCCATAAAATCATAAGAAAGTGGGACCAAAAAAAAAAACCATAACAAACATGAATCATAGGAATCATAAAAAATATTAAGAAAATTATAAACATGAATCACATTTATTTATAAGGTTATGAGCCATGGATAGAAATGACCCATTAACAATAGAATGGAAACCACCCACATAAGCATTATTTCATAATTAGAAGCCACTACTTCATAAATCACGAATTTTTACTTAATAAGAAACCACTACTTGATAATGAAATTTATAAACTCAAGTTAATTAAAAGTCCTTATACTAACTTTAGTGGATAATTAAAGTTAGAAACTCAAACACCCTCATTTTTTCTTTTTTCCCCCTCTTTTCATGCCTTTTCATCTATTAGAAACCTCTAACACTTTTCATCTATTCCCATTCCAAAACCATTTTATAGAACGGGAGGTGCCATACTTGTTACAAAAAATGGCAATGGAGAGTCCTATTGGGGAGTAATCGTAGTTTTGGAGCCCTAAAACACCAATAACATTTGATTCTACAAACAGTGCTTATATTTATTGTAATAACCCCGATCCGTAATTAGCTACTAATCCGTATTAAATCATGCTAATGAGAGGATTAAAAATTAATTATGTGTTTATTATGCAAATTGCATGATTTTGACTTTCTATCTGTTACGTGTGGAAATATCTGTTTGACTGCCAAATTATCTATTCATGCTTTACGCTTTAAACTGTAAATTGAAGGCCTTATCGGCAGCCGAACCAGAAATTGATTAAGGTTTTATGATCATTAGAAATTATGTGATTTAATGGTATATTTAATTAAAATGCGATTTGGCATGATTAAATTGGATTTAATAATGTAAATTACAAGAGTTGGCCCTATTTAAAACTTTGCCATGATAGTGGCCCACTTTATATAACACTTGAGCTTCATTACAAACACATTCCTTCAGCCATTTGAGAGCTTTAACCGACTAGAGAGAGAAGGAGAGGAGAATTGGCTTCAATTGAGAATTGCTTGGGAAAAATTGGATGAATTGAAGAGTAGATTGCACAATTAGTCTCCCACACTTGAATTGAAGACATAAGGTAGAGAATCACTCTTTTAATTGTGTATTTGAGTTGATTCTTGCATGGTTCATGGGCCTCTAGTGATGTAAGTCTAGTTTTGGTCTAAAAGTGTTGAATTGAAGCTTGTATCATGCATGCATGTTGCCATTCTTGAGTTTTGAAGTTATTGTTCATGAAATTCCACATGCATGTTCATATTTTTGCATTGGACCATGAATTCCTCATGTTTTTGAAAGGATTGGCTCATTGAGCAAGCGATTGAAGCTTTGAATTGGTTTAAACTCATGCATGTCACATTTGAAGTATGTTCTTGAACTTTAGTTTGAAATTGGATTTAATTGAACTACCTTTGGGCTTTGATTTCTCAAATTGAGCTTTGAAACATGTTATGTTACGAGTTTTGAAGTGTTTTTCCAGAAAATTAGCCCAAAATGATCGAATTTGATGCTTTAAAAGTTGATTTTGAGCTTGAGGTTCAAATCTGGAAATTCCAGATTTTGGACTCACGCTCGAGCGGGGTGACTAGCGCTTGAGCGTGAAATTCGTGCATCCAACACTTTAGTTGTGTTTGCAGTCCACTCGAGCGGGGTGTTGGACCCTCGAGTAGGATCTTGTGTCTCACGCTCGAGCGGATATCAATCGCCCGTTAAGCGTGAATTTCTTGCATCCGGTACTTTTACTGTAGCTTGCCGTCCGTTCGAGCGGAGTAATCCACGCTCGAGCGGATTCCTTTTATCTACATTTCCGCTCGAGCGTATAAGGCCACGCTCGAGCGGGACCTCTGTTTTCTGAAAATTTTGAAAATGTTTTTAAAGCAGATCCTTGCATCCTCATTTCATTCTAGGCATTCTTAGGTCTAGTTTAAGGCATCTTAATGAGGATATTGATGTAGAACCACACCGAGGCAAACTAGGGATTAAGTTAATAATTTCCCAACTGTGTAGCTTAGTGTGTGTTAATCTATGTGTTAAGTAAGGACAAGGATCAAGGTAATAAGCAAGTAAGTCGTGTTGGCCTTAAGTATGTGAAATGATAAGGTGTGCTTGTGTTTTGTACTCTTGTGATTGTAGGTCAACGTCTGGAGATTGATTGACCACCTACTGGAACCACTGTGAGTAACGTTATCGTAAAGATACGTTTATATAAATTATGTTCCAAATGAAATGTGATAAGTTATGATTTCTGAAATGATATATGTTTCTGTGAACGAACATTCCAAGTTTGAAATCTATTATGGCATCCATAGATAGTCCCAAGTCATGGGGGACGGCATGAAAATGTGGGTCCATGACATACAAGTTACGAGATCTCGTTAGCCACTTCATTGTGGTGATATGTGTTTAATCGGTAATCGGAACCGATTACTCTAGTCGGAAGACGTTATGTGATGTGTTCTATGGAATGTACCATTATTATGTTCCGATACAAGAATGATTATGCTATGATCTGATCTGTACTTATGATATGTTCGGAATTCGTTCACTAACCCTTTTACCTTAATGTTATTCACTGGGCTTTAGCTCACTGTTTGTATATATATGTATATAGGTGAGCATTCTGGAGTGCAAGCACGAGGGTTTTGTGGGGGACTGTGTTTTTGTTGTCAGCCAACCATTGCGCCTCACGAGGAGGTTCCCGAAGTGTCTTGGGCTCAAGTTTTGATTAGTTCTGTATATGCATGAGACTGAATTTGTTTTTGTTGGCTGTACTTAAGAATTTGTAATGTGTGTGGTATAATATATGGTTGACTACTGGTTATGTAATTAAAGTTTTAAATATTCTATTTCATGTAAGTCAACACAGCTCATTGGACAATTATATTTATGTATTATTGCTTCCACAGCCCCTTATCATATGCTTATCTGTTCAGAGGCCTTCGGTGATCCGAGGATTACTGGCCGGTTATGATGCTAAACCTATAGGGGCGGGTTTGGGTCATGACAGAGTGGTATCAGAGCACGAGTTATACCGCACACACGTGTCCATATGAGCTATAGAATGTCCTAGAAATGAAATAGGGACATTGCATTACCATGTGTAGGTATGTGAACCATGATGAACATATTTTTATTGAAAATAAAGAGAAATGAATCTATGAGTAAAGTGGAATAACATGTAATGTTAATTTCAAACCGAATATGAAATCTATGTGAACATGAACGTATGAAAGTAAGGGATCATATGACTGTATCTGAAATAAGCACGTCTGATATGAAATGAAATACGAAATCAGTAAGAATTTTCCTTGTATTGATAAGCACCCTGTTTCTGTATAGATCAATAGAAAGGACAAGGAATATAGACGAATCTGAATCTTCTGACGCTAGAATTAGCCGGTTAGAAAGGATGGTTGAAGCCTTAACCGAAAATCTGAAACAACAACAAGGGAAAATACATGTACCTGAACCAGCTAATTATGACATGATAACACTGATACAGAAATACAATAAGATGAAACCACCAGAATTTCAGGGGGGTATTGAACCATTAAAAGCCGAGGCTTGGGTCTTAGAAACTAAGAAAATATTTGAGGTATTTCCGTGTACTGAGGCACAGAAAGTTTTGTTAGCAACATTCACACTTAAAGAGGAAGCTAGGAGATGGTGGATGTTAGTACGGAATGATAATGAAGGTGTGACATGGGATAGATTCAAAGAAATTTTCTTCGAAAAATATTTTCCCCAATGGATCCGGGATAGGAAGGTATCCGAATTTGAACAACTAAAACAAGGCAATATGACTGTGGCAGAATATGAAACAAAATTTACTGAGTTAGCCAGTTATGCACCCCACATGATAGACACGGACTACAAAAAGGCTAGAAAATTTGAAGGTGGACTTGATTTAGATGTGTTTGACTGAGTTGGTGTTTTGAAACTGTCAAAATATGTAGATGTTCTTGATAGAGCCTTAATGTCCGAGGCAAACATAGCAGCATTGAAAATATCAAAATCGACATCATCAACTGAATCCGACAGAATGAAACAGAAGAAACAAAAAGTTGAAATGACTAGTAATTCAGTGACCACTGTGAATGAAAAATCTAGGGCAATAACTGTGAACAAAGAGAGTCGGGGAAGCAATGTTAACAATGGTATACCTAGTTGTAAGGAATGTGGGAAACAACATTGGGGCATTTGTCTCCGTCTGTCAGGAGCTTGTTTTAGATGTGGACAGAAAGGACACTTGGCTAAATCTTGCCCACGAACTCATCCGAACAACAATAAGCCTAAGTCTACACCCTAGTTTCAGAGAATGTTCAGAACGCTGCGATGACTAACACAGGTATTACCTTAATTATGTGCAATGGTTATATGGGAATTTGTGTAGAAATCGTACGTTTCTTAACTTGATATAGATTGTGGAAATGTTGACTGAACCAAATAATTTTTTCGAATTATGAACACGAAATATTGGCTGCCTCATGAACTTACTAATTTTTTGTGAAATGCCCGAAACCCTATAACGAATCACCTGTGCTTTGGAAGTCATTGGCACTTGTGAACAATGGGAATTTGTCAGGTTGAACCTTTGAACCGCATTGCGAAAATTCGATATGAACTGTTAGGTGTGATCTTTTAAACTATGCTAGAATTATTAAACATGGGAGCGCATTATGATTGACTTTAACTTGGGAAATCTGTATGACCATGACTTGAATTGAACCGTTATATATCGACTGACATCATCAAATGATTAGACCTGTGATCTCGTATTGTACATGTGAATTAGTCACGTAGGGAGTTTCTGAAATTGGGAACCTATGTCAGTTTGGAAGAATGAACTTCTGCTTATGAATTCGTGAACGAATGCCTAACTAGTAATTGATCCTAGACTCGTCTATATATATATATGTCCTCACCTGTGAGACTATTAGAATTGATGGGATTGAACTGTGGTTAATGAATACTTTGAGGCCTACTGTTTGATGTGAACTATATGTGCGACACTGTGGACCTTTGCTAACAATTACAATAGAACATGTTTGGACTTGTATAGATATGCATACCTTTGCTTGAGAATGTTATTACACTCCGGACATGTACATATATGACTATACCTTTGCTCAGAATGATTGGTATGATTATTTGCTGATAACTTGACCGTTGGGACTATGACTCTGGGAAATTGTTATATTGACCGCGATGCTTATCTCTTGATATGAACAACTACATACCTGTGCACCCACATGTGAACTTACTTGGAAAATGTAACACTGTATATGACCTGAACTCCTCGATATGAACTATTGTGATGTATATAACTTTGATGCAAATTGAGAACTGATAAACTTAGAACAACTATGGAACTATTGACTATGTACCTAAGCGAATGGAGTAAGAATTATAGAAATTTTACCTGATCTAATCTGGATCTGGTAGAACTGTGGTTTGATGAGACCCTTGTTTGACTGAGGGAACTTCTGGTTGCTGACTCACGCTTTGAACTTTTATTTGATATGACTGAGTAGAACCTTCATCTGATATGACCCGATTGAACTTTCATTGATTTGATCTGGGGAGACCCTTATTGAAAGCCGTTATTTGATTTGATTACATTATAGGGGATTGTAAATTACTTGTGACTGAATGACATGGCTGCGTGGTTAAGGGAACTAACCAACTGAAAATTTGAATCGATCTTGAACACTTAGGAAGAATGTGAACTGTCAATAGCAGACCATGTGATTACGAATAGTTTCTTACCATCTACTCAGAACTGATTAGCAAACACGTGAATGGGATTATGGGATTTGATAACTTATGTTTGGGGAATATTGGAATACTGTATATATGACATGTGATTAATTACCCGGTATTACCGTTATAACTGTGAACTGGTTTGACTAGAGACCGATTGCTTTGGTGTTACTGTACTTCAAAACTGATGGGATTTGCTAACAACAGACTGGTTTGATTATAAACTTTGACTATCGGGAAGTATATGTAATCAGTATGACTGCCTCTATGTCGACACATTGTACGATTGAATTTGTGAAAGCTGAAACTGATGAATAGTACATGAATGATTACTCCAGAATTCCGTTTACTACAATGGGGTCAATGTATGAAATTACCTTGTATTCCTGATAACTTCAGAATGACCTGGACTGACTGTGATAGATTACCGAATTGAGAACCAAATTGAACAAAAGACCGAATGATCGACGCGGAAATGAATAAATCGAATCTTTGTAACTTAACGGGGGAAAATTACTTATGAAAATGAGACCAGTGCAAACCTATAACCCCGATAAGTGTTTGATATGATTAGTGTGTGTAATAATACAGTAAAGTCGTGTGCAACTATGTGTGTGTTCTATGTCATGAAATAAGTTTTGTTTTCTGAAATGTTATATGTTGCATACTGAATGAATGTTCAATCTCTAATATGTATCCGTGGCATCCTTAGCATCACATGTTATGCGTCGTTTCATGGGTCATCAGGTCCCTTCATGGGTCATCAGGTCCCTTTATGGGTCATCAGATTTGGTAACGCTAAGGGATGTACCACGTATGATTATATGCAAAGTCTGAATATGAAAATGATTACGAATATGAATCTGTATGCATCTGCTCTGTTTCCCGGATCCGGAGGTTCCTTTAGGGAACTGGTTATTAGTAACCATCATGTATCTGTATCTGTTCTGTATCTGTTCTGCATATGTTCTGTTAGATGTATCATGTAAACTTAAGAAAGACTGGTGACATCTATATATGATTTGGACAAGAATATGAAAATGAACATGTATCTGAATCTGTTCTGGACTGAAATCTGAATGTATATAAGGCTCTATGTTGATACGAACCCTAATCTCTGTTTATGATTCTGTCTCTGTACAACGCTAAGGTTGAGATTGGATTAGGAACATGTTTATGAATATAGTCATGCCTTTGTTTTATAAGGAATTAAAGTTACATGTATGATGGGCATCATTTCTGTTGACATACGTTAACCCAAGTTTGGAGGACCAAACTTTTTAAGGTGGGGAGACTGTAATAACCCCGATCCGTAATTAGCTACTAATCCATATTAAATCATGCTAATGAGAGGATTAAAAATTAATTATGTGTTTATTATGCAAATTGCATGATTTTGACTTTCTATCTGTTACGTGTGGAAATATCTGTTTGACTGCCAAATTATCTATTCATGCTTTACGCTTTAAACTGTAAATTGAAGGCCTTATCGGCAGCCGAACCAGAAATTGATTAAGGTTTTATGATCGTTAGAAATTATGTGATTTAATGGTATATTTAATTAAAATGCGATTTGGCATGATTAAATTGGATTTAATAATGTAAATTACAAGAGTTGGCCCTATTTACAACTTTGCCATGATAGTGGCCCACTTTATATAACACTTGAGCTTCATTACAAACACATTCCTTCAGCCATTTGAGAGCTTTAACCGACTAGAGAGAGAATGAGAGGAGAATTGGCCTCAATTGAGAATTGCTTGGGAAAAATTGGATGAATTGAAGAGTAGATTGCACAATTAGTCTCCCACACTTGAATTGAAGACATAAGGTAGAGAATCACTCTTTTAATTGTGTATTTGAGTTGATTCTTGCATGGTTCATGGGCCTCTAGTGATGTAAGTCTAGTTTTGGTCTAAAAGTGTTGAATTGAAGCTTATATCATGCATGCATGTTGCCATTCTTGAGTTTTGAAGTTATTGTTCATGAAATTCTACATGCATGTTCATATTTTTGCATTGGACTATGAATTCCTCATGTTTTTGAAAGGATTGGCTCATTGAGCAAGCGATTGAAGCTTTGAATTGGTTTAAACTCATGCATGTCACATTTGAAGTATGTTCTTGAACTTTAGTTTGAAATTGGATTTAATTGAACTACCTTTCGGCTTTGATTTCTCAAATTGAGCTTTGAAACATGTTATGTTACGAGTTTTGAAGTGTTTTTCTAGAAAATTAGCCCAAAATGATCGAATTTGATGCTTTAAAAGTTGATTTTGAGCTTGAGGTTCAAATCTGGAAATTCCAGATTTTAGACTCATGCTTGAGCGGGGTGACTAGCGCTCGAGCGTGAAATTCGTGCATCCAGCACTTTAGTTGTGTTTGCAGTTCGCTCGAGCGAGATCTTGTGTCTCACGCTCGAGCGGGTATCGATCGCCCGTCGAGCGTGAATTTCTTGCATCCAGTACTTTTACTGTAGCTTGTTGTCCGCTCGAGCGTATAAGGCCATGCTCGAGCGGGTCCTCTGTTTTTTGAAAATTTTGAAAATGTTTTTAAAGCAGATCCTTGCATCCTCATTTCATTCTAGGCATTCTTAGGCCTAGTTTAAGGCATCTTAATGAGGATATTGATGTAGAACCACACCGAGGCAAACTAGGGATTAAGTTATTAATTTCCCAACTGTGTAGCTTAGTGTGTGTTAATCTATGTGTTAAGTAAGGACAAGGATCAAGGTAATAAGCAAGTAAGTCGTGTTGGCCTTAAGTATGTGAAATGATAAGGTGTGCTTGTGTTTTGTACTCTTGTGATTGTAGGTCAACGTCTGGAGATTGATTGACCGCTTACTGGAACCACTGTGAGTAACGTTATCGTAAAGATACGTTTATATGAATTATGTTCCCAGTGAAATGTGATAAGTTATGATTTCTGAAATGATATATGTTTCTGTGAACGAACATTCCAAGTTTGAAATCTATTATGGCATCCATAGATAGTCCCAAGTCATGGGGGACGGCATGAAAATGCGGGTCCATGACATACAAGTTACGAGATCTCGTTAGCCACTTCATTGTGGTGATATGTGTTTAATCGGTATCCGGAACCGATTACTCTAGTCGGAAGACGTTATGTGATGTGTTCTATGGGATGTACCATTATTATGTTCCGATACAAGAATGATTATGCTATGATCTGATCTGTACTTATGATATGTTCGGAATTCGTTCACTAACCCCTTTACCTTAATGTTATTCACTGGGCTTTAACTCATTGTTTGTATATATATGTATATAGGGGAACATTCTGGAGTGCAAGCCCGAGGGTTTTGTGGGGGACTGTGTTTTTGTTGTCAGCCAACCATTGCGCCTCACGAGGAGGTTCTTGAAGTGTCTTGGGCTCAAGTTTTGATTAGTTTTGTATATGCATGAGACTGAATTTGTTTTTGTTGGCTGTACTTAAGAATTTGTAATGTGTGTGGTATAATATATGGTTGACTACTGGTTATGTAATTAAAGTTTTAAATATTCTGTTTCATAAAAGTCAACACAGCTCATTGGACAATTATATTTATGTATTATTACTTCCGTAGCCCCTTATCATATGCTTATCTGTTCAGAGGCCTTCGGTGATCCGAGGATTACTGGCCGGTTACGATTCTAAACCTATAGGGGCGGGTTTGGGTCGTGACATTTATAGAGATAGAATGGGAATCCTAAATTGTGTTCTCTCTAGCCCCAACCCAATCAACACCCTTGTCACCTATCTAACTCCATCCCTATCCAATCTCTCTCAACACATAAACACTAAACATAAATATGCACAAAACAGGGAAGAGAGAGTGGATCTCTTAAAGTAACCTCATTGTGCCAACACGGTTTTTTTTGAGTCAGGCATTTTTTCAAACAGTTAGAGGACCCTTAATATCAGATAACATTTACAGACTACCATTTATTACATATGTACAGATATACATGGCATGTATATATTGATGAGAAATAAATAAACAGGAGAGGATCTGATAGACCTAATATCATTGGATGGTGCTAATTCAAACTAAAAAAATTCCTATGTATTCATTCTACACACACAGAGGAGAATCAACCCAACACACTGGCATATGTAGCAAAAAAATTGTTATGTATTCTAGACACACAAGAGAAAAGAGATTATGAGGGAGTACGAGAGCGATAAAAGATATACAATCCCAACTATATCAGTCCAGTGTTCACTTCATGCTCGAAAAAATGACCTAGAAAAGAGGGAAACTATACCTGGATGTCAGAGGGAGATTTAGAGACGCCGATGTTGTCATCGATGGGGAGTTACCACCACTGCTAGAGAGTGAGAAAATGGGGAGATCTACAGACGTCGTTCTCCGAGAGAGAGATTGTGAGCATCTACGAGAGCGAGAGAAGAGTGAGAGGACATGAGAGAAGGAGGGTTACCTAGACGCTAAAGGGGGAACTGTCTGCGTTGGTGTTGTTACCAAATGGGGTACTGCACACGCCGGTGTTGTCGCCACTGCGTGCATGCGAGAGAGAGAGAGAGAGAGAGAGAGAGAGAGAGAGAGAGAGAGACTAGGGCTAGGTTGGGTGTGAGAATGAATTTAGAGATTTAAGCTTTTGGGACGGTTTGAAAGTTTTGGGATTTAAGCTTTTGGGGATTTTTTTTTTTTTTGGGTGTTTAGTGCTCGAAATTTTCATTTTGGTGCTCTTTTTCTTTTCTTTTTTTCCTTCTTTTTTTTGGTTGTACCTTTCACAACATCAATTGCTTGTTGTGAAAAGTGCAATATTTTAAACAGCTCGTTTTTTGTCAGTCATGGAAAATGAAATTTTTAACGGTTGACTTTTCGTACGCCGTGAAATGTTCAATATTTTTAATAACTAGTGTACGCAAGTCGTGTATAGTTGATGTATTAACGGCATGTCATATACACGTCATAAAAAAGTTTTATTATTTACGGTTAACATTGCATACCGTAAAAAATCATCGTTATTAGCATTCACGACCTACACAATGACACGTCGTGGTTGGAAAATTATTTACGACATGCAAAAAAAGCAAGTCGTAAAAGTGAAAAATCACGACTTGCATTTACTGTATGTCATTAATGTGAAGCCGTAAAAACCCAATTTTGTTGTAGCGATTATTCAGAATTTTATGAGATCGCTTACTTGAATTTGTGTTATTTACACATTTTTGTGAGATCACTTACGTTATTTCGTAAAAACTTATGTTATTTTATGTTCCTAAAAAATTTTATGAGATCATTTATGGAAAATTTGTGTTAACTTACATATTTTTGTAAGATTAGTTACGTGAGTTTGTGAAAGGCTTAAGTGATTTTGTGTTGTTTAAAATTTTATGAGATCACTTACTTAAATTTGTGTTAACTTACGTATTTTTATGATATCACTTACGTGATTTCGTGAAAACTTACATGATTTTGTGTTTCTAAAAAATTTTATGAGATCACTTATGAAAAATTTGTATTAACTTTTACATTTTTATGGGATAATGTATGTATATATAATAAAATCTATTATTTTAATATAATTGACTTATAAGTTGACATGCTTAACAGGTTAACAATTATTACTTATTATCATCATCATCATCTAATCAAAAGAATAAAGCTGGCTGATAATAATCAATAGAAAGCTGACCACAAGGCATAAGGATCCTCTAGAGTTAATCCTCTAGAGTGATCTCCTAAAGTACTTAATCCGACGGCTGAGAATAAAACTCACCAAAATTCTCCACATATGGTTGAGAACGCGAAGAGCTATACAGATGGCGGGAAGAAGCAAAGAAAGAACGAGAGAGCGAAGAAGAGTTAGCCGTCACGAAGAGCATCCCATCGCCCCACCGTCGCCGTCGCCCCACTGTCACCACCGTCCTGCCATTGCCACAGTCTTGCCGCGGCCGCGGCCGTCGCCCCTGCTCCAACCGATTGAAGAAAATATAGGTGATTATATTATATGTATATATATACATTATACAGCCTTGAATAATAGATATATATTGCTGAATCTTGCTGAAATATAGAATTTTCAACCAGACAAATTTTTTTTGCCTCATCTGTGTTGTGCTGAATATTGCTCAATCCCTGTGATAATAGATATATATGTACATTATACATTATATATATATACACAGTATATGCAACCTTAGAAAAAAAAATGGGGGATATATTAAAGTTTATGTTTTGTTGGGAAAAGATGAATTTTTTAATGAAATTTTATAGTTGGAAACACTATCAACATGTTCAGATGATTGTCAAATAAAATGGAATTTGAATCAAGAGTAAGATCAACAAGTTTTGAAACTGGAATGAATTCCCTTGACTGTATTCTAGGTCATTGATTTTTAGATACAAACTTACTGTAGACGCGCCCCGAGGGCCTCATGCTACAGTTCGGACTCAAATTGTCACAGTTCTTAATTTGATCTCACAATGTGCAATGTGAGATTGATAAATCACCAAGGAATCCAAATCCGGCAAATCGTTTTGGAAAACTGATTTTTAAGAAAGAAGTGTCAAACATGAACTGCTTTGCTAGATACAGAGTTGCCACATAAATATTTTATTTTAGGAAAATTTAGAAAACTCTGACTCGTGCCTAAGGCCACGTGTCCATCATCACCAAAGTTGCCTTGGCTCGGGAACTTGGGTACGATTGGGGAAGGTCAGCTATGAGCACCCCCGTTCGCCCGATCAAAGATCGACCACTACTAAACATGATATCCCGTTTTTGAAAACACATGCGTTCTTATTCTGGTTAATTAGCTAATCTTACTATGTGACGCGCACAACACACAAGTATAGACTAGATTGCCTAATTTGGAACAAAACATTGCATATCCATTTGTTTGGAAATGGTTTGAAGTTTGCTACTCGCAAGTAGGTTTAAACACAGATTTCAATAAATTGTCCCAATTCAAGTAATCCAACCTTCACCCACAGGCATTCAGGCAGTTATAGCAAATAAGTAGTTAGCCTCATGGCAAGTATGCTTTCATGGTAATCAATAACACACATGCAAGATGCTAAAGTATAAACACTTACAGTGTACTCTGAGCCAAAACAGAAACTAGTCAGTAATTAATGCATGATCCTAGTTCATGTTAAGATGGTTAATGTAACACATGCGAAATGCAACTAGAAATAGGTTCGGCTATTCTAAGATGGCATAGAAAATGCGACATTTGATAACATGTATTCAAATTGGAATTGAGATACGATGCAGTTAGTATGATGCGCCGAGCCCGGTGCATGCAATATAGATGAATGAATGCACGTATGCAAAGCATAAGGATGCTAGACAGATGAATGGATGCAAACATGCAAAGCATAAGTATGCTAATTTGAAACATGACCTAAAACTAACCAACAAAAGCAGGTAAGTAAAAGGGAGAAAGAAATGGAGGTTGGAAGATATGCACACACGCACGCACACTTATTACAAAATTGGCCCTCTTGACGGAGGGTCCGAATGAATAATATAACCGACTAATTAACTAACTAACAAGATAATTAATTATTACATAATCGAATGAATAACTAGCTACAACTAATTATTACAAAACTTAATTAATTAACAAATTAACTAATTAAATTGCAAATGAAAAGCAATAAATAAAACTGCTCCAGCTCTGTTCACAGAAGGAGAGCATGCATGCTCGCATTCGGTTTCTCGCCTTGAAACGCCTTCCGGTTGCTTTCTTGAGGCTCTGTCTACAGGGTGTCCTTGAGAACTTGCTACTAGAACTTACCAAAAATATGTTGGGGAGTGCATCAGTGGCCTGCCGACCATGGAGAGATGCTGCCGACCACCTGCCGACCAAAGATGGCACACTACCGGCCAAGAATGAAGGACTGCCGGCCATCTGCAAGGCACTGCCGGCCACTGATGTGCTGGGACACCAAAGCTACAGCAGAACACAAAATAGAGAAAAGGGAGAGTCTCCCAAGGGTATGTATGCACTATGCCACCCCATATCACCTCGAAACATCAAGAGAGAGGCATAGTCGGATCCACGACCATCAATCACGCATCCCGATGCATGATGGCCAAAGATCTAACATGTGCAAATCAATGTGAAATGAATGCACAAATAAACACATAAAGCCTAAAACTCTATCATGGATCATCAAGAGCGCCGGCGACCGAGAATTGAGACACGTTTCATCACTTGAAGTATGAAACGCCCCTCGTTCCTCATGCTCGGATTAACACTTAATCCAAACAACAATGCAATGCAATGCAAGGATGGAATACACAATGCTAACTTGAACATGCAATCATGCAATATGACTTAAGCATGCAAAATGCAGTGTAATAAACATGCAACAACATGTAATGGAACTCGCATGTAACAACATGCAAAGATGGAGCGAGCATACAACAATATGAAAGACAAGCATGCAACCACATGCAAGGATGGTCTTAAACCAATATGGGCAGACCTCATCTATGCCCAAATCAGTGGCCAATATGTGTTGAAATGATAACACAAAATGCTAGACAAACATGCGTACCAATGGGCCCAAGAATTAAGGCATAAAGATGCAACTCTTAAGCACACTTGAGGAGTGAAAAGCATGCAAGTATGACAATACTACATGCTCCGAAATGATGCTAGGAATGATGCCAAATCACACACATAACATAAGCATGGCATGCATGAAGCTCAAAAGCTAAAAACTAGCAAAGGGACTTAAGCCATGGCCATACAAAGCTAGCCCCAAAGGGCTAAAGGAGCCTAAAACAGTCCCAAGACAGGTCCAAACAAGACCAAAAACAAGCTCGAAGCTAGCCAACACAAGCTAGAACACAAGGCCAAAAACATAGAGCATGCAAGGCTACAAAAGAGACAATGCACTACCCCTATTGAAACCAAACATGGCATGAATTAGACAACATAAAACAGGGCTACATCATGGTATGACAAGACCAAAAATGCACTGATATGATGACCCAAAGGCCTAGGCTTAATGGCATGCACAATGATCCATTCATGAGACATAAAGAGCCAAGGCTCCAAGGCATTAAAGCCATGTCAAATGCAAGTGTATGACTACATTTCATGGACTGAAATAACATTTGAAATGATGGCAAAGCATACAAACATCACATGTATGGCATGGTAGGAGCCTCAAAACCCAAGGCTAGCCTAAGCATTTACACTATAGCTATACAAAACATAAGTGATATGGCCATAGAAGCCCAAAACAGTCCTAGAACAGCCCAAAACAAGAATAAAATCATGCTGGAGCAAAGCCAAAATATGCTAGGATGATGAATCAAAATGTCATGCACATAAAGCTAGTAAGTAAGATTTGTTCTACAAGTATATGGTGCATGCAAAGGATGACCAAACCAGCTATGGACAGAGTCATGACATCGCAAAACATTACCAAAAACATGCTGAAATGGACTCGACATAAGCTAGGATAACATGCTAAAGCAAGAAGCATATAAAGCTAGTTTATGAGATTTACACTACAAGTGTATTATACATGCATGGAGTGACAAAACCAACCCAAAAAAAATTTAAGACATGGTAAAACATCACCAAAAACCTACTGAAATGGACTCAACACAAGCTAGGCAAACATGCTACTTTGATGAGCTACAAATGGGATTACACTACACATACAAGATGCATGCAAAAGGTGACCAAACCAGCCATGGACAGAGCCAAGGCAGGTCCTAAAACTCACAAAAAAAGGGCCTGAACCAAGCCTCAAAAGTACAGAGAGGCATGCTCCTTTGGAAGGCCAAAAATACAAGCAAACAAAAACCAAAAGAGTGGGGGTCATCCCCTCTGATTTGAGGCCTCAAAACCACATGCCTACCACTGAAAATCCACTGGATTTTAGTGGCTAGAAGGCCAAACCAAGGCTAGCTCAAAGGCCTTAAAGCATGGCTCAAAACAAGGCTAAATAAAGCATACAAGAGGGTTGTGCACCCCTAACACCAAAAAGACCTTAAACAAACTTCAAAAGAACTTAAAAACAAGACTTTTTTCAGTTGAAAGCAAGGCCTAAAACAATATGCAAGTATGGCCAAAATGAGGTACAAGAAAGTGCTAAAAAGGGGAAGAAGCTCACCCTTGAAGACCAACTTCGAAACCAGCAACCTCAGGGGCCAAAAACTCACTTTCAGAGCTCAAGTAGCCTTCCCAAGAACCTCAGTCCAATGGCGGTGGTGTATCTCTATGTGTTGTAGTGTAAAAGTGCAAGAAAAATGGACTAAACCACAACAATATAGAGAGTAAGAAATATATAGAGAGAGAGAGAGAGAGCTATGTCTCTTCTAAAATGGCTGAACCTCCCCTAAGAAGAGAGGCTCTCCCCTTATATAGAGGGAAAACAATGCAAAGCTTTTTCAAGAAGCTTGGCAAGAGCTTCATCCCTCCATACACGTGTATGGAGGGGAGATGAACAGATTCCAGCTGGCTCAAAAGATCTGGAGTGAAACCTGCTGAGACAGGGGTTCTAATGGCCGGCAGTGGCTCATTGATGGCCGACAGGCTCAATCAATGGCCAGCAGCAACAAAGTGAAGGCCGGCAGGGCCAAAAGGTGGCCGGCAGGGCACCAAGAAACATATTCTGAAAGGACCAAGTCATGGTCCAAGAATGGGGCAGAAAGGATACAGGGTTTAGAAAGCTCAAACCTGTGATGTTCTGCCGTGAAAGTCAAATACCCGACGAGCAATCGAACTTGTGGCTGGATGTACCTACAAGCACAACCGAGTCTTGAGGACGGTCAAAAATGGGGTGTCTACACTTATCTTCTTTTAGTTCATTTCATCAGGTTTAGAAATCTTGGTTGAGTCTTGCACATGTCCTAAATTCTGGCATTAACAGTCATGACAACTGCTTCTAATTTTACATTTTTTGCATTTCACATTATCAATCAGAGCTAGCTTAGACCATCAGCTATGTTTCCATTCATATAAATTATAACTGATATATCTCTAGTTTTTTTATTTTTATTTTTATTTTTATGTAACTAAACCTATCTTATTTCATATTGATGCACAACACGTAACAACATGAAAATTTGAGTTGGTGAAATGATTAATATGTGATGTTTAAATGTGTTGATAATTCATATTGACTTGTTAAATGATGTTTATGGGCTTGTAGCTGTTAAATTGTCTTGTTACTACAAATGGCATTTCGTTTCAAAGTGGAGTCCACAGATAATTCCTATTAGACGTTTTGTCCAATTTAAATAGAAATTGAGTGGCAGTGTCTTTTGAAGGCTTGATTGACTTCATTGTTGAGAATCATTTGAAAAATATGAATATAAAGTTTGACCCTCCTGAAATAAAGTTTATTACTAGAACTCTAGTCACAAAGATAACATATTGCACTTGGCATTTCATTGTTGTTAATTTCTATTTTTTTTTTTTTTGTTTGCCTTGATTATCTAATTTCTGTTATTCGTTGATTATCTTATTCTGTTTGTATTATTTTGCAAACATAATTTACAGTTTTTATGCTAATATTGAGCACTTCTTTATTTTTTAAGTGACTTGGCACATTGATATGGAACCTAACAATCATGAGAATGACGGGGGTGAGTGTGATTGGAGGCCTAGAGTTCGCATGACATTTGATACAGAACAAGAAGCATATGATTTCTATAATACGTCATATGTGATCCACACTTTATATGAGAGAAGAATAACCTAGCGGGTAAAGTTTTGTAATACCTTTGTTTTGATCTTAATCCTACATTTTAGTAACAGATAAATTATTATGCATTGTGACAAATTACTAACCAAAACAATTGATCTACGTGAAAATAAATAAATAAATAAATAAAATAAAATTGTTATATAACAAGCTCTTCTGACAATCCAAATTCAACATACAAAAAATACAAATTACAAAATTAGACAAAACAAATAAGTGCCTCCACTACAATAAATTAAAACTTTAGAAATAAAAATTTAAGGACAAAATTATTTTTTAGTGAGAAAGTATTTTTATTGCCAAAAATATCATTATTATATTTTTAAACACGAAATTAGACATGATGAATTATTATTTTTTTGGAACAAAAATTTTTGTTTTAAGAAATAAACATTTTTGGAATTAAATTAACTTTCTCTAAAAGTATATTTATTAGTGATATTTTCAAAAAATTATCTCTAAATTTTTTTTTTTTTTTAACCTTTTAGGACCACCTTTTAATGATTATCCATGCCACAATAGGAATTAATCCTTAAATATTTTTTACAATAAAATTTTTACTTTCCAGGACAAAAAATTTATGATTCCCACCATAGCCAAGAAATATTGTGCCTCTTGGTGGGTTGACTCCAAATCCAATTTTGTGATCTCAACTATTTTGTAGAGTCTATAGAGAAGATCATTTATATAAATAAATAAATAATTCAAATAAATTTATATATTATTAGTTGTTGGCACCATAAATCTGTAATTTTATTATTTATTATCTATATAATTGCAGGACATGTGGCATCCTCCTACTCATTTGGAGGGTACGAGAAGTTATGAAATGTAAAAAGATGATGGAGAACAAAGTGGAGAACATGGAGCATGAAGTAGAGGTTGAAAATCATAGGATATGAAATGGAGGAGGTGGAAGAGTGGGTAGTTTTATGGAGTTTTTTCCTACAAATGTTTGCCTATAAATAGCATTTCATGGCTACATTGTAAAAGAATCAAACTCAAATCAAAGACAATTGATTTCTATTTTTCTTGTCATTTATATTTTCTGCACTTAATTTTCTGTATTTTATTTTATGCACTTCATTTTCGAAGCATAGGAGTAGAGGTGAATTTTTTGCACTTTATTTTATGCACTTCCTTTTCGAAGGATAGGAGTAGAGGTAAATTAATTGTTACTTTGATTGTTCACTCAATCACTCTGATTGTTCACTCAATCATCTTTCTCCGTCTCCCTCCTTCTTCTTTTAATTTTTCTTTTTTCTACACTTGGTAATTTTGAAGTCCTCTGTATTGAGGCAAACGAACCATCAACGCAATTGCTTGATAATTGGTTTGAATTTAATCTGTGAAGATTTTTTAATCCTTACTGGCACGCCTGCATTTATAATATTTTCTTTCGTAAGAAAAATAAGCCAACAGTAGTCGCATCATCGAATTGTATTTGTTTTTAAAAGTAAATTATTTATTAAAAATATGGACACAGACTATGATTTAACCGCAAGCATGATTTAATTATGTGACTATCTCCATATGATGTATTCTATATTTTATATGAATGATCTACTAGATGGTTTTATAAGTGGATTTTTTATAATATATATACAAAATCTCAGGGGTGGTGAGTGAAAATTTTCATTTAAAGCACTTATTAGTTCAAAGGGGCAATATGGTCATTTTGGTAAAAATGTAACAATGTTTGTGCTAAATTAATGGATTTGGGGAATCTAGATATTGTCAACAAAAGTAGGAGAGGTTTCTGTAATTATTAAAACTATAGGGAAGGTCCTTATATTTGTTAGAAACCTCAAGTGAGGTAAGTGTAATTTACCCTTAATTTAATTTTATGGTAATAAATTAAGGAAAAATTAGAGAGAGATCCCTCTACATGTTTGTCTAATAGTTTAAGGACAAACACAATTTGTTTGGTAGTTAAAGTCTATAACATTTGAAATTCCATAAAGATTGTAACGAGTTGAATCAAATTAAATTTATACTTTAATCTCAGTTGGGGATTTATTTTAAATTATTAAACTCCATTCATTTTGGACCTAATTGATTGAATTGTGACATGTTAGTAATCATGTAATAATGTTGTGGTTTTATTATTATTATTTGATTACCATAAAAGAGTTGTGAATATTTATGGTGTGTACCATTAAACAAAATATATTTTGTTGTGAGAAAATATTATGTTTACTTTTGTCATTAAAGATGTTGAAATGTATTTTAATTGATACATATATATATAGGTGTGTATATATATATATGGTTAGATATTTGTTTAGTTAAACAAAAAGAAAAGAAAATATCTATATAAAGTAACCGAATAGATTTTTTGTTCAACTCTTGGAGTTCTTGCCATGAGGGAAAAAGAAAAAAAGGGTTCCAATGTTAATTTTTCATGGGTTTGATCTAGTGTAAACCATTTTTGACCCCTAGTGCTTTGGATCAAAACGTAGAGGGCGAAAAACACGTCATTTGGCTCCAAACATATTTAATTTCTGTTGTCAAAAATTTTGAAAGCTTCTTGGCTTGAGGTAGGAATTTTTTCTACACTTCTTTATGCACTTTTACTTGATTATATAGAGCTTAGAACTGTATAAAATTTAATTAGAATTTTTCGAAAATTTGTGATTTATTTGCTTAAAAGAGAAATTTTGAGAAAAATAAAGGGTTGATACCCAAATTGCAAAAGTGTAAACTTGGAATGTGTTTGTAAGGTTATGAAAAAGTTATGTTTTAAATTTGAACAAATATGGACTTCGATTCAATCGGTTTTAAAATTTTTAACGGTTTGCAACCAAAAGAGCATTTTTAAAGAAAACAAAGGAATTATGTTTAACTTTTGGGGCTTTTGATCAAAATGGAGAGTCAAATTTGAATAATTCTTGGAGACTGAGTGTGAAAAGAAAATAATGTTTTCTTGGGCATTAACGGTATTATTTTGCTTAATGTATCTGTTGGAATAAAATCAACACGGTTAGAAATGGACCTTGAGAAATTATCGGACGTGATTGTGATATGAAAACTAGTGTAGTTGTTCATATTCGATGAGATGTGGAATAGATTGTATTTATCGAAATTTTTGAAATTTAATTGTTTAAATATCTGTTTAGAAATATTTATTTTGGTCTATCGGTTGAGAATAGCCATGATTGTTGTAGAAATGCATGAGACTTAGGTAAATTGAACCATATTCCTTATTTGTTGCATTGGACATTGCATTACATTCATTTCATTGGAAATGTATCTGTTTTTGAGAAATGTTTGGAAATGTATATGTTTGCGAAAAGATGAATACTTGGTAAATCTGGGTACAGGGTGTAGAACAGCGCAGTTAGGTGTCGAGCCTTCCAGTTTACTAGTAAAAATGACAGTGGTAGTGCATTAGGGCCTACTTGCAGACACTCACCTAGAGATTCACATAGCCTGTATTCATGTAACAGATATGGTTTAAAACGGAAATAGTTTTATATCTGTTGTTGCATCTCAGTATTACATGCTTTATAAAAAAAGAGATAAACTGTTTTATCATGAACATACTCCTCTTTAGTCTTGTCATGATCCATATGTTTTGTAGTATATCTCTACTGGGCTATGACTTACCGTATAAAGGAAACCATTTCAGGTACCGGTAATATACCTCCGCCAAGGCACTGACTTAGGAGAACTCGGAGTTGAGGCTCTATTTTTGTTTTATGGCTATTTATTAAATGTAAGCCTAGGGCTGTTTTTGTGTTGAGTTGAAACTCCATTTTGTGTAACCAAGAATGTTCTTGGATAAAATTGTAAGCCTGTAGGGCACTTGTTATTTGTTTGGCTTCCATTTCAAATTTGTTATAAAATGCATGCTTGGGATTGGAACGGGGGCATTGAGATGTGAACCGCATGTATTTGGTATTTGGGATTAAATGGAAATGGATGTATGGAATAGTTAGCTATATATGTGTGTTTGTCTATCAGGTGGATTTGTTGTATAAATGGATATACCCTGCCCAATTTTTGAGACGTTACAAAAATAAGGACAAATTTCAACATAAATGTCAAGAATGCCCTTTTAACAATTGGTACCATGAAATTCTAACGCATTCTCTCTTCACTGTGTACAAGTTGTATTTTAGAATGTGTTTCAAAACTTTAAAATTTAATAACTTTTGATCTAAAACTTCATATTTTGTAAATTTTATATTTTTGGAATCATCTTGTCGAGATCTATCAAATAAGATTCATGATGAAAATGAAATTTTGAAAAGAAAAAAAAAATTTACTGAGTTTTCTGACTAAAAGTCAAAGAAATTTCACAGACTTTTTAGTTGTTCAATTTCTGAAATGTTTCTAAGAGAAAATAAGCAATTCTTAAATTTTCTTTGAAAGAAATAAGCAATTGTAAAATTTCCCTGAGCATTTTTGTCAGTGAAATTTAAAGTTAATTACAATGATATTTAATTGATTTTAGTAAAATTTCTCTGACTTTGGTCAGTGAAATTTTATTTTATTTATTTATTTTTTAATGTCATATTCATCATAAATCTTGTTTGACAGATCTTGATGAGAGGATTCTAAAAATATAAATTTTATGAAAAACGGATATGTAAATAAAAAGTTATTGAATTTTAAAATTTTAAAATTATTCCAAAGATACCATGACAAACTATTAGTGTTGGGGTACTTTGGTCAGAAAATAACGTTGGAAGTCTTAGAGAACTTGAACTAAATTTTTTTTTTCTTATATCCTTAAACAATTAAAAACTTATGATGAGGGAGTCGAAAATAAAATTACCTAAATTAGGTTATTTGAGTTAATTTTTGATTTTATTATATATATAGATATAAAATATATGTATGTTTTACTTAAAAATGTTATTAAATAAGAAATTATGTTAAAAATTAAAATTTTAAAATTAGATTAAGCTTATGGTATCAAATTAGAGTGTTTAGGTTAATTTATGATTTAATTTGTTAAATATGTAATTAAGATAGGAAATTGTATGTATTAAAGAAAAGATAAAGAGAATACGACAATAAGGCTATTTAGGTAATTTTTGTAATGGTTCAAGTCGAGATCCAAGTTTTCTATCTCAAAAATTGGACTTAGTTTGAAAATTTTCTAAGTGTAAAAAAGTTGGATTTTTCAAAGTTATGATTTTGAAAATGATATTTTGTGGTAATTGTTTCTTATACATTTAATAGTCTAATTTGATTTTATGAGATTTTTCTACGAGGTATTAATCATTTTACTTCAATGTCAAATTTAGAAATTTCAATTAGAAAATTATTTTTGTACTTAAACTGAGGGAGTCACTTTTTGATTTATTTGGATTTTTATTTTTTTTTTATATTTTTCTTTGAATCCAAATGAGTGGTATTTCCTTATTTATATTGTAAATTTAAATAAATGAAATATAAATGTAAAATGCTAAAAGAAAGCATTTACTTAAGTGGTTGCATATGGAAATAAGGTTGATGTACTGAGAATGCCTTAGGAACTGTGTTATGTGACTAACAGTGTCTAGGGTGACCACACGAGCGGTCAAGTAGTCACTTGAGCGGAGATGTGAGACTCTCAGTATTTTCACTATAGACCTGCAAAACTTCTAAGAGATTGCGTTCACTGCTCGAGTGGTGAAATGCTCGCTCGAGCAGTTTGTTTGGGATCAGTACTTTAAAAAGTCATTTTTGGGTCACTTTTCTTCATTCTCTTAGATTCTCTCTCTCTCTCTCTCTCTCTAGCCATTTTTGAGTTCCAAGCTCATAAAAGTTTGGTTTTCATCTCTTTCTACTAATCTCCTACCCCATTTTTGTTATATAAAAATGAAGAGTACGACGAGGGATTTCTATCCATCCAAGCGGATCATATTTTCATTGAAGTTGGATTTTCGGGTTTCTTCCTCTTCTAGCTTGAGGTAAGGATTTCTTTGCTACCTTTCAATATTTTTTATAGATAGATAAGTAGTATATTTGTATTGCATAAAAATCTCATGTTGAGAGATTTTCTTAAAAAGCATATAGATGAAGTAGTGGTTTTCCAAATCAAGGGAGTTAAATTTATGACTTACGGGATTTAAGGAAGTTGTGGACAATTAGAACTTGATTTTGTGCCTTAAAGTAAAAAGGCCTAATTTTGTCAAACCCTAGCTATGGATTTTATTTTAAATGATTATTTATTTCAGTTGACCTTAAATTCTTGGAATTTAGTAAATAATGAGTTGAAGTAAGTATGAAGGGTGATTAATAATTATTGCAAGAATGATTATTACATAAGAGACTTATATCAAAGAAATTGATAATGGAAATTGGTTCATTGCATTATGGAAAGTGTATGAAATTAATTGGGATGTATAAATTGAACAAAAAGAAATTGATGTTGAAATGTATGGAATATTGCGGGGTGCAAATTTCATTGAATGCTAAAGAGGGAGTTTTACAGTTATTATTCATTGTGTTGTTTGTTTAATTTATTAATTGATATGATGGATTGATAGATGATGATATTGGAATAAAGGTCCATTTTATTCCGGGTTGTGATTGGTAAAGCATAGAGCTTGATAGAGGTTCGCATTCCTTCCAGAGTAGTGTCTGGAAAAGTGTGTGGTCTGTTGAGATACGAGGAGGTTCCACATTCCTTCCAATTTGTGACTAGTAAAGCATAGCGCTTGACAAAGGTTCCCCCTTCCTTCCGGAGTAGCGCTCGGAAAAGAATATGGTTTATTGGTATGCCTTGGTAATGGAGCAAGTTGTTGATAGTGAACTTTTTGTGGGATAATTATAAGGGGATTTGTATGTGTAAATGTGATAATTGGAATTGGAGAATTGAACTGTGTGATTCAGAAAAGATGGAAATGAATTGATTTATTTTATATGGATTAGTTATGTAATATGCATTGGAATATATGTGTATATATTTTGAAGTTATGTGGATTATGGTAGGGTGATGTTAGTTGTGAATTAAAGAGTATGATGTATGATCATTAGTACTATATGGTTTATAGACTTAAGATCCTATGAAAATCTTAAAATGGGATTTTTAAGAAAATTGTTTGAAATTACAAGAAAGGTAAGAAGATAAAAGAATGAGTTTTCTTTGAAAGGTCAGCGGAATTCTCACGAAAAATGTATTACTTATGTGTACTTTATTTTAGGTATAAAAGGCATATATTTATTTACTTATGTGTACTTTATTTTGGGTATTACTCATGATCACATATATCTATTGATCTTATTGTTGGGAATCATTGTAGATCCCTACTGGACCTAGTGTTCATCCCATGTTGTTTAACCATTTTACAGGAACGAAGTCAGGTACAACAGTTGAAGATCAATAATTTATTTGTTTGTTAGGAGTCCATGCAATGTATAGTGTAAATGAGTGATTGAAAGACTGAAATGAAAAGTGTTTCTTTTTATGTAACTGTGTATAATTGAAAGGCATGTATTATTGATTGTATTCAACATTTCATTCATTGTAATTATGCGAGAGAGAACCTCTTTTATTCAATTTAGCTTGTGGTGTTACTATAACTATAGCGATTCTAGTTTAGACCTGACCCATTTGATATTCTGGATTTGGATTTCATTGTTTTGTATTGTTGTTCATGTCTTATTCCTCTTTTCCCTCCTTGAGTTTGGCTATTGGGATGTGTTGGTTGCA
This sequence comes from Camellia granthamiana, assembly GCA_036172215.1. Lineage (NCBI taxonomy): Eukaryota > Viridiplantae > Streptophyta > Magnoliopsida > Ericales > Theaceae > Camellia > Camellia granthamiana. The sequence continues at coordinate 50,851,300 of CM069912.1, read as the reverse complement.
TTTGGAACGGGTTGATAGCTTGTTTTTCAAAACTTTGGTTGCCTAGATTTTGGCCTCCACATTCGAGCGGTCTTTGTGGACTCCCAGTATTTTGGCAGGTCTACAAAACTACTGAAAGAGTGTATTCTACGCTCGAGCGGTTCTTTCTGCACTCGAGCGGTCGTGCGTTTGAATGACACTTCTTGAGCTCGAGTGGTAGGCATCTGACTGTAAAACTTCTGAGAATGTATATTCTCCACTCGAGTGTCACTTCTTGCGCTCGAGCAATGTCGCATTTTTCTCTGTGTCTTGACGCTCGAGCGTCACTTCCTGTACTCGATTGGTAATCACTTTTGTGTCTGGAAGCTCGAGCGTCACTTCTTGTGCTCAAGCGGTCTTTGCGTATATCAGTTCGTAAAAGTCACTTTTTACATCACTTTTTCATCTCTCTCTCTCTCTCTCTCTCTCTCTAAACATTTCAAAAACCTTAGTTCTAGACTATGTCTCTCTCTAAAACCTACATTCTTTCTACAAAAACACCAAGATGTAGTGATTTCTTCACCCTACTCCCTTTGTTAAAAATGTAGAGCTCACATAGAGCTTCATTTTCATCCGAATAAAGTTGGGTTTCAGCTTCATCCAAGTTTCATCTGTGTTTATCTAATCTTCTAGTTTTGAGGTAGGGATCCTCTACACTGTTTTATGAGTTTTAACTTGGCTATTTGTTTGTATAAAACAATCCTGTGATTTTGGAAGATTTTGAACAAACTTATGATTTTGGTTTAAAATCAAAAGAGGGGTTTTCAAATGGATGTATGTAAAATGGTTGTGGGAGTGGAAATGAGGTTGAGTTGTGATAAAATTATTAATTTTGATACTTGGAATAGATTTCAGAAGAAAAATGGGTTTTGCCCTAAATGTCTCAAATATTTATTTTGTATAAATAAATTAAATTGATGTTGGAAATGTGAAATTGGATGGACATTGATATGGATGGTGGAGTTGGATATGTATTATCACTCACATCTTGAAATTTGTAAAGTTTATCTGTATTTGGAGATTTTATATCTATTTAGAAATGTTTGTTTTAGACTATCGGTGGAGGATAGCTATGATTGTTGTAGAAATTGCATGAGGATTTGGTGAATTGAAACTAATTTATCATCTATTTGCATTGAGCATTATCACATCTTGATACATTGTACATGTATAGCATTTTTTAGAAAATTGGGTGAATTTAGGAAGGGGATGTATTCCATTGAATTAAGTTGCCATGTGTGTCTAGTGTGAAAATCTCGAAAACTGCACGTATACATAGGTTCTGATTCCGGCGGACAAAATATCCATAAAATGGAGGAAGTAGTGGTTGTATAGCCTACGTTTACATGGGTGTCAGTTCTGGTTTCCCGAGGATAAAATATCCGTGAAATGTTGTATTTTGAGATTCCCAAAGTTATGATTCATGGCCCTATTTTCTAATGTAAGGAAATGAATGATAGATTGTGATATAAACCGGACTTTGCATGGTTTTGAAAAGAGAAATAAGATGTTTTGATCATGAGCATTGCATATGCATTTCACCCTTATATCTTTGTTAAGATTTATATATTGTTTTGAATTATTTCAACTGGGTTTTGGCTCACTCTATATGGGAAGATCATTTTCAGATATTGGTGAAATGCCTCCGCCAATGCACTAACTTGGGAGGATTGGAGCAAGAGTTTTATTTTGTTTACATGTTGTAATTATTTTGTACAAGCCTAGGGTTTTATCTGTATTAGATTTAAATCCATTTTGATGTAACCAAGTACAATCTTAAAAAGTTGTAGCCTTTAGGGTATTTCAATTATCTGTTTAACTTCTATTTCATATCTCTGTTGAATGTGTATTTGCATGTGTCACCCTTTTTACAACCACGTCCTATGTAATAGAAGAATATTATGCTAACTTATATTATTATTTACTTATCGTCGTGGATGGTTTATTGAATTTATTTCTGGGCTTTACAATAACTATTATTGAAAAATGGATTGTTTATAAGAAATTTGGTAGTGTAAGCGAGTAATAAAATCTGGAGCGTGACAATTTTGTCACACTTATCAATAGAGTTAATTTTGAACTTTAGTTCACAATCATAAAAAGTTTCTTTATGTATTTGAACTATAAAAAATAAAGTGTTCTAAGACAAAACTATAAAAGACTTTACACATTATTTATTACATTCACTATCGTTCAGAATATATGATACTTTCGAACTTTTTAACATTTTCTATAACAACACAACACACTAGCAAAACCTTAATTTAATTAATTGTAGAGTCTTGTTCAGATTTGTTAATGGTTTTAACCAATGTGAAAGGAAATATGGAAGTTTCTTCAATGACACGTTCGTTTTTGCCTTTTTCACTAATTGATTAGTCATTTTAGCTGACCAAAATGCAATGTTGTTATGATTTGAGTTCCAAAAGAAATAATTATTTATTTATTTAATACTTTGTGATTTGATGTGTACAATATACGCCTTATAATTAAAGAAAAAAATAATATAATTATATATTTTCTAAGTCATAATTAAAATATATATATATATGATCAAACACAATATGTGATATAATTAAATATATCAAAATAATGTCATAATTAAAGAAAAAATTAATTATAATTAAAAAAATGACATAATTAAAGATGTCTACGGTAAGAGTTGTGTGTTGTAAAATTTTTCATTTGATTTATTGAATATTTAATAGTTGTTGAGTGATTTATTCAACAAAGACTTAAACACGGCATATTAATAAGACAAACATTAGTTACGGAAAGTACATGCATCTTGTGACATCTTTGGGTTGAAATTTGCTTACCCATATTTGAATTTTTTTTTTTTTTTTTTTTTTTTTCAAAGGTTAGTGGTGATTCATGCAATTGAAGGCTAATTTGGTAAATGGAAATTTTCTCAGTGATCGCTCAAAGAAATGGTGGCTCTAAATGTTCCTAAAAAAATTATTATATATAAAAAAAAATTATAAAAATTAAGTACATTTTTATATTTTATTATATTCAATGAATTTTTTAAAATATTTTTGTATAAATTTTATTCTTTTTAAGTGTAAAGAGATCTAAAAAAAATGATGATTAAAATGTTAAAAAAATATTAAAAATAAAAAAAATACAAATTAAAACTTCATAAAATTATTTTTTGAAAATTTCAAGCCAAACAAAGTGAATAGTCATCACTACTGATGAGATAATGAAGGCAATTCATGAAAAATAAAAAGAGTTTTGCACATTTTTCCCTTTAATTACCTCTAATTACACCTTTAATGAGGTGGCAAATAATTACACCTTTAATGAGGCCATAGCGATCCCGGTTTTGCCCCGACCTTTTTTGTGTCCCGAACTTGGGTTCCGTGGTTGAATATCGTATCCTTGTCTTGTTATTCTCTTTTGACTTTTTGTATTTGAGCTTTGGATTATGTTGGGCATGTTTGGAACAGGTTGGTTCTTAGTTGGTCTAGAATGTTGTTGTCCAGATTTTGGCTTCTTCGCTCGAGCGAGACTTCTTACGCTCGGGCGAGAATTGAGATTTCTCAGGTTTCCTTCCAAAATCAACTTTTCTAGAGACGGGAAAGTTCTTCACTCGAGCGAGACTTCTCGCGCTCGAGCGAGCTTTGTGTTAGTTGTTCCTAAGCTCGAGCGAGGCTTCTTGCGCTCAAGCGTGCGTCTACGTCTATAGAAGACCTGAAGCTTTGCATTCTGCGCTTGAGCGACGCTTCTTGTGCTCGAGCGAGGTTACTTGTTGTGTCTGGTCACTCGAGCGACAACTCCTTCGCTCGAGCGAAGGTCGCGTATATCAGTTCACAGCAGAGTGATTTTACTTCACTTTTTGATCTCTTTTCTCCTAAAAACCCTAGATCGACTGTCTCTCTCTCTCTCTATAAAATACTCTTCCTCTCTACAAATAACCATAGATCTAAGCATCTCTCAACCCTAGTCCCTTTGTTAAAGTGTTGGAGCATCTCAAGGGCTTTCCTTTGATTTGAGCAAAACCGAATTTGGAGCATTTTTGAAGCTTTTCATCATCTCATTTGAGCTTCTACTCTTGAGGTAAGGATATTCTACTCTTTAATATGAGCTTTAACCTAGATATTTGTCATTTGTATAAATGGAGGAATTTGGGAGTGATTTGGATAAAAGTTAAGGTTTGGGCTCTAAACTAAAGGGGGTTTTCACGTTGATTTACAAAATAACCTTGGGGGTTTGTGTATGTGGTTCTTTATTGTTGAAATGGTGAGATTTAGACCTATGGGAATATGTTTTGGAATAGGGGGAAAATTGCCCTAAGTTGAGCCGAAATAACTATTTGTGTAAATAATGAAATTGGTTTGGAAATTATGAAATTGGGGGAAATGTGATTGAATGGTGTAGTTTGGTTTGATGAATCACACACCTATGAAAAAGTTGATAATTTATCTGTTGATAGATTTGTTTATCTGTTTAGAAAATATCTGTTTTGGGTTATTAGTGGAGGATAGCTTTGATTGTTGTAGAAACTGCATGAGGACTAGGTAAATTGGAACTAGTCATATGAATACTGTCATTGAATATGACAGGTTGATTAAATTGTTGAATATGTGAATTTTGGTAGTCATTGTATATGACATGTTTTTAAATACATTCTATATATATCGTTGTTTGGAAGGAGATAGGGGATGTACTCCATTGTTTGGGAGGAGATAGGGGATGGACTCCATTGATAATTAAGTTAGCCGAGTGTCCAAGGTGAAAGTCTCAAAATTATACATATATGGGTGCCAGTTCCCTCGAATGTGATTCCGTAAAATGGCAAGAAAATGGAAGTGTTGAATAATGTTTGTTATTGAAGTGTTGATAAATGAGTTGTAGTCTTGTTTTGAATTGTTTAGATAACAATGAACTATGTCACTGAATTGATTTAGATAAATGAATAGAAATGGACTGAAATACGGATGTCGATATTGACTGGTCATGAAAAAGGTGTAAGTTGGTTTACTAGTATTGAACATTTATTTGATGCTGATAGCTTAGTTAATTCTCATATATTGTTTAGCATATGTCTATTGGGCTTTGGCTCACCCTACTTGGGAAACCATTTTCAAGTACAGTTGACATGCCACCTCCAAGGTCATAGCTTGGGAGGCTTAGGGGCTGAAGGCTCCACTTTTGTGATTTCGTTTTGTGTTGAATGTTTATTCAAACCGAGAGAGACTAGACTCTTCTTTTGTTGTAACTAAGCGAAGTCTTGGAAAGATGTCAGCCCTTAGAGCACTTATTTTGTTGTTCTCAATTAGAGTTACATGCTATAGTTTCAAGATGAACATTAATGAAAGTGTAATGCATGTAATATATTTTGTAATATTAACTCTGATGAATAGAAATATAACATTTCTATTATATCTATAGATCTTGTGAATAAATGATTATATTATATTTTGAGGGCGTTACAACTTGGTATCAGAGCGTACCGGGTTTGAATACTTTGGGTACGTGGGAAGTGGTTAGTACCACAATGGATTTGTCTCGCTTGTTAACGACTTAAGTATGATGTTATGTGCTTATATGATAACATGTTTAGGTGACTATATGGGTGTGGGATTTAATTTATGGGATGTTGATCAGGTCCATGGGTTTCTGGGAGTCCTGTTAGAAAGGCACTTGATCACTGTCATTTCTAACTAGAACTCTAGCGACGCCATGGAACAGTCATTATTCGGAAATGAAATTCGTATGTGTTTATATGATTATGTGCTTATGTGGAGTGAATTACAGTTGTCCATCGTATTAGGACGCGAGTGAGATAGCTTCAGCACATTTGTAAATGTGCTAATCTCTTTGTTACCTTCATTAGGATGTCAGGACGAGGTCATGGCGGTAGGCGTGGTAGGCCTAAGAGGCATGAGATGCCTATACCAGATGAGATTCCGACGTAGGAAGAAGGAGTGGATTAGCCCAACGTGGCCGACCCAGTAGGTTAGTAGGCTGTGGGTGCCTTAGCCTATGAAATGACTGGAGCATTGAGGGAATCTATGGACATTCTCAGGGCTGAGAATCAAGTCCAGGCCCATGTAGTTGAGGCAGGGCCGTCTTTTCTGAAGAGGGAGTTCTTCCGGTCGAATCCGAACGAGTTTTTGGGTGAACCTAAGGAGCCATTGAAGACTGATGAATGGCTGGAGCAGATGACAAAGACGTTTGAGATACTCGGCATCGAAGACGAAGACTTGAGGGTGACCTTGGCGTCCTTCCAACTGAAGGGAGATGTGGGTCAGTGGTGGAAATATGCGCGGGGGCGCATTGGTGGGACTTTGAAGGCCTTTGTTGAAGCTTTCCAAGACAAGTACTTGCCTGCTACAGTGAGAGAGAAGCTGAGGGATCAGTTTTCTCAGCTCAAATAGTTGAACACACCAATGGCTCAGTTTGAGGCCACCTTTACTAGTCTGTCTAGGTTTGCACCAGAGTTAATGGCGACTGAGGAATGCCGTTGTTTGGAATTCAAGAAGAAACTGAGGACCGGACTCATGTTCAGAGTTGCCGAGTTTATGATTAGGGACTATGGGCGCCTTGTGGAGGCTGCAGCCCATCTTGAGACTATTATGCATGCAGAGGAGGAAAGGATGAGGGGCTCTAGAAGGAGTCTAGATGGTCAGGGGGATAGTAAAAGGTAGAGGGGTTCTAACCCTCAGCAGTCTCAGGGAACGCATTTGAGATCTACATTTCTAGTGTCGAGCTCGTGTTCTAGAAGAACGGTCAGGTAGACATTACTTGTTTTAAATGTGGTCAATTGGGCCACAAGTCTTCAGCTTGCCCATAGAGAGGAGGAGGGCAGCGAGCAGCTTCATCTTCGGCTCACTCTTCGAGCTAGAGTCAGGGCAGAGACCAGCCACTCGCTTGTTATTAGTGTGGGAAGACGGGCACTTGAAGAGGTTTTGCCCGCAGTTGGGTAGCACACCTGGTGCGTCTGGTTCGAGGCAAACACAGAGTTACCAGCCAGCGTAGTTAGCACAAGCCTCGAGGGCCAATCAGGGATCCTCTTCAGCTCAATCTGTGCAGCAGTCTTATGCTCCGAGAGGTAAGCAAGTAGATTAAAGACCTACGGGGCACGTGTATGCTGTTACCACGCCAGACCTTGTACCGGCTCCATCAATAGTGAGAAGTACCTTTATGTTTTGCAACTCGGTTGCTAATGTGTTGATTGATATCGGTGTATCCCATTCATTTATTTCATCTACATTTGCATCTGTTTTGGGGTTGGAGTCGGCACAGTTAGCATCTCCTATATGTGTTGTATCACCTGTTGGGGGTGAGTTGATTTTGAAACAAGGGTGTCGGGGCTGTGATATAGAGGTCGCCGATCGTCGGCTTCCTTTTTCTTTTGTATTGATGGATATGACTGGTTTTGATGTTATTTTGGGTATGGACTGGTTATCGTCACACCGGGCTATTATAGATTGCTACCGTCAGAGGCTTACTGTATGTACCTTGAGCGGTGATTGTTTTCATTTCTTGGGGGATCAGGTTGGTAGAGTTTTACCACCAGTGTACGATCCGCGCGGGCGGAGTGAGCTTAGTTGTCTTCTTGCTAGCTTTATGAGTAGTGAGTGTGATGAAGTCTGGGTTAAATTGCCAAGAGTGGTTTCTGAGTACTCGGACGTCTTTTCCGATGATCTTATTAGTTTACCACCCCACCGAGAGATTGAGTTCTCTATTGATTTAGTGCTTGGCACGACATCGATATCCATGGCACCGTATCATTTTGCACCAGCTGAGTTGAGCGAGTTGAAGGTTCAGCTCCAAGAACTACTAGATAAGGGTTTTATTTGCCCTAGTACTTCACCTTGGGGAGCATCAGCCCTCTTTGCTAAAAAGAAAGATGGGGCCTTGAGACTTTGTATTGACTATCGAAAGTTAAACCGGGTTACAATTAAGAACAAGTATCCTATGCTTTATATAGATGATCTGTTTGACCAGTTGAAAAGATCCCATTGTTTCTCTAAGATAGACTTGAGATCAGATTACCACCAGTTGAGGGTAAGGGAGGAGGATATCCTGAAGACGGCATTCCGTATGCGGTATGGCCATTATGAGTTTCTGGTGATGCCTTTTGGCCTAACCGATGCCCCAGTTGTGTTTATGGACTTGATGAATCGAGTCTTCCGAGAGTTCTTAGACCATTTTGTACTCGTCTTTGTGGACGACATTTTGATTTACTCACCCTCTGAGGAGGAGCACGAGGAACACTTGCGAATGGTGCTTGAGTTGCTTAGAGCCCATAAGTTGTATGCTAAGTTTGGGTAGTGTGAGTTCTGGCTGAAGGATGTTAATTTCTTAGGCCATGTAGTATCCGGGGAAGGGGTGACTATAGATTCATCCAAAATTGAGGCAGTGCAAGATTGGGCACAGCCTAAGAATGCCTTTGAGTCCGTAGTTTTCTGGGATTGACCGAGTATTACCGTTGGTTTATGAAAGATTTTTCCAAACTAGCTTCGCCTTTAATTAGATTGACGCGAAAATGGGTCAAATTTGTATGGAGTGAGACTTGTGAAAAGTTGTTCCAGGAACTTAAGGTTAGACTTACCACTACTCCAGTCTTGATTATTCCAAAGTGGGGTTTAGGCTATTCTGTATATTGTGATGCCTCACGAGAGGGTTTGGGTTGTTTGCTAATGCAAAAGGGGAAAGTAGTAGTCTATGGCTCACAGCAGTTGAAAACACACGAGAGGAACTACCCTACTCACTATTTAGAGTTAGCAGCTGTAATTTTTTCCTTGAAAATTTGGAGACACTATCTGTATGGTGAGAGATTTGAGGTATTTTTTTATCATAAGAGTCTGCAGTATTTGTTTACACAGAAGGACTTGAATTTGAGGTAGAGAAGGTAGATGGAGTTTATAGAGGATTATGATTTCAAGTTGCATTATCATTCGGGAAAGGCCAATGTAGTGGCCGATGCCCTAAGTAGGAAGTCCATCAGTAGTGTAGCTTGTATAGCTATCCGGGAATGGGAGATGTTGGATGCTCTTGGCGAGTTTGACTTGCATTTGAGCGAGTCTGTTGAGTCTGCAGCCTTGTTTTCTGTAGTTGCACAACCTACACTTGTGAACCGAGTGTTAGAGGCACAGAATGGTGACTTTGAGGCAGAATCCCTCTGGGAGAAGATCTCCAGTGGGAAGATAGAGAATGGATTAATTGTGTATCCCGACCTCAGTGTGAGATACCATGACCACTTGTTTGTGCCGGAGTCTTGCCGAGAGGAAGTACTCCAAGAGTTTCACCATTCACGCCTTACGGTGCATCTGGGAGGCACAAAGATGTATCATGATCTGAGTCGCTAGTTTTGGTGAAGGGGTATGAAGAAAGATGTGGTGGTGTTTGTATCAAAGTGCCTTACTTGCCAGCAAGTGAAGACCGAGCATCAGAGGCTAGCGGATTTGTTGCAAATAGCTGAGTGGAAGTGGGAGCATGTTACAATGGATTTTGTTGTAGGCCTTTCAAGTACTCAACGGGGTAGTGATGCCATTTGGGTGGTAGTTGAGTGACTAACTAAGTCGGTGCATTTTATTCCTATGCGTGTAAGAGATTCAGTAGATTACCTTGCTGACTTGTACATTCGGGACATAATGAGGTTGTACGGGGTCCCTATGACGATTGTTTCGGATAGAGATCCGCGTTTTACTGCTCAGTTGTGGCAGAGTTTGCAAAGTGCCTTGGGCACTAGATTGACTTTTAGCATGGCTTACCATCCTCAAACTGATGGGCAATCCGAGCGTACTATTCAGATCTTTGAGGATATGTTTCAGGGTTGTGTCCTTGTCTTTAAAGGGTCATGGGAGAGACACCTACCCTTAGTGGAGTTTGCCTACAATAACAGTTTCTAATCGAGTATTAGCATGGCATCGTTTGAGGCCTTGTATGGCCGACCGTGTAGATCTCTAATGTGTTGGGCCAAGGTGGGTGATGCACCTTTGTTAGGTCCAGTGTTGGTTCGGGAAACGATGGAGAAAGTGGCACTTATCCGTAAGAGGTTGGTTACAGCCCAGAGCCGTCAAAAGAGTTATGCCAACGGTAGGAGGAGACCTTTGTCATTTGAGGTGGGTGATCATGTCTTTTTGAAAATATCACCTAGACGGGATTTGATGAGATTTGAGAAGAGTGGGAAGTTATCCCCTCGATTTATTGGTCCTTTTGAGATCCTTGAGCGGATTGGGGAGGTTGCATACCATTTAGCATTGCTTCGGTAACTTTCCGGAGTGCATGACGTGTTTCATATTAGTATACTTTGGAAATATGAGCCGAATCCGTCACATGTGTTGAATTGGACTGACTTAAAGATAGATGAGGATGCCTCATATGAGGAGAGACCGGTGAGAGTCTTGGATAGGCGAGACCAAGTCTTGCGAGGCAAGACGATTCCCTTGGTCAAGGTATTGTGGAAACATCATGGGGTTGAGGAAGTAATGTGGGAGTGTGAATTGGAAGTCCGAGAGAAATATCTGGGCTTATTTATTGATGTTTGAATGTATGTTGGAATTTTAGCTTTGTTTATGAACTATAAAAAAACATTATATATGTTTTGGATTATGAAAGCATTGTAAAGGTTGAATGTGTTTTGGAAATGCAAGTTTAATGTGAACATTGTGTATGTTTTAAATTAATGAGAATATTATATATGTTGCTTAAGTTTTGGAAAAATTGTAAACTTGTCATAAACATGAAATGTATGTGTTGAAATTAGCTAAATTTCGGAAGATGCATATTAGTAATATATGTTGAGCTATATATCGTGGATTTGTTCTCTTGTGAAGAGATTGTATGACCGGTGGGTGGGTAATAGTGATGAGGGTGGAATGGTAATCATTTTGAAAATGGGATAATCATGATTTTGAAACTTGTACTAAAATTTTGGGGACGAAATTCTTTAAGGGGGGGAGGTTATAGCGATCCCGGTTTTGCCCCGACCTTCTTTGTGTCCTGGACTTGGGTTCCGTGGTTGAATATCGTATCCTTGTCTTGTTATTCTCTTTTGACTCTTTGTATTTGAGTTTTGGATTATGTTGGGCGTGTTTGGAACAGACTGGTTGTTAGTTGGTCTAGAATGTTGTTGCCCAGACTTTGGCTTCTTCGCTCGAGCGAAGCTTCTTGTGCTCGAGCGAGCCTTGTGTAATCTGCTTCTTCGTTCGAGCGAGAATTGAGAGTTCTCAGGTTTCCTTCCAAACGCAGCTTTTCTAAGGAGGGGGAAGTTCTTCGCTCGAGCGAGCTTTGTGTTAGTTGTTCCTACGCTCGAGCAAGGCTTCTTGCGCTCGAGCATGCGTCTGCGTCTATAGCAAACCTGAAGCTTTGCATTCTGCGCTCGAGCGACGCTTCTTGCGCTCGAGCGAGGTTACCTGTTGTGTCTGGTCGCTTGAGCAACAACTCCTTCGCTCGAGCGAAGGTCGCGTACATCAGTTCGCAGCAGAGTGATTTTTCTTCACTTTTTGATCTCTTTCTCCTAAAAACCCTAGATCAGCTGTCTCTCTCTCTTTAAAATACTCTCTCTCTCTCTCTCTCTCTCTCTCTCTCTACAAATAACCCTAGATCTAAGCATCTCTCAACCCTAGTCCACTTGTTAAAGTGTTGGGGCATCTCAAGGGCTTTCCTTTGATCTGAGCAAAACCGAATTTGGAACATTTTTGAACTTTTCATCATCTCGTTTGAGCTTCTACTCTTGAGGTAGGGATATTCAACTCTTTAATATGAGCTTTAATCTAGATATTTGTCATTTGTATAAATGGAGAAATTTGGGAGTGATTTGGGTGATTTGGGTAAAAGTCAAGGTTTGGGCTCTAAACTAAAGGGGGTTTTCATGTTGATTTACAAAATAACCTTGGGGGTTTGTGTATGAGGTTCTTTATTGTTGAAATGGTGAGATTTAGACCTATGGGAATATGTTTTAGAATAAGGAAAAAATTGCCCTAAGTTAAGTTGAAATAACTATTTGTGTAAATAATGAAATTGGTTTGGAAATTATGAAATTTGGGGAAATGTGATTGAATGGTGTAGTTTGGTTTGATGAATCACACACCTATGAAAAAGTTGATAATTTATTTGTTGATAGATTTGTTTATTTGTTTAGAAAATATCTGTTTTGGACTATCGGTGGAGGATAGCTATGATTGTTGTAGAAACTATATGAGGACTAGGTAAATTGGAACTAGTCATATGAATATTGTCATTGAATATGATGGGTTGATTAAATTGTTGAATATGTGAATTTTGGTAGTCATTGTATATGATATGTTTTTAAATACATTGTATATGTATCGTTGTTTGGAAAAACATAGGGGATGTACTCTATTATTTAGGAGGAGATAGGGGATGGACTCCATTGATAATTAAGTTGGCCGAAGTGTCCAGGGTAAAAGTCCTGAAATTATACATATATGAGTGTCGGTTCCCTCGGATGTGATTTTGTAAAATGGCAAGAAAATGGAAGTGTTGAATAATGTTTGTTATTGAAGTGTTGATAAATGAGTTGTAGTCTCGTTTTGAATTATTTAGATAACAATGAACTATGTCAATGAATTGATTTGGATAAATGAATAGAAATGGACTGAAATACGGATGTCGATATTGACTGGTCATGAAAAAGGTGTAAGTTGGTTTACTAGTATTGAACATTTATCTGATGCTGATAGCTTAGTTAATTCTCATATATTGTTTAGCATATCTCTACTGGGCTTTGGCTCACCCTACTTGGGAAACCATTTTCAGGTACAGGAGACATACCACCTCCAAGGACATAGCTTGGAAGGCTTAGGGGTTGAAGGCTCCACTTTTGTGATTTCGTTTTGTGTTGAATGTTTATTCAAGCCGAGGCCTTTACTTGTATACAGACTAGACTCTTTTTTTGTTGTAACTAAGCGAAGTCTTAGAAAGATGTAAGCCCTTAGGGCACTTATTTTGTCGTTCTCAATTAGAGTTACATGCTATATTTTCAAGATGAACATTGATGAAAGTGTAATGCATATAATATCTTTTGTAATATTAACTCTGATGAATGAAAATATAACATTTCTATTATGTCTATAGATCTTGTGGATGAATGATTATATTATATTTTGAGGGCGTTACAATGGCCATCAGTACAGTAAACAGAAGTTCTAAGAATTAGAACTGACAGAGATCTCTGTAACAGTAGCAATAAACAGTAACTGTAACATATGTTATAGATGCCACAAATACAACTTATAAAATAGGACAATCATTCACTCAGTAAGCAATATTGTTTCAAAAATAGAATTAAATAATATCATTTAGAAAATAATTATAAATTGAACATAGCTTTACGACATTGTTACTCATAGTTGGCTCCTTGAAACGTGTGGTTAGGCCGTGGCGTTTGACCTACGCAGACAGATTCAAGCATAATGGTTCAACGTACAGTCCTTTCATGTAATCACTTGATAACCAAATCGGTCTATTTGTTACTTAGTCACTAATCTTTCCTTTTCATTAATTTCCATTGTGTTCATGAGATGCAGATGCATATGAAAATTACTTGAAAACCATGCAAACGAAAGCCCAGAAGTCAGAGAAAACATGAAGGAAACAAAACTGAGCTGACCTTGCTGACCGCATGTGCGGTGGCCTACCCGCTCAAGCGAGCAGAATACTAGGTGAAACAGAGCAAGGTTGGCTGCTAGTGCGTTGGCCCAGGCCACTCGAGCGGTCTGGGTTGAAATCCATCCCGAAAATCTACTGAAAATGAAACTTCCCTCTTTGCAAAACCAACTCTAATTTGATGAAAATCAAGGCTCAAAACTCTCAAAAACATCCTTAATTTCATAACTCTAACTCCAAACAAAATCATAACTTTAAAACAAAGCTCATTTTACCACCCATAAGATCAAAAGCTTGAATTTGATAAGAAAGTCAAGAATCATGCATATAGGAGTTCCAAGTTCAAAATCCATGGGAATTTCCTCCTCAAAACTCAAAACTCAAAACTCATGCAAAAAAAAAAAAGAAAAAGAAAGTGATTGAACAAGAATAATGCCATGTATGACACAATTTTTAACGATTTCTTACAATTTCTCCCTTTAGGGTTTTAACATCAACTTACACCACCCCATTCCTTAGGGCTTGTTTGGGGTGTCCTAAAAAAGTGCACTTTTTGTCTTTTTAGACTAAAAAAGACAAAAAAAAAATATGAAGGTTTGGGTTAACTTTTTGGATTTTTATAGAAAAATGTGTATTAAAAAAGTGTGTAAGAGATGATTGGAGAGGAGTGGGGCCCAGCCGTACCACCTCCTGTACAACCGGCTGAGTGTTATGGGATTAGAAATGATTGGTTAATTTTTGTATAAAACATTGGACGGTTTTGTTTGGCCCGTGGGGGTCATCACGGGTCCCATTTTAATAATCTGAACCGTTCAAAGTGTGTAACTCGTCGAACACTATATATCTGTAAAAAATCACGTTAATCGGATATCGATAGCTATCTGATCAGATATATTTATTTTTCAATCATTAATTATAACACCATCCATTTGTCTTACATAACTGATCTGATCATATAGTTATCGATATCCGATCAATGTGATTTTTTGCAGACATATAGTACTCGATGAGTTCTACATATTTAACGGTTCAGATTATCAAAACGGGACCCGTGATAGCCCCCACAGGCCAAACGCAGTGAGTGTGCCAATCACACCCAATCATTTCCGTATATATGCACTGCCGGCTGTGCTTTGGTCAATTCGGTCTGTCCTTTGGGCAGAAAAAAATTTTTTTTTTTTTTTTTTTGGGTGAATAGTGATATCTTTTTGGATTTTGGAGTAACTTTTTGACTTTTTGGCTGAAATAGGGTACCCCAAACCAGCCCTTAATTCAACCTAGTTCCTATGATTACATGGTTAATACAACTTCAATTGATGAGATCAAAGGAAAATTCTTACCTTCAATGGTTGATTTGGTGAAGTTTTGCTTAAATCCCCTCTCTTCCTCTTCTTGCTGTAGAGTTCTCTCTTAGTCTCTAGAACACTCTCTCAATGTTGACTCACCAAACCCACATCTTCCCTTACTTATTGTTAAATAGGCTCCAACATAAAAATCTATCCCTTAATCAATTTTAAGCTTAAATTAGATTAAATCAAATTCATTTAATTAACTCAATGTTCACCATAATCTAATTTACCCTAAATTAGACTAAGCTTAATTGAACTAATGTGAATTAGGCTCTAATTACCTAGTCAAATATTTAATTCTAAAGTTATGGTTTACTGATTCAGGCAGATTTAATTCTCATCTCTATATATTTGTTCACATTATCACAATGCAAATATCACATGGCATATAACACATGGCAATTACTGAATAGATAAACACATAATTCAGGTAAATCACATAATTAGCAATTAATTAAGGAGGTGGTTGTTACACTTCTATTCCTATGTCATTCTATTCATGTTGGCCGCCAAACAATGGAATAAGAATGGAAATTCCATTCCATTCAACCTTGTATTCCATTCTTACTCTCATTCTATTCTCACTTCATTTCATTTCATCGTACCAAACATGCTCTCAGTGAATACTGTGGTTCAAATCCTTCTCATTTTTCTTAGTAAAGGGAGATTTCTTACCTATGATATGGAAATTTTTTTGAAGGATATTTCCGTCCAGTCCAGTTCACACTACAAGAAAAAGCATCTTTGGCGACTAAATTTTTAGTTGCCAAAAGTCCGTTGTTAGTCTCCGAAAGTCGAGTTTTTTACTTTCAGCGACTAATTTTTTTAGTCGCCCATTTTGTCACGTATATATGGTCGCCGGAGGTATTGGCGACTAAAATTTTTTAAGTCAGCAAAAAATATTTCTTTAGCAACCAACGTTTTAGTCGCCAATAGTGATTTACACTTTTTAAAATCACACATTTAGCAACTAATATTTTAGTCGCCAATAGTCCATGAATCGATGACTAAACCGTTTAGTCGCCCAAAATAAACACTTTTGGCGACTAAAATTTTAGTCGCCAAAGGTGCTTCCGTGAAAAAAAAAAAAAAAAAAAAAAAAAACTTCTTTGCTTTTTTTGAGATTCAAATCGCCAACCTCTCCCATATTCTAAAACCTTTAGCAACACACTCTCTCCACTATGCCACTACAACACCACATGAACATATATGCAACATATATTATTTATATACTATATTGACCCGTATTAATATCTAGCTATATATATATAAATAATTATTTTTATTCAATATAATTTATGTAAAAAATAAATTATTTACTAAAAAAAAAAGTTAGATCACTTTTGGCGACTAAATTTATTTTTTAGTCGCCAATTGTATAATTTTGGCTACTAATTATATTTTAGTCGCTAAAAAAATTCATTCCCGCCTAAAAATCTCCACTTTTGGCAACTAAACTGAAATTTAGTCGCCAAAACCTCTACTTTGAGCGACTAAACTGCATTTTAGTCGGCAATTCTTGACTTTTAGCTACTAAATTTTTTTAGTAGCCAAAAGGCTTTACTTTTGGCTATGAAATTGATTTTTGTCGGTAAAACACGTATAATCGGTGACCAAACAATTTTTTAGTCGCCAAAACCAATACTTTTGTGCTACTAAATGTTTTTAGTCGCCAAAAACCTTCGCTTTTGGCTACTAAAATTTTTTTAGTCGCTAAAACCGCTATATTCGGCGACTAAACTGACTTTTTAGTCGCTAAAACCCCCTACATTTTGGCTACTAAATTGTTTTAGTCGCCAAAAGTGTTCACTTTTGGTGACTAATTCCATTTTTAATCGCCAATTCTGCTACTTTTCAGCGACGAAAAATTCATTTTTAGTCGCGAAATCTGCTTTTTCTTGTAGTGTAGGATTAGAGTTACCACTTATTTCAACAATCAAAAATTCTAACTCGATATCTTAAATTTTATTGTTATATTTTTATCACTTGACCGGTTTTACAAAGATGTAAGTAGTTGTAGGGTGTTAGTTTCGAATTTTGATGATATATTTTATATTTGCATTCTAAATTTTGGGGAAATAACCAATTTGTGTGGTTGAATTTTTTTTTTTCTTCTTTTCAGATTCATAATAAAGTTTACAAATTTTAATTATTAAAACTAGGATAAATTATAAGTACACCCCTTAAAGTTTGCTATAAATACGGATACTTTTTGTAATTTTGAA
The DNA here is from genome assembly GCA_036172215.1 of Camellia granthamiana. Taxonomy (NCBI): domain Eukaryota; kingdom Viridiplantae; phylum Streptophyta; class Magnoliopsida; order Ericales; family Theaceae; genus Camellia; species Camellia granthamiana. The sequence goes on along the minus strand of CM069912.1, from coordinate 50,834,121 downwards.
AATTACATCATGCCCCTTTAAGTTTTTAATTACGTAACAAATAACTCTTTTATTAATAAATCATCAAATCGATTAAGAGCTTTTAATGATGTTAAAAATATATTTTAATTAAAAATTCATGTAATTTTATTGTTATGTAAGAAAGTAGTTAGGAATTTCATTTTTTTCTATTAATCCTGTTAAATAAAAAATTCTAACGAAGGTGTATTTGTAATTTCTAAAATTATAAGAAATAATTTATATTTTAAATAAATCTCATGAGGTATATTTATAATGTATACTAAAGTTATAAATATTTTCATAAATATGTAATTGTTTAAAAATTATAACACATGCAGTATGATATTGGTCAATGGTTTACGTCATTTTGACTTGGGCTTTCAACCCAAGCCCACCAACCAAGTGCGTACGAAAATTGAATGGTTCATCATCTTCTCAGTTTTTCATAATCGGACGCCTGGGTCATCTTCACTGTTGATATCAAACTCTCAAAAAACGATTAGCCAAATCACTTGGACCTGCCCTCACACGTCACACTTAATACACTAATAAAACTTAAAATAATGGTTAATTATATTTTTTTTAATCTCCAAAATAAAAGGGTTGTGTTAGTTTTAATTCTTAATATTTAAATTGTTTCAATTTAATTTTTTGTATATAAAAACATTTCAATTTTTTAAAATTATGATAATCAAATTCCTGATGTATAAAATGTGTTTCAATTTAGTTTCACAACCTGATTATGTTAAAAACAAAATTTGAGCATTAGAGGAGATCAGGATACTAAATTTAAACAATTTTGATACATTGATAACTAAATTGATATAATTTAAATATTAGGGATCAAATTGAATTACTTTTACATTTTGTGGACTAAATTGAAATACTTTTATATATTAGGGATCAAAATGTAGGGGTGATAAACGAACCAAGCAGCTCGAGCTCAACTTGTGTCTGGCCAATTAAAAGCTCGTTCGAGCTCAATTCGTTAAAAAAAAAGTCAAGTTTGAATACATTTAAGATCTTGTTTCTGTTTTCAAACTAAGTTTGAACAGTCAATTGATCATTTGGTTTGGTTTGGTTCAATAAGCCTAAATTATATAAAAGATTAAACTACTCAAGCTCGACTTGATAAAAACTTATTTGATATTGACTCGAAAATTTTACGAACCAAGCTTAAACAAATTTTAAAATTCATTAAAGTTATCAAACCAAGGTTGCACAATCAACTATTCAGCTTGTTCGGCTCGTTTATTATCTCTACCAAAATAATACAAGGTCAATATTTTGAAAATTAAAAATATAATTAACCTAAAAAAAATCATATAAAGTGTTGGTGCTTGCGTTTGCATGTATGTATGTTTTTGTGTGTGCGCACGCGTGCCGGTGTGTTGTTGTTTGCTTTTGGTGGCAAAACAGTCTTCCAAATTAAAATAAAAATAAAAATTCTAAGAGTGCTTCTTGAGAATTGAATGCTTAAAGAGAAATTCTGTGATAAATAAAAATAACAAATTTATAGAGTCATTTCTTAATTTTTCTATTTTTCATAACATATAATAATTTTTGAAAACAATACGAAGTTAGAAGAACCCCATTTTCTCTCTCTCAATTTCCTTCCATTTGAAAGCAAAAGAAAAACGTGTGAGAATGATTTGTTTTATAAGTTAAAAAATAAAAATATTAATAAAAGTTATAATATATTATGAATAATAATTCATACTTAATAAGAATTATAACAAATAAAAAAATGATTAAAAATAAATATTAATTATAATGTTCTAATGTTTTAATTTTATTATAATGAAAAATTAAATTATATATATTATATACATATAAATATATTTAATAAATATAATTTAGGCAGGGTCGGGTAGAACGGGCAGGGGAAACAAAATCCATCCCCACCCCCATTTCCTTAACAAGGCAGGAAAAACAGTGCAATGTGGTGCAGGCGGGGGAAAATGTCCATCCCTAACAATGGGTCACAATCAAGAACTACAAACGTTATAATTTGACATATGATTGGAGTGTGTATTATAGAATTTCCAAAACTATAAATATACATCATATAGACACCAAAAAAAAAAAAAAGAAGCCAAATTACACTTTTCAACCTTATATTTTGACCCAATTTTAGTTTGGCCCTTATTATTTCAATTTAAACAATTTAATCTCTATACTTTAAGTCTAGTTTCAATTGGTCCTCATATCCAAATAACCATTGGCGGACAAAGGGGGTGGCGGGCGGGGGGCCACCGCCCCCCCCCCCCCCCCCCAACACCCAAACTTTTGAAAAATTGCACTTTCACCAGACAATTTTGAATATTTATAAAAGAAGTTTGTATTTTGACCCCTTCAATATATATAATATTTTACTCTAAGCCCTCTAAAATCTAAATAATTTTACTTTTGCAATCCTAAATTTTGAAAAATATCATTATTTTCATGCAATTTTTAGTAATTATAAAATAAATTAGTATTTTAGTCACCCCAAACTTTTGAAAAATTCTATTACTTTCATGTCATTTTGAGTTTTTGTAAGATAAATTAATATTTTGATTTTCAAAATCTATATAATCTTACTTCAATTCTTCTAAAATCTAAATAATTTCGCTTTAGCTCCCCCTTCACACAATTCTTGCGTCCACCACTGCAAATAATCATCAATTTCTTTTACGTGCATGTCTTAGGAGAGTTACATGTATAACAAAATCGTTAATTTTAATGTCCAAGTTTCACAAAATGACCAAATTGAAACTAAATTAAAATTTTTTAAAAAAATCAAATTATTTAAATCAAAATATTTGGATCAAACTACATAAACTAAAAGTGTATTTACAGGAATTAAGTTTCTCTCCTTGCATAATTGCTGATTTTATTCTTTGATTCTTATGATTAGGACTGGAGAAAGGTAATCAACGAGAAAGGTAATCAACTAAAAGTGCCTTGCCATAACCTTTACATTTCATTAGGGGATCATGGGTTTGAGTTTCTTAATGAGTTATATTAGAAATCTCAAATGTTTTATCAAATGTTTTACTAAATATCTCACGTGAGTGTGAAATCTATAATGAGACCCATGTGGTGTGGGTACCTCACCTATATGAGACATTTAATAGAACATTTAATAAAACATTTGAGATTCTTAGCATTTTTCTTTCTCTTTACATGTGTTAGTTATATTTCCCATATATTTATCTGCTATTTCTCTCTTATTGTTTGAAGTTTCTTTATGTCAATTATGTATTGTATTTTTTTTTATTGTAATTATAATCTATTAAGGCGTTGTTTGGAATGATCTAAATAAATATATTTTTTGCCTTTATATAAAAAGATGTGCAGAAAAATAGATATGTGATATGACTAAAATAAGCGCATTTATCTAAATAAGTGTACGATGAGATTATTTCTAATGATTTAAATAAATATAATTTTTGACATTTTACGAAAAGATATATAAAAAAGTAGAGAGATAATATATTCTAAAAAAATAAAAACATATAAAAATATGCTAATATATATCATGCCAAATGTCAAACAAACTCTAAGTTTTATGGTGATAATAAATATACAAAATGTAGTGGACCTGTAGCTTTCAGTGATTACTGTGATTCAAATCCTCTTCATTTTTCTTAGTAAGGGGAGATTTCTTACCTATTGTAGGGAAATTTTTAGAAGGGTATTTCCGTCCAGTCCAGTTCAACTGGATTAGAGTTATCACTTATTTCAACAATCAAAAATTCTAACTCAATAACTTAAATTTTCTTCTCATATTTTTATCACTTGACCAGTTTTACAAAGATGTAAGTAGTTGTAAGGTGTTAGTTTTGAATTTTGATGATGTATTTTATATTTGTATGCTAAATTTTGAAGAAATAACCATTCACGTGGTTGATTTTTTTTTTTTTTTTTTTTCATATTCATGATAAATTTTACAAAATTTAATTGTTAAAGTTAGTTTAAATTATAAATACACCCCTTAAGGTTTGCAATAAATACAAATTACTTTCTGTAATTACGTCATGCCCCTTTAAGGTTTAATTACGTAACAAATAACTCTTTTATTAATAAATCATCAAATCAATTAAGAGTTTTTAATGATATCATAAATATATATTTTAATTAAAAATTCATGTAATTTTATTGTTGCGTAAGAAAGTAGTTAGAAATTTCATTTTTTTTTTTAATTTTGTTAAATAAATTTTTTTTAACAAAGGTGTATTTTTTAGGTATCTTTATAATTTATACTTAAAATTATAAATATTTTCATAAATATGTAATTGTTTTTAAAAATTATAACTGATTTATAATTTCCCCTTAAATTTGTAGGGGTCTCCAATTCTAACACATAGAGGGGTGCTTTGGCAATGAGGTAAAAAGTCAGTTTGGATCATATCACCTCTTATATTTTTTACCCATTAAATGATAAAATAAATTTAAAAAATTAATTTTTTAACAACTCCTCGAAACACACAGGGTATGATATTTGTCAATGGCTTGCCTTGATAATAAGTTACGTCATTTTCGACTTGGGTTTTCAACCCAAGCCCACCAGCGAAGTACGTATGAAAATTGAATGGCACAATGTCTGGGCCATCTTCTCTATTGATATTAAACTCTAATAAAACGATTAGTCAAATTACTTGGATCTGCCCTCACACATCATACTTAATACAATTAATAATGGTTAATTATATTTTTTTTGATCTCCAAAATAAAAGTGTTGTGCTATTTTAATTCTTAATATTTAAATTGTGTCAATTTAATTCTTTATATATACAAAATTTCATAACTTAAACTCAAAATATCATAACTTTTTCATTACAAAAGTCATAAATTTTTTTACTGAAAAATGTCATAACAAAAATCTCAAAGTGTTATAACAAAAATCACAAAATGTTATAACATTATCATTTCTAACTTTAGGGTGCACATCATAAATTCGCTATTTATAACTTTACTATAAAATGTCATAACACACATCACAAACAGTTGTAACGTTCACCATAAAATATCATAACCTTTTTGTTAGGACCTATCTTGTCAAAATCCCGCGCACAAAACTTAGTTTCTGAGTTGTAATTTTTCTGTGTTTTTTTGCCTTCCTCGCTCGAGCCAGGCAGTCCTCGCTCGAGCGAAGGACTGTGTATGGGCAAAACCTGAAGGCTATGATTGTGCGCTCGAGCGAAGAGCATGGTGGCTCGAGCTAAGCATTGCGTCTCTACTGAACCTGCAAGGATGTTTTCCTCGCTCGAGCGAAGGGCTCGTGGCTCGAGCGAGGTCACTAGTAGAAATCACGCGATTTACACTCCTCGCTCGAGCGAGAGGAGCCTCGCTCGAGCGAGCCTCAGAATCCGGGAAATTTCAAGTATTTGGGTTCTTTAAGGATTGGGACTCTTTTTGGTTTTCTATAAGTAGATGGTTCTCTCCTAAAACCAATCTAACTTTTGCTAGATTAGATTCAACAATTCTAGAGTTCTGTTTGAAGTTTTCTTCTGAGAGTTTGATGAGTTTTCTTTGATGTTCTTGAGAGAGTTCTAAAACTCATGAGTTGATATTCATACATCAAAGAGGTTGATACTTAATATTCAAGAGTATTCTCTTCGGTGAGATCCGAAGATCTTTACGTAAAGTTTCAAAAGGTGTTTGTTTCTTTACGTAGTCGTTAATTCGACAAGTGAAGTTGAGGAGTGGAACCAACTTCAGAATCAGTTCCGTGGCGAAGGCGTGGTGAAAGAGTTACAGAAGATTCAGAGACAAATTGACTAGGTTGGGTAATTTGTATGGTTTCTTTGTAACCTTGTAGTCCTTCAGTAGTGGATTGATTAGTGGCGGTTCGCCCGTGGTTTTTGATTACAATTGAAGGTTCTTCAATTGTGGTTTTTCCACGTAAAAAATCGTTTGTGTCGATTTATTATTTATTCCTAAAAACAAACAAACTAAAATCACTCTCGTAAGTGCTTGTTGATTTTAGTTTGAGTGTTTTGGAATTTTTGGGATTTGGAATATTTTTTATCTTTAGCTAATCACGAATCACTTAGGATTTTCAATTGGTATCAGAGCAGGTCACTCTTTGTTTTTTCAAAACTATAGGAGTGTGATTTTGTGTGACTAGCATTATGGATTCTATTCGTGAAGGTAACTCGACTCATAGACCCCCTTTACTAGACGGTACAAACTATTCTTATTGGAAAGCTCGTATGAGAGCATTTTTAAAATCCATCGATGAGAAAGTTTGGCACTGCGTAGTCTTTGGGTGGAGTGAACCTACTGTCACTATAGATGGCATTGATATTCCTAAACCCCTTGATAAATGGGACACAACTGATTACCAGAACTCGAGTTGGAACAGCAAGGCTCTCAACTCCCTCTTTTGCTCTGTCACACCTGAAGAATTCCGTCGAATTTGCACGTGTGAAATAGCAAAAGAGGCGTGGGACATTCTTGAAACAATTCACGAAGGAACTACCTCTGTCAAAAGGTCAAAACTTCAACGTCTCACATCTGCTTTTGAAACCCTTTTTATGCGCGACGATGAGACGTTTGATGATTTCTATGCAAAACTCAGTGATATCGTGAATTCTTGTTTCACTCTCGGTGAAAAAATCCCGGAAGCTAAAGTTGTGGGAAAAATTTTGAGGTCCCTTCCCGAGAGGTTCCAATCAAAGGTGACAGCCATTGAGGAGGCTCAGAATGTTGATACCCTCAAGCTCGATCAATTGGTTGGAAATTTGCAGACTTATGAGGCACACCAAATTTCTAAGAAAAAGCAAAAAGAAAGTATGGCTTTCACTAGTACTCATGAGACTGCAAAACCTCCGGAGACTGAATTTGATTTAGAGTCTGAGATGATGGCTATGCTTACAAAAAGTTTAAAAATTTTTTAAAAAAGAAGCCTAATTTCAGAGCCCCTATTTCAAAAGAGAAGAGTAATGACAAACCCAAAACTTTTCCACCAAAATTAGCTCAAACTACTGAAAAGAAGGCTGTTAGGGGGCTAGGGGTCAAGTGCTTTGAATGTCAGGGGTTTGGCCATATATCTCTTGAATGCCCTACGAAAAAGAATCGGAAGAAAGTCTACACCGTAACTTGGGATGACGAAAGCGGGTCGGAGCAAGAACCCGAAGAACCTGAATCTGGTGAAGATGGGGATAGTGCTTTCATGGCATTTTGGGCCACGGTTTCTCAACCTCTTCCAAAGCCTTCGGAATCAGCCCGTGGTCAGAACTTGCATCATGCTCCCACCTTTGATGGAACCAACTACCTGTATTGGAAAATCAGAATGAGGGCCTTTCTGAGAGCCTTTGAACCAGAAGGCTGGCAAACCATTGAAGAAGATACAGAATTTGCAGATAATCCAGGCAATCAGAGAGCCCTGATCATTATTCGTGGAGCAATTTCTAATGAAGAACAGCAACGGGTTGTTCACTGCACAAAGGCTAAAGATGCATGGGAAATTCTGAGCCAATTCCATGAAAGAGGAGATTCACCTCCACCTCCATCCAACAACTTGTCTGCCTTGGTTGCCAGATTGGATGAGGTTAAGGAGAATGAGAAGCAAAGAGAGGATGATGAACTATCTGAAGACATTGATGAGATCAATGGTGAAGAACTACAACAAGCTTACGAGAAGCTGTATGAGGAATCTCTGAATTTGTCTAAAACCAACGACAAACTCTCTCTCAAGCTCAAAACATGCGAGAGTGAGAATGTCCGGCTCAAAGGAGAACTCTTGACAGCAAAGCAGAATGTCATCAAGATCTCAAGTGAAAGGCAAGACTTATGTGGAAAACTTCTGTCCTGTGAAACTGAAAGGAATGAACTTCTGAGGGTGTATTCCACATATGAAGAAAAGCTTGAAAGTCTTGAGTTATCACAAACCGCATTGGAAGAAAAAGTCAGTCAGAAAGATGAAGAGCTCCGTATTGCTAGAGCAACAATTGCCATGTGGAACAAAGGTTCCAGATCTCTAGAAGACATACTCGGATCTCAACAAATGGGTTCGGACAAAAGCGGGCTAGGCTATGGTGCGACAGCTCACAAAGGACAGGCCTCTACCTCACATAACTTGAAGACTCAGGCAAAGGGAAAATTGAAGGTAGATCAAGATGACTCTTTTCTTCATCAAGCAAAAGCAGGCAAGACCAACAAAAGGGAGGTAAAACCTATTTTTATTTGTCATCACTGTGGTAGGTATGGCCACATTCGTCCTTATTGTTTTGAACTGTTTGGTAAGGTGTCTCAAAAGGCTAGAAATTCTAATACTTTTTGGGTTAGGAGACAACCTTACATGTCTAGGCGGAACACCAAGACTAAAAAGATTTGGGTTAGAAAAGATGATTTGACTTGTTTTGTTGCTCACACTGCTCTAAAAGCACGTGACTCACACATGTGGTATCTTGATAGTGGGTGCTCTCGTCATATGTCCGGTAACAAATCCTACTTCACCTCCCTTGAAAAATATGAAGGAGGAATTGTTACCTTTGGAGATGGCGGCACTTCTAGAGTCATTGGTAAGGGCTCTATAAGTGTTGCTGGTCTTCCCAAGCTAGATAATGCATTACTTGTCGATGGCCTTAAAGCTAATCTTTTGAGCATTAGTCAAATGTGTGATTCCCATCATGAAGTATTGTTTTCAAAAGATAAATGTGAAATTTTGGATAAAAAAGGAAATACTGTTTTACATGGGGTTCGCACATCTGATAACTGCTATGGGATTCTTACTACTAATGATCTCACTTGTCATTCTGCCATCATAAGTAACATTGATCTGTGGCATCAAAGATTAGGTCACATGAATTTCAAAGACCTAACTAAGATAGCCAACAAAGAACTTGTGAGAGGAGTACCTAAACTGGGTAAGAATTTGAGCCATGTGTGTGGACCATGTCAGCTTGGCAAGCAAACCCGTGCTCCGCACAAAAAGGTGAATAGCTTTACAACCAAACGACCTCTTGAATTAGTTCACATGGATTTAATGGGTCCTACTCGCACTGAAAGCATTGGAGGTAAAAGATACATTTTTTTAACTGTTGATGATTTTACTCGTTTCTCATGGGTAAATTTTTTAAGGGAGAAATCTGATACGTTTGATGCTTTCCAGGCTTTAGTCCTTAAAATCCAAAATGAACAAGGTGTTCCCATTGGGCGTATCATAAGAATCCGAACTGATCATGGTCGTGAATTTGAAAATAGTTCGTTTTCGGATTTTTGTGATATGCATGGAATTAAGCATGAGTTTTCTGCACCTATTACTCCACAACAAAATGGAGTGGTTGAGAGGAAGAACAGAGTTGTTCAAGAAATGGCTAGGGTCATGCTCCTTAGTAAGAGTCTTCCTCCAAAGTTTTGGGCCGAAGCCTTAAATACTGCTGTTTATGTCATAAATCGTGTGTATTTAAGGCTCGGCACTTTACAAACTCCTTATGAATTGTGGAAGGGTATGAAACCTAATGTAAAATACTTCAAAACTTTTGGGAGTAAGTGTTACATCTTCAAAGATAGAGAGCCCTTGGGCAAATTTGACTCCCGAAGTGATGAAGGTATTTTTCTAGGGTATTCAACCAACAGTAGGGCTTTTCGAGTCTATAACCTGCGAACTTCATCATTAATGGAATCTATCAATGTGGTTATAGATGACACAGGTTCACCTACTTCAGCAACAAATGAGGATGACAATGGTGAGCTTTCAATCTTGAATACTAAACCACAAAATCAAGGAGATGCTGCGGCTCAATCACAAGAAATTGTTACAGCACCATCCTCACAGGTAAGTTCAAGTCCAAAGAGTGCTCAAAAGAACAGCACTCATGTTCCTCCTGTCACCCAAAGTCCTGAACTTAAACCATCAGCAAGGGTGAAACTGAATCATCCAGTTCAACAGGTAATTGGGAGTGTTTCAGATCGAATGAAAACCCGAAGACAGATTCGGGATGAGGTATCACATATGTGTTATGTTTCTTTGATTGAACCTAAGAATGTTAAAGAGGCCTTGCTAGATGATAGTTGGGTTAATGCTATGCATGAAGAATTAGGTCAATTTGAACGTAACAAAGTTTGGACTCTTGTTCCCAGACCTAGAGACATGAATGTGATAGGTACCAAGTGGATCTTTAAAAATAAATCTGATGAGAATGGGACTGTTGTGAGAAATAAAGCTAGGTTGGTTGCTCAAGGCTACACACAAGTAGAGGGTATTGACTATGATGAGACGTTTTCCCCAGTTGCACGTCTCGAATCCATTCGTATTTTACTTGGTGTTGCATGTTTTCTTGGCTTTAAATTGTTTCAAATGGATGTGAAAAGTGCTTTTCTGAATGGGTACTTAAAAGAAGAGGCATATGTTGAGCAACCAAAAGGGTTTGAGGACCCTAAATGTCCTAATCATGTCTACAAGTTAGACAAGGCTTTGTATGGGTTGAAACAAGCCCCTCGGGCTTGGTATGATAGGCTTACTACCTTTCTTCTTGATAATGATTTTCAAAGGGGTAGTGTGGATAAGACATTATTTGTGAAACATACTAAGTCTCATATTCTTGTTGCTCAGATATATGTTGATGATATTGTGTTTGGTTCCACTGCTGATCATCTTGTGAAATATTTTTCGGACTGCATGACACATGAGTTTGAGATGAGCATGATGGGAGAGTTGTCTTATTTTTTGGGTCTCCAAATTAAACAGTCTCCTTCGGGTATATTTGTTTCTCAGTCTAAGTATGCTAAAAATCTTGTGTCAAAGTTTGGTCTTGAGTCTGCCAAACATGCACGCACTCCCATGAGCACCACTCTTCACCTTTCCAAAGATTCCTCTGGTATTGATGTTGATCCTACCCTTTATAGGAGTATGATAGGGAGTCTTTTGTATCTCACAGCCAGTCGTCCTGATATTTCCTTCAGTGTTGGTGTCTGTGCCCGTTACCAAGCCAATCCTAAAGAGTCTCACCTTCTTGCGGTAAAACGCATCATCAAGTATGTTAATGGAACCTTGGGGTTTGGGGTTTGGTTTTCCACTGATACTACAGCTGAAATTACTGGTTTTTCTGATGCCGACTGGGCAGGGTGTGCTGATGATAGGAAAAGTACATCCGGGGGGTGTTTTTACCTTGGGAATAATCTGGTTTCTTGGCATAGTAAAAAGCAAAATGCCATCTCTCTTTCCACTGCTGAGGCTGAGTACATTGCTGCAGGGAGTTGTTGTGCCCAAATGTTGTGGATGAAGCAAATGCTTCATGATTATGGAATAGAACAGAACACTCTCACTCTTTTCTGTGATAACACAAGTGCCATAAACATTTCAAAAAATCCTGTCCAACACTCTCGCACCAAACACATTGACATCCGTCATCATTTTATTCGAGAGTTAGTGGATGAAGGCCTTGTTGTTTTGGAACATGTTTCTACTGAGCATCAAAAAGCTGACATTTTTACAAAACCCCTTGATCTTCTTCGATTTGAGTTTCTTAGAAAGACCTTGGGTGTAATGTCTCAGTAACTAGGCTGTTGCTTGTGAGGTGAGTGTGAGTGGTTGACTTACTGTTCTTGGATGTGATAATCTATGATTGAGTTCTGATATCTTTGGATCAAAATTTATATGAACACTGCTCATGTTGCATACAAGATTTTTTTTTATCTTTGTTCATAGCTCATTCTGAATGCCCATACTCATTTACTTCATGATCTCATTCTGTACACATTCTTGAGATAAACTGTTGCAGGGGTTTCCGCACAAGTGATCAAAGTTCTCTATGGACCACTGACAGCGTTTCTTGTACTGTTTCAGAGGAATTGACCTATACTGGTATATCATGGGTGATGTTAAGTCTCTTAACCATCTACCATCTTATTTCACTTCCATGGTTTTTCCCTCAGTACATGATTTTCGGGCATTAGGAAAAGGCTACCTCAGAGGCACCAACCAGGCCATCATTATAATTTCATTCTTCTCTGGTTGGTTTCCATACTCTTGAGCGTGTATGCCACCAGTGAGTGCCCACAAGAAAGAAAAGTTAAAAAAAAAAAAAAGGATCATTGTCTGAGGGGGAGCTTCCGCATTTACTCAACAAATACCCCGTGATTCCTAGTGGTTTGACTTTTCTTTGTGATGGTCAGTTACTCTTGTTGGAGGTCCAGCTATCAGATCACTACGAGGATTAACTCTAGCTTTGTGGCTCTCAAGGATTGCACACACACACATTCTTTATATGAGCTCTCATGTGTGTTTTTGGGTTATGCATTCTTATGATGCTTATGGCTTTGATTTAATACTATCTGTTTTTTTCATGATCTGGTGTTTCATCCCTTTTCTCAAAATTTTCAGGACTCATACTTGATGGATTCTCTTGTCCTTGTGGAATAGTCCGTCACCTGGTCACCTTGCTTCTTACCAGACATCCTTGGTGTTTTTGTTTTATTTATAAAAAAAAAAAAAAAAAAAAAATGTTTTTTTTCTTCTTGGCTCGAGCGACTGGGTCCTCGCTCGAGCGTGCGTTTGCTTCTGCTTTGAACCTGAGAGCTTGTTTTCTTGGCTCGAGCGACCGTGTCCTGGCTCGAGCGAACTGTCGCGGATCAGTTTTTTTAAAACAGGGGTCTCTTCAGTTTTAGTTTGCATCTCTTCATATTCTTCTCTCTCTCTCTCTCTCCTAGGGCTTGTGTGTTGTTCATTGCTGAGGCTTGTTTGAGGGTTTACTCTTGATTTTGGTGTGGCTTCGTTTCTCCTTGCACATTCCTCATCATTGGTATGTTTTTTTTATTTTTATTTTTTTTATTCCTTTATTTCGGATTGGGATTGTGCCTGTGCTCTGCCTCTTTCTCGTATTCATTCTTGTTCTTTGCTACTGATTTCGTTTCTCTTCATGGTCCAGGGTCCTTGGTTTGATTTTTATGCTTTGCATTGCTTCAAGGGTTTCGATTTGGGTTGGTTTGGCTTGGTTGTTTATTGGTTTAAACATTGGGGATTTTAGTTTTTTGTTTGGGTCTCATATTGGCATTTTCTTGTTGTTGCATTTTTTATCCATATGTGACTGTGAAATTGATTCATGTTTTTAGTCCAGGGATTTGCTCCATATTCTGCAACTGACTTATGTTCATTGTTCATCTAGCTCTGTTTTGATCTTCTGATTGTCTTTTATATAGCCTGGTTTTTCATTGTCTCTCTAATTGGCTATTGCTGTGTTTCTCTACTGCTGCACTACTGTTTTTCTGTTGGCCTGATAACCTCATGTTTGGTTTATGATCTCTGTGATTTGTTTGCCCTGATTTGCTCCATATTTTACTCATATTTATTGTTCTACCATGCTTTTTGGACTAATGGACTAATGCTTTTTCTGTCTGTGTTCTTTGACTTGGTTGCACTTGGGGTTTGGCTGTTATGGATGGTTATTGGGTAGTCTGTTTCTGGGTGGTTCTTGGGTGGTCTGTTTCTGGGTTGTGTTTTGTTCTGTTCTACCTCTGTCTTTGTTGTGCCTCTGTGGTTTGTCTAGTAATGGCAGAACCTTCCAAACGTCGAAAGACGACTGTTTCTCGCCCCTCTTACAACACTGGCAAATTTGAGTCAAAAGAAAAGGCAATATTGTTTCGGGAGTCTTATGTCTCTCGCAAAGTTCATTTGGAACGCAATGTTTTACCTAATGCGTTTGAGGTCATTCCTATTCGGTCTTTGTTTGATCCGTTAGGTGGTGACCAAGTGTTACACTTTTCCGGTCCCCAAAACCTTAGTCTCATCCGCGAGTTTTTTTGTAATATGCATTCTATTAATCGCGAGGCTTGTACTTTTCAAACTTGGGTTAGGAAACATCCTCTTGTTATCACTGATGATGTGTTTCGTGAGTTTCTTGGTCTTCCTGAGATTACTGATTGTCATTTCCTTTTTCTTACTCGGTCTGAAGTTAATTTTGATATGGTTGCCTCCGAGTTGTGTGGTGTTACTCGGACTTGGATCGCTGGGGTTCTCATTCAGCAGAATGCGTTGCTTCCTCGGTTCCGTCTTCTTAACATCATTGTGCGCGCCAATATTTTTGTCACCACCCATTCTTCTCATATCACTCAGGACCAGGGTTATGTTTTATATTGTATCCATCATCGCCTTCCCATTGATCTTCCAGAGATGATTATCTCCAAAATGATTGGCGTCTTTGAGGGCAGAAAATCTTTGGGGCTTCCTTATGGGTGTTTTCTTCACCGGTTTCTCACTTCACTTGGTGTCCCTGTTTTTGAGGATGATGAGTTTGCTTCTCCTGTCAAACCCATTACTAAACTCACCGTCTCACAGAGTCAGGCCCATGTTCGGGGGAGTGGGTCAGGGGTTGGGGGTTCTCATGCAGGTGATGATGATGACCCTCTTGCCGAGGAGGAGGAGGTTGAGGCTGCCCATGCAGGCCCGGCGGCGGATACTCATGATTTGGATCCAGCTCTTGCACGTCGTCTTGACCATATCGATGCTCGCCTTGATGCGCACAGTGCTATGTTGTCCCAGATTTTATCTCTTCTTCAGCTGTAGCATCCTCCACCATCTTCCTAGTGGTTGGTTTTTGGTTTGTTTCTCTTTACTTTTGTTTTTCCCGGACAAAAAGGGGGAGATGGTTTCTATGGTTTGGTGGTTTGGTTGTTTGATTTGGATGTATTATGTTTGTTTTGGCTATAGATGATGGATGTATATGTTGGATATCTTTGTTTGATTTGGATATATATGATGGATATATTGGTTTGCTTTTGATATATATGTCTGGCTGTATCTGATGGTTTTATTCTGCAGGATTGTTGGTTTATTTACAGCTCAATGGTTGTTGGTTTTTTACAGCTCAATGATTGGATGGTTCTCGAGTTTGGATTCATTGTTTTCTTTTCATCGAGTTGTAATTTATTAGGTCATTAGATGAGTTGTCTTTGTTTGGCTAATTCTTTTGAGTTGTAATTGTTTTAGTTAGTTCTTTTGGTCAGGACTATTGTTTAGAAAGTTTTGTCCGGGTATTGACAAAGGGGGAGATTGTTAGGACCTATCTTGTCAAAATCCCGCGCACAAAACTTAGTTTCTGAGTTGTAATTTTTCTGTGTTTTTTTGCCTTCATCGCTCGAGCCAGGCAGTCCTCGCTCGAGCGAAGGACTGTGTATGGGCAAAACCTGAAGGCTATGATTGTGCGCTCGAGCGAAGAGCATGGTGGCTCGAGCTAAGCATTGCGTCTCTACTGAACCTGCAAGGATGTTTTCCTCGCTCGAGCGAAGGGCTCGTGGCTCGAGCGAGGTCACTAGTAGAAATCACGCGATTTACACTCCTCGCTCGAGCGAGAGGAGCCTCGCTCGAGCGAGCCTCAGAATCCGGGAAATTTCAAGTATTTGGGTTCTTTCAGGATTGGGACTCTTTTTGGTTTTCTATAAGTAGATGGTTCTCTCCTAAAACCAATCTAACTTTTGCTAGATCAGATTCAACAATTCTAGAGTTCTGTTTGAAGTTTTCTTCTGAGAGTTTGATGAGTTTTCTTTGATGTTCTTGAGAGAGTTCTAAAACTCATGAGTCGATATTCATACATCAAAGAGGTTGATACTTAATATTCAAGAGTATTCTCTTCGGTGAGATCCGAAGATCTTTACGTAAAGTTTCAAAAGGTGTTTGTTTCTTTACGTAGTCGCTAATTCGACAAGTGAAGTTGAGGAGTGGAACCAACTTCAGAATCAGTTCCGTGGCGAAGGCGTGGTGAAAGAGTTACAGAAGATTCAGAGACAAATTGACTAGGTTGGGTAATTTGTATGGTTTCTTTGTAACCTTGTAGTCCTTCAGTAGTGGATTGATTAGTGGCGGTTCGCCCGTGGTTTTTGATTACAATTGAAGGTTCTTCAATTGTGGTTTTTCCACGTAAAAAATCGTTTGTGTCGATTTATTATTTATTCCTAAAAACAAACAAACTAAAATCACTCTCGTAAGTGCTTGTTGATTTTAGTTTGAGTGTTTTGGAATTTTTGGGATTTGGAATATTTTTTATCTTTAGCTAATCACGAATCACTTAGGATTTTCACTTTTTTTTACAATGTGCACCATTTGAAATAGTGCACATTGTAAATTTCTCTATGTTAATAACATAATTTGAGCAAAACCGAGATTGGGATACTAAATTTAAACAAAATAACACAAGGTTAGACAGTTAGGTAATGTTTGGTAACATTTACGTTTTTTGTTTATGTTTATAAAAAATTTATAAACTAGTTTTTGTTTGTTTTAAAAAAAAATATAAATTACACACGCATTTGGTTTGAATAAAATGTATGAAAAATTTTAAAAACATAAACTAAAAAATATGTTTGTTCAGGCCTAAAATATTTATATTTATTTTTTATTATTTATGACAATGGGATCATACACATTATAATTGAAAAACAAAATTATTTGAAAAAAAAAATTAATTGAAGAAAAAATTAATTGAAAAAAAATTGTTTGTCAAAATTTTAAATTTCTATTTAAAAATCAACGTAAACTCATTTTTTGAGTTTATGTTTTTCTTCAAATTTATAAACTGAGACAACCATTTATAAATTAAAAAAATTATCAAAAATTTTTTTATGACAATTTTTAAAATTTTTATAAGCATAAATTGAAAACAAAATGATTATCAAACTGGCCTGAACTGTTCCGCTCTTTCAGTTCGTTTATTACCCCTGTCAAAATAACACAAGGTCCATATTTTGAAAACTAAAAGTATAATGAATCTAAAAAAACAAATCATATAAAGTGTTTGTGCTTGTGTTTGTATGTTTGTTTTTGGTGGCAAAACAGTCTTCCAAATTAAAAATACAAAATACAAAATACAAAATTCTAAGAGCACTTCTTGAGAATTGAATGCTTTAAGAGAAATTCTGTGATAAATAAAAGTAGTTTATCAAACAAATTTATAGTGTCATTTCTTTATTTTTCTATTTTTAATAACAGATAATAATTTTGAAAACAATACCAAATTAGAAGAATCCCATTTTCTCTCTCTCAAATCCCCCCTCCATTTCCTGGCATCCAAACGTGGTCAAGCATCACGATTTAAATATGTTTTAGCGATAAGGGTCATTCTAAAATGAGTCATAATGGGAGCTTTTTTCATAAATTCATCTTTAATTACTTATGTTCCATTCAACTCATATTCTTTTTGACTATTCCATTAGGTCTTATTTGAGATAAGAAGACTAAAATACCATTTTCATCTACTTATGTTCTATTTAGTTCATATTATTTTCTTATGTTTCAATAAGTCCTATGGGTGACATAATTACCAAAATACTCCTAATGTATCTACTTATATTCTATTTAGTTTATATTATTTTCCTATGTTTCAATAAGTCCTATGGGTGACATAATTACCAAAATACCCCTAATGTGAATGTTTACACTGTCAATGTAAATGTTAATATCGTCAATGTGTAGGAGCCCGGCCCATGTACAATGTGAATATTCACATTGACATGTTAACATTCACATTGATAGGAGTGTAAAATTAGCTTGTGGCCCGGGGCGAGCCCGGTCCGGCCCGTGACAATGTGAATATTCACATTGACATATTAACATTCACATTGATAAGACTGTAATATTGGCCCGCAGCCCGTGGGCGGCCCGGCCCGGCCCGTGACAATGTGAATATTCACATTAACATATTAACATTCACATTGATAGAAGTGTAAAATTAGCTCGCGACCCGTGGGAGGCCTGAAGCCCGCCCGCTGCACGGGGCGGGCTCGGCCCGCCCCGTGACAATGTGAATATTCACATTGACATGTTACCATTCACATTGATAAGAGTGTAAAATTGACTTGCGTCCCATGGGCGGCCTGAAGCCCGTGGGCGGCCCGGGGCGAGCCCGGCCCGGCCCGTAACAATGTCAATATTCACATTGACATATTAACATTCACATTGATAGGAGTGTAAAATTAGCCCGCGGCCCGTGGAAAGCCCGAAGCCCGCCCGCTACCCGGGGCGGGCCCGGCCTGACCCGTGACAATGTGAATATTCACATTGACATATTAACATTCACATTGATAGGAGTGTAAAATTGGCTCGCGGCCCGAAGACGACAACCTCGGGTCGGGCCGGTGGGCCTGGGCCTAGGCTCGAGCTTAGGCCGGGCTTGGGTGGGCCTGGCCATTTTTTTTTAATTCTTTTTAATTTTCTCTACTAAAATTTTATTATTTTCGACAAAAAAAGACATTGTGCCTCAGGTGGGCTGGGCCTCGGACCGAGCCTTGAATGGGCCTTAACCGGGCCGATGGGCCGGGCCGGGCTTCAAAGTGATGGCCTAGGCTCTCGGACATGCTCGGACCTAGACCCAAACGAGCCTGTCCCGGGCCATGGGCGGGCTTCGAGCAGCCCACGGGCCGCGGGGCCAATTATACATTCCTATCAATGTGCATGTTAACATGTCAATGTGAATATTCACATTGTCAACGGGCCGAGCCGGGCCTACCTCGGGCCGAGGGCGAGCTTCGGGCAGCGAAAAAATTTTACACTCCTATCAATGTTAATGTTAACATGTCAATGTGAATATTCACATTGTCACGGGTCGGGCCAAGCCCGCCTCGGGCTGTAGTCGAGCTTCGGGCCGCCCACGGGCTGTGGGCCAATTTTATACTCTTATCAATGTGAATGTTAACATGTTAATGTGAATATTCACATTGTCAACGGGCCGGGCCGCAGGCTGGCTTTTGGCCCCCCATGGGCCGCGAGCCAATTTTATACTCTTATCAATGTGAATGTTAACATGTCAATGTGAATATTCACATTGTCAACAGGCCGGGCCGGGCTCGCCCCAAGCCGCTCACGGGCCGTGGGAGGGTTTCGGGCAGCCACGGGGCGCGGGCTAATTTTATACTCTTATCAATGTGAATATTCACATTGTCAACAGGCCGGGCCGGGCCCGCCCCGGGTTGCCCACGGGCCGTGGGCGAGTTTTGGGTAGCCACAGGACTTATACTCTTATCAATGTTAATATTAACATGTCAATGTAAATATTCACATTGTTAATGGGCCGGGCCCGCCCACGGGTCGTGGGCGGGTTTTGGACAGCCACGGGGTGCGGGCTAATTTTACATTCCTATAAATGTGAATGTTAACATGTCAATATGAATATTCATATTGTCAACGGGCCGAGCCGGGCCCGCCCCGGGCCGCAGGTATGCTTTTGGTCGCCTACGGGACGTTGCCCAAT
The DNA here is from genome assembly GCA_036172215.1 of Camellia granthamiana. Taxonomy (NCBI): domain Eukaryota; kingdom Viridiplantae; phylum Streptophyta; class Magnoliopsida; order Ericales; family Theaceae; genus Camellia; species Camellia granthamiana. The sequence continues at coordinate 50,814,952 of CM069912.1, read as the reverse complement.
TTTATACTCTTATCAATGTGAATGTTAACATGTCAATGTGAATATTCACATTGTCAACGGGCCGGGCCCGCCCCGTGCCGCGGGCGGGCTTTTGGCCGCCCATGGGCCGCGGACCAATTTTATACTCTTATCAATGTGAATGTTAACATGTCAACGTGAATATTCACATTGTCAACGGCCCGGATTGGGCCCGCCCCGGGCCGCCCATGGACTGCGGGCGGGTTTCGCGCCGCCACGGGACGCGGGTCAATTTTATACTCTTATTAATGTGAATGTTAACATGTCAATGTGAATATTCACATTGTCAACGGGTCGGGCCCGCCCCGGCTCGCTGACGGGTTTCGGGCTGTCCACGGGCCAATTTTACATTCCTACCAATGTCAATTTTAAAATATGAATGTTCACATCATAAATTGGTAACCGTTCAAAAAATATTTATAAGGGTATCAAAATTAAATATAAGGGCATAAGTGTCCGAAAAAATAGTGTAAATCAAGAAAAAGGACTTTATGAAATAAAATTATACATACATGAGACTAAATAGGTTAAAAAATTCCTTCATGGACTTCTTGAGCTAAAACACTTCTAAATAGGATTTATCAATAATTTTCCCAGTCATAATCAAACATTAGTATAAATAAAAACGTTTTTGATTAAAATTAAAATAAATCGTAATTAATATCACAATGAATAATAACTATTATAGTAAGTCATGAATAAGATATAATCAACACCATAATAGGTAGGGATGGTCATAACTCAGGTTTAGGATGGGTTTGTTATAATCTTCATACCTTGTTTCATATTGGGTGCAGGGCAAATCGGAGGTGGTGGTAACAGGGCAGGTGCACGGCGGGGTATGAATTTTTTTTATAAGTTGAAAAATAAAAATATTAATAAAAGTTATAGTATATTATGAATAATAATTCATACTTAATAAGAATTATAACAAATAAGATAGAAAATAAATAATTAAAAATAAATATTAATTATAATATTCAATTGTATTAATTTTATTATAATGAAAAATTAAATTATACTTATTATATACATATAAATATATTTAATAAATATAATTCGAGCGGGGTCGGGTTGAACGGGCATGAGAAGCAAAATTTGTCCGTGCCCCACTTCCTCAACGTGGGCAAGAAAAACCTGTGCGGTGTGATGCAGGATGGGGAAAAATGTCAATCCCTAGCAATGGATCACAATTCAGGACCACAAACGTTAAAATTCGACATATGATTGGAATGTGTATTATAGAATTTTCCAAACTGTAAATATACATAATACACATTATTATTTATCATAAAATTTGGATCAATATAATACCCCCCTCCCCCCCCCCCCCAAAAAAAGGCAAATTATTGATCCAAATTTTAGTATGGTCATTATTATTTCAATTTAAACAATTTAATCTCTACACTTTAAGTCTAGTTTTAATTGGTCATTTGGTCCAAATAACCATTGGCGGACACAGGGGGTGGCGGGCAGGGGGCCGCCGTCCCTTCAAACTTTTGAAAAATTGCACTTTCACCATACAATTTTAAATATTTATAAAAGAAGTTTGCATTTTGACCCCTTCAATATATATATGATTTTACTCTAATCCCTCTAAAATCTAAATAATTTTACTTTTGCTATCCTAAATTGTAAAAAAATTTCATTATTTTCATGCAATTTTTAGTAATTATAAAATAAATTAATATTTTAGTCACCCCAAACCTTTGAAAAATTCTATTACTTTCATGTCATTTTGAATTTTAATAAGATAAATTAATATTTTGATTTCCGAAATCTATATAATCTTACTTCAATTCCTCTAAAATTTAAATAATTTTGCTTTAGCTCCCCCTTCGCACAATTTCTACGCCCGCCACTGCAAATAACCATTAATTTCTTTTACGTGCATGTCTTAATGTATAACAAAATCGTTAATTTTAATGTCCAAGTTTAACGTGACCAAATTAAAACTAAATTAAAAATATAAAAAATCAAATTATTTAAATTAATATATTTGAATCAAACCATTGGAATTAAAAGCATATTTACAAAATAAATAAATAAATAAAATGAATTAATAATTATAAGTTTCTCTCCTTGCATAATTGCCGATTTTATTCTTTGATTCTTATGATTAGGATTGGAGAAAGGTAATCAATGCAACTAGTGCCCCCTCATAATCTTTACATTTCATTAGGGGATCATTGGTTTGAATTTCTGTATATATGTGTTAGTCATATTTTCCGTACATTTATTTGGAATTTCTCTCTTATTGTTTGAAGTTTCTTTATATTAATTATGTGTTGTATTTTATTTTTATTGCAATTATATCTATTAAAGGATTGTTCAGAATGATTTAAATAAATAAATCTTTTACTTTTTATGAAAAGATATGTAGAAAAATAAAGAGGTGATATGACCAAAATAAGCGCATTTATCTAAATAAGTGCATGTTGTTTGGAATGATTTAAATAAGTATATTTTTTGACTTTTTACGAAAAAATATTCAAAAAAGTAAAAAAGTGATGTGACCTAAAAAAATAAAAAGATATAAAAATATGCTAATATAAATCATGCCAAACAAACTCTTATTTAGAGTTTGCCAAACAAATTCTAAGTTTTATGATAATATTATATATTAAATATAAAATACAAAAAGTAGTGGACCTGTAGCTTTCAGTGAATACCGTGATTCAAATCCTCTCCATTTTTCTTAGTAAAGGGAGTTTTCTTAGGGAGATTTCTTACCTATGACATGGAATTTTTTCGATGGGTATTTCCGTCCAGTCCAGCTCAATTGGATTAGAGTTATCACTTATTTGAACAATCAAAAATTCTAATTCAGTATCTTAAATTTTATTTTCATATTTTTATCACTTGACCAATTTTACAAAGATGTAAGTAGTTGTAGGGTGTTAGTTTTGAATTTTGCTGATATATTTTATATTTATATGCTAAATTTTGGAGAAATAACCATTTACGTGGTTGAATATTTCTTTTCTTCATATTCATGATAAATTTTAAAGATTTTAATTATTAAAGTTAGTTTAAATTATAAATACACCCTTTAAAATTTGCAATGAATACAAATTACTTTATGCAGGTTTGAAAATTATATCATGCCCCTTTAAGTTTTTTAAAAGTTTTTAATGATATCAAAAATATATTTTAATTAAAAATTCATGTAATTTTATTGTTATGTAGGAAAGTTGTTAGGAATTTCATTTTTTTTTTTTGTTAATTCTGTTAAATGTATTTGTAATTTCTAAAATTATAAAAAATAATTCATATTTTAAACAAATCTCATGAGTTATATTTATAATTTATAATTAAAATTATAAATATTTTCATAAATATATAACTGTTTTTAAAAATTATATCTGATTTATAATTTCCCCTTAAATTTGTAGGGGTCTCCAATTCTAACACATGGAGTATGATATTTGTCAATGGTTTGCCATGATAAGTTATCATTTTCGACTTGGGTTTTCAACCCAAGCCCACCAACCAAGTACGTACGAAAATTGAATGGTTTATTATATTTTATGTTTTTGATAATCCAGCGTCTGGACCATCTTCTCTATTGATGTCAAACTCTCAGAAAACGATTGGGGATTTTATTTACACTTAAAAAATTATCACGTATTTTTAATTTCTAAATATATTATGTTTAATTATTTAAAATTTTATTTTATTCTAATTAAACCTTATTATTTTTTTTCAAATTACCTTCAAAATAAACCCAATTAATAAATAATAAACGAACTAAAAAAATTAAATTATTTCAAATCTTTTCAACGCAGAAAATAATTTTCGAATATAAAAAAAAAATATTTATAAGCACATAATCATTATAAATACAGAAAAAATCAAACTTTTACATAGGTATTATAAAATTTTTCAATACAAAAAAAAACTTTTATATTATAAATTGTTCACAAGAATGCTCGTGGAAAAGTAAAAACTAAACTTCTAAGCACATAAGAATCAGACACTAATAAGAAAGAGTAATTCTCAAATAATGTACCATTTAAATGACAAAATAAGAACAACTCCAATAATATGTTATTGTTAATTTAATTTTGAGCTCTTCAATTTTTGTCCAAAAAATGATATAGAAAATAATTAATGATGCTCTACAAAAATTGTAAAACCTCTTTATATGAATACTTACCTCCTTTTTGATGGGTTACTTCAAAAAATTATTTTGATTATTACTTTCATCTATTATTTGATTTTATTCAAACTTTCTTTTAGGGTTTAGGATTTCAAAATAATAAAAAATAATGATGTTGATGATGATGATGGTGAGTTTTGGTAGGGTGGATTAGAGTTTTCGAGGGAGGAAGAAGAAGAATAAGAAATAACTTTAATCTCTTGGGGTCATTTTAGTTTCAAAATCTAATTATGTTAATAACATAATTTGAGCATTAGAGGAGATTGGGATACTAAAATTTAAATAATTTTGATACATTGAGAACTAAACTGATACGAATTAAATATTGGTAATCAAATTGAAATACTTTTACATATTGTGAACTAAATTGAAACACTTTTATATATTAGGGATAAACGGTGATAAACGAACCAAGTAACTCGAGCTCGACTCGTGTTTGGCTTATTAAAAGCGCATTTGAGCTTGGTCCGTTAAATAAACAAGTCAAGCTTGAACATATTTAAGAACTCGTTACTATTTTCAATCTAAGTTTGAACCATCAATTGATCGTTCAGCTTGGGTCAATAAGCCTAAAATTATATAAAATATTAAATTAATCTAGTTCAGCTTAACAAAAGCTCGTTTGAAATTGACTCAAAAGTTTAACAAACCAAACTTGAACAAATTTTAAAATTCATTAAAGTTATCAAACTAAGGTTGAACATTTAACTGTTTGGCTCATTCGGTTTATTTATTACCCCTACCAAAATAACACAAGGTCCATATTTTGAAAAATAAAGTAAAATTAACCTTAAAAAAAATCATATAAAGTGTTTGTGCTTGTTTGTTTGTTTGTGTTTTTTTTTTTTTTTTTTGGCAAAACAGTCTTCCAAATTAAAAAAAATAAAAAATAAAAAATAAAAAATTCTGAGAGTGCTTCTTCAGAATTGAATGCTTCTCTCTCTCAAATTCCTTCCATTTGAAAGCGAAAGAAAAACGTGTGAGGATGATTTTTTATCTTCCCATTCCCCCCACCCTCCATTTCCTTGCATCGAAACGTGGTCAACATCACGATTTAAATTTTGATTGGTGGATTGTCAAACTCTTGATTTTCATGGCCAAATGTAGATTCTCAATTCGCGGGTTATTTATTTGGGTTCACACCTTTTTCTGAAAGAATATTTAATATAGGGCTGACCTATATGATATGTGATGTGGAGAAAAGTTAGGTATTATGAAAAAATATTTATGAAAATGATCATGAAAGAATTATGGTCTTTGAATTACCTTGATTAGTGTGTGGTGCTTTATTTAAGTGTAATTCAAGGGTCATAAATCTTTCGTGATCATTTTCATGAAAGTTTTTTCATGATACCTAATATTGCTCATGTGACGTGTGATTCTAATAATATGAGTATAAAAGATCTTTTTTTTTTTTAGAGCAAATAATTGTATGTCTTTATTATTAGATGGACATATAATTACTTGATAAATTTGACGAATTACACAACTTTTTGGCAAAAGAACTTGCGGGGCTTGTTTATAATTTTTTTTTTTGAAATTTTTCTTAAAAAAATTAGAAATTAGTCTCATAAAAATAAATAAGAAAAATATATTTTTCAATTTTAAAAAATTATTTCTACGGAAAAAAAGTATGTAAAAATAATGAATTTTTTAAAGAAAAATTAGTTTAAGGTCTCTCTCCCATTTTTAATAAATGGAATAGTTCTACAACATTATTTTTTGATGTCTAAGATCCCTAAACCCACACCCATATATCATATCAAAGAAATTTGATTCTCTCTCTCTCTCTCTCTCTCTCCGATCTTCATTCTATTCAAACCAAACCCTCTCTCTTTGTGCACATTTTGATTTTCACCTTCGCCTCTATCTCTACCACGCCGTCAAATCAGAATCATGGCTAAATATTGTTGAAAATTTGTGGGTGGTTTTACAGCCAGTTTCAGTAACCTATAGGTTGAAACAATTAAATCGAGCTATTGCAAGAAATTTAAATCTCAAATGCAACAACGACCCAACTATCTATCCTTCATACGGAACAGAACTCTTCCAGCTTCTTCTTTTGCCTTTGATTCAATAATTCCTCTCGCAAAATCCTCCAAACTCTTGAGCATCTTATCGTTGGTTTGTTCATCCATGTCAAATGAAGAAAGTGCTGCAAATAATCCAAAGATAGTTGATTCCATCTCACGGCGAAGAAGTTTCCTTATTACTGGCCAGGTATCATCACCAGCTCTGTCTAAAAGAGCATCCACAGGTCCTAATAATGCCTTGTTCAATTTTTTCTGCAAATTTTCAGTATTATATATAAGTTTCTTACAAAGAAGACTGACTAATAATGGGACAAGATCGTATAAAGTTTTTGAAGTCCCTAGATATATCCAGCTTTGCCATTTGCATGTATAACTGCACTTGACTACAGTTGATCAAAACAATTAGCAAGTAATGATAAGCAATCAAATAACCATTGTGTATGGGATCATATCGATGTTTGTTCCTATTTTCACTCAAAATTTGTCACCATAAAAGGACACTTTCTGGATGAACTAACCAATCCAAAGTTTATAGATTAAAATACCTCATACTGGGTTGTTAGTTCAGACAGCTTGGCAGTACAAACTGTATCAACATAAGCATCTATATCATGCCGAAATTTATCCGCACTTTAGATGAATCCCAGGTGGTCTGCTCAATGATGGCATCTGGAGAGAATGTCTAAGGTCCCTCAAATCAATTCAGAGAAATTTCAATCAAAACTAGAGAATTTTTCTGGATCAAACCAGAGAAAATTCAGTCAAAACCAGAGAATTTCTTTGGACTAACCCAATTTTCTCTGAAGCAGAGAACTAGTCTTCATTGTTGTCTAGAGAAATTTAGAATTTTCTTTGTGATGTGTCCAGAGAAAATTCAGTCTAAACTAGAGAATTTCTCTAGACCAATCCAGAGAAAATTCAGTCTAAACTAGAGAATTTCTCTGGACGAACCCAATTTTCTCTGAAGCAGAGCACTAGTCCTCATTGTTGTCTAGAGAAATTTGAAATTTTCTCTGTGATGTGTTCAGAGAAATTCTCTGGATCGAATTTTCTCTGAATCGATGTTGAGGGACCTTAGACATTATGAAAATATTGAGTATCCTTTATGCTATAAAATCTTAATACCAGGGATCTTAAAAAAAAATCCCCATATATATATATATCTTTTTTTCAAAAAACAAATTATAAAAATTTAATCAAAAGTAAGAAAAACTTCCGTTCTTCTTCCAACCGATCACTATAATCTGAATCCAATTAGCCAAACCCTTGTTTATATGGGAATAATATATTTTTTTTCTTTTCTTTTTGTTTCAAAATTCAGCATTGTACATTCAGGGATCCAAAGAGAAGCTTTGTTTGGGGCCTTGTATTTTTACATATCATTTAAAACGATATAAACCAATTTAAAATAGTTATTAGAAAATTTTGAAAAAATAAAATCTATTATTATTGCTTCATATTTTAACTATTTACATAACCCAAAAAAAATAGTAGACCAACATCTAGAGTGATAAATTAATTGAAAGCAATACCACTTAAACATTATTGTTATTACATTTTTAATTATAAAATTGAATCAAGAGCTGACTGAAAAGGTTGACCCAAACACACGTTGGAAAGCAAAAAATCATTTTTAATTATCAGTAATGCTAGGTATCATGCAAATTTTTTTATGAAAATAATCATGAAAGCTTTGTGATCCTTGAATTACACTTAGAATAAAGTACTACATACTAATCAAGGTAATCTAAGAATCATAAATCTTTCATTATCATTTTTATGATTCCTAACTTTTCTCTTTAATTATAAATACATATAGGCCCCGTTTGTTTTGGGAGATAGAATGGAGGGGATTGATAGTGAGGGGATTGTTAGTGAGGGGATTGATAGTGAGGGGATTAGTAGTGAGGGGATTGATAGTGAGGGGATTAGTAGCGAGGAATTGTTAAATTATTTTTATATAAAATAATAAAACAAATAAAAAAATATAAAAAATTAAAAATTATATTTTAAAAAAAATTCCCAATATATAAAAAATAAAAAAATAAAAAAATTTCTAATCCCCTCACTATTTTTCTAATACCATCTCTACCTCCTCCTTACCAATCCCCTCTCCAAGGGTATTACTAATACCTTGGGACTAATAGTCCCAATGCCTTCTCCCAAAACAAAATGGGTATTACTAATACCTTGGTATTAGTAATCCCAATACCCTTTCTTTCACCCAAAACAAACGGGGCCATAAGACTCCAGTTTCTTCTTGTAGTCATATCTCCCCAATGTTGATCCTGTCTCCACACCATAGGAAGGCAAACTAACAAGCACCACTTCATCCACCAGCAGCAGCAGCAGAAGATCATGGCAGGCGGAGGCACATCCGGTCAGTCTCTTGAGTACACTCCGACATGGGCCTTTGCCACTGTCTGTTTCTTCATCATTGCCATCTCCATTATTATCGAGCACTCCATCCATCTCATCACCAAAGTAAGCGTGCCCGCACACACACACATATATATCTTTGTTACTTTGATTATTGTTGAATGAAACAGATGTTGATTCAATACTTCTAATTGGTACAGTGGCTCAAAAGAAATCGGAAGTCTGCCCTCTATGATGCTGTTGAAAAGCTCAAATCTGGTTTGATAATGAATAAGTGTCCAGAGATTTCAATACAGCTCTTCTACCTACACAAAAATCAATAACATAATAAGATTCAACCCTCTCACACAAGCATGAGACCTATAAAAAGGGTGGGACTCGACTCATGTGAGAGGATTTTATCCGTTCCCTGATTAGTTTATGTGTTCTCAGACTATTTCATTTCAATTTTTATAAAATCTTAGAACACATAAACTTGTCACAAAAAGACACAGAACGTATGCAACAGACAAGATTTTCAAACAATAAATCCTATAAAATTTTGTCTATTCATGTGAATTCTATGTTAATTTCTGTGTTTGATTTCTGTTTCTGTACCTGTAGTAGAACTGTTATACGATGTTTGATTTAGATTTAGATTTTGTTTATGTTTTTTTGGAATTGCTTTTGCAGAGCTTATGTTACTAGGGTTCATGTCACTCATACTAGCAGTAACACAAGAGCACATTTCCAACATCTGCATACCCACTAGGCTTGCAGACATCATGCTTCCATGTCGAAAGGAGACTGAAGCGGAAACCACCGTCACGGTGGAGCATTTGACCGTCGGAGTTATCAGAAATTTGAACTTTCCGGTGGCGGGTTTGTATAATGGTAGTCTCTGGACAATACCACGTAGAGGATTGGACGAGGATGATGTGGATGCTGGTGCAGTTAACAGTACTGATAAATGCACAGCTGAAGTACGTTCCTTTTCTGCTGTGCAAACAAAAACAAAAAAAAAAATTAAATATAATGATGACATTGATATTATATATTGTTTTTTTTTTTTTTGATCGGCGATATTATATATTGTTACTAACACTTTTGATAATAAATTGCCGCAACTTGTTTGGCAAAAAAAATTCAATTAATTTAGTTTAAAATTTAAAAATTTATACTTAAAGTAGTTGTTCTTGAAAAAGAATGTTTTAGTAAAAATTTTCAAATTTCAATTTATTCCTTTCTTCGATTCTATAAAACTCAAAAAATTCTGTTTGGTTTGATTTCATAATTTGTTTTCAAAAATATTTTTAAAAAATAAGAATTAATTTGACAAAAATAAACATCTAAAAGATATTTTCAAAATTTTTAAAAAATATTTATGTCCCCCAAATTATGAGTATTTTTTATATATTTATACCAAATTAATTTATAATTTTCTTAGAATTCTTATAGAAAATTTCTTTTGAAAAACAAACCAAGCAGGTTTCAACCTATGCACATGTGGTAGTTATTGGATCATGGTGCATCTATGTATACTAATATATAAAGGGAGAAAACTATTTGGTACGAAAGAACCGTATTTTTGAAGTTCTGCATATATTTGTCTTGGTTAAAATGTCCTATACAATTTATTTGAATTTTGTTAATTTAAAGGACAAATTTGTAAAGAGGTAGTTAATATCTACCCACTGAAATTTGCAGGGAAAGGTTTCACTAGTATCACAAGAAGGGATACACCAGCTTCACATATTCTTCTTTGTGCTAGCAGTCATGCAAATTGTTTATAGTGTACTTACCATGGCTTTGGGTAGGCTCAAGGTAACAAGCTACATTGTCCATTACAAATTTCAGCATCCATCCTTGGCTATACATTTTTCATTTCTTTTAAGTGCATATAATCCGATCATAGGATTAGACATAATGATATTTAATTCTGTGATCGAATTTTATGCGCTTAAAATTTTTCTATATTTCCCCTTCTGTTTTCATTTTTATTTGTTTTTAATCCATGTAGATGAGGCGTTGGAAAGCTTGGGAGAAAGAAACTCAAACAACTGAGTACCAAGCTGCAAATGGTATGTCTAAAAACTTTAAAAAATATTATAAACGAATGAGTTTCAAGTTTATTTATTATTTATGAATTTAATTACTTTTGTGTTTAGGGTTAAGAAAATTTGAAAAAATTACTTGTTTTAGTATGACTCAAAAATTTATTCTAATGTTTCATTACCAAATTTAGTTGTTAAAATTATCATTATTATATTTTTAGTGACAAAATTAAACATTTAGTAATGAATTACTATCGTCTTGGAACTAAATTTGTTGTCTCAAAAACGTAAACCCTTTAGTACAACATAATAGTCCCTAAAATTGCATTTATTGGTAATATTTTATAATTGTCACTAAATGTTCTTTTTTTTTTCTTTTCTTTTTTTAATTTCTCAAGATGACTCACACTGGAATTGGTTTCTTAGTAATTTTTGCAATAAAATTCACTTGAGGAAGAAAAAGTTTGATACCTACAATTCTTATATGTTATAGTGAATAATCTTACCCTGTTTATTTTTCCTATCACTCTAACTTTATTAAAAAAGAAAAAGAAAAAAAGAAATTGATATAATCATATCCTTGTAGTAGTTATTACATTTTTTTTTAATATTAATGTAATTTGTCCTTAAGCTGGAATCATATATAAATCGATAATCCAAACACTTCATTTATACTTTACTGTTGAAAACTTTTCCGATTCAAATTAATCTTTTTTATTTATTTATTTATTTATTTTTTTTATCAGCGAAAGTCAGTGGTTAATTATTAAATTAACACCTTATAAGAGTTGAAACTCACACCCATATACGCTGTAAGAAAATCTTGCTCTTTCATTCTATTCCTAAGAGTGGAACCTAAGACCTCCTCTTTAGAAGAGATTTGATGACCAAAGGGCCAACCACCTAGGTTAGAGGGGTCACGGTGGCAAATTGATCTAATCAACATAAGTTTGGGAACTTTGAAAAATTATATTAATATTAAAAATAAATTTTTAAAAAAAAGCAGAAAAAATAATGTATACAGGTCAGGTTTTTTCCTTTGCACGAGAGGTGGCCCTACCATGTACTTTTTGGGTCATTTTCCATGTGATTTTTCGACTTTGTAGACTTTGCAGTCCCACATTGCTGCGCTATGGACAACTCGATTTGGGATGCTGCCTGCATAGGAGCAACTATTGTATAGTGAAATGTATTGATTTTGATAATTCGAGTTGTTCATATTTTAAAATATATTAAGTAAAATATGATTGTAAAAAATTAAATTGATCGGATATCTTTTACTCATTCATCAACTTACATTTGTATCTATAAAAATAAATAATAATTGTGATTTAAAGTATTAAAATAAATACAAATGTGAGTAGATGAATAAGTAAATAATATCCAATTAACTTGATATTTTGCAGGCATGTTCTACTTGATAGATTCTAAAATGTGAAGGATTCGAATTATCAAAATAGATCTCGAAATGGGCTCATTTCACCGCACAACAGTTACTGCTACGCGGGCTACGTAGCAGCATTCCCAATTCCATGGACAACTCTCTTCTACCAAAACATGCATATCAATTCTTTGGAAAAAAATGAATTTGTTTACATAATGGAAACAAAACACAATATTTAATTTGTCTAAAGAATGCTATTATGCTTTCCATTTTCTCATATGATTTCTCTCTTTTTCATTATTTTTCATATCTATTTTATTTATATTATATTTTGTGGGCCTTATTCCCAGCTCAAAATGATAATTTGAACTGTTTATCTTGTAAGTCCGGCAGTAAAGATGAGTTGTGCAAAAATTTAATTTTATTGAACATTAATGCACTTGCACAAATTACATTTTGTTTTTAAAAATGGACGGAAATTATTTAAACTTGAACCATCTATTTTATAAAACAAAATATGATTTGTTCATTTATTAATCGATATTCGATGAATCTAATTTTTTAAACAGATGATTTTTGCTGTAAGATTTATCAGATGAGATGTTAAGATCACTGACAAAATACAATATGGAGAATAATGGTTTAAAAAAATAGTCATTCTCACCTTTTAATTTACAATGTGGGATATAAAATATGATAAATGTATCATTATTATTTTCTAAAACAGTGTACTTTATTTAAAAAGTGTATTAATCTCATCTAAAATTGGAAATTTTATTATTTTAAACTAATCAAAAAATGTATTTTATTCACACATTTTGAAAGTTTGAACAAAATGAAACTCGTTGGTTGGGCGGTCTTTTTGCATGCATAAGTACTTATGTAATCACCAATGGGTTGTTGGCCGAGTGGTGATTGGAGCTCGGCTTGGAAGGACGGACTACGGTTCGATTCCCCGCAACGCCCATTGGGAGGGGACTTGAGCCTTAAATCCAGAACTGCTCCCCGAATCCGGATTAGTCGGCCAGTGGGTCGGATACCGGGTGGTTGAACCGAAAAAAAAAAAAATAAGTACTTATGTAATCAAGCCCAAGATATTCAAAAGTGTTGAAATTTACTTATTAAGGTAATATTAGATGTAGAAACTAATTCACTGGTCTGAGATAGAGTTCTATTTCTTTATCTTTCAATAATTTTATTTTATTTGAAGAATTTTAGGTCTTCACGTTAATGTTTTTGGTAAGCTGGTCCAGTCAATGTTCACATAAGGACTCTTACAAAATTTAAAAATATTATTTATCCACAATTTTTGTCTTAAAATTCATTCTGAAATAAGATGTATAATGATTGAAGTCTACTGATATAATTTTATAAATACTTTCTTAAATATTTTTTTTTTGAGTTGTATTGTTATACTAAATTTCATGGAAAATTAATTTGTCACACTCTTTAGGAGTCTGAACAAAACACCAAACCTGATTAGTCTAAAATTATAGTGTGTTGATTCCACCTAGAATTGTAGTCTATTATTTTAAATTAATTTAAACTTGTGTTTTATTAACACACTTTGACTCATAGATGAATAATGACCCTATTTGGTAGGGCTTATTTTCAGCTTATTTTAACTTTTAACTTAATTTAAGCTATTTTGATATGTTTGGTTCAGCTTAACAATACAGTTTATAACTTTTTGTAAGTTAAAAATCAACTTATTCTTTGAGTGAGGGAGGAAAAGCTTAATTTATAAGTCAAAAATCAGCTTATGTTTACAGTTATAGGCCATGTTTGGTAGGGCTTATTTCAGCTTTTAGCTTAATTTAAGCTATTTTGATATGTTTGGTTCAGCTTAACAATACAGCTTATAACTTTTTGTAAGTCAAAAATCAACTTATTCTTTGAGTGAGGGAGGAGAAGCTTAATTTATAAGTCAAAAATCAACTTATGTTCACAGTTATAAGCTATAAGCTACAATCATTTTCCTACAGCTCTACCAAACGAGGCCATAAGCTATAAGCTATTAAACTATAAGCTATAATCACTTTCCCACAGCTCTACCAAACGGGGCCAATAACTTGGTGGATAGGTGGACTCAATTTAAAATAGTAAATTACTTTGAAATTATGTGAATTTAAGACTTTTCATGGTGTAACTCAAATTTGTTTTACTTTTCTTTGGGAAATATCATCAACCCTGCAAATTGCAAGATAAGTTGCAAGTTACTGTTTTCTTACTTTGGAGGCCATGACCTAATATAATATCGACTAGTTATGCATTATATGGCTTTCTAGAGCTAGTTTTGATAGAATTTGCTCTTATTTAGGCTTGTAACATGAGCAAGTTAAATCCTGCTTAATTAACCCAAATGAATATTGCACATACATGAGTTCCATTTTCAATATGGTAAACAAAATAATCTAGCTTTTTTTCCCCTTCTAATATATGATTTGTGAACAGATCCAAATCGATTTAGATTCACTAGACAAACAACATTTGGGAGACGTCACATGACGCATTGTACAGATTCAACAGCTCACCTGTGGATTGTAAGTTACAGTCTATAGCTTACCTCTCCTTATATCACATGGGTTATTTGTTTGCTAGATTAAAGAGGAGGGATTGGAACTTCTAGTCTATTGTTTGGCAAAAATATCTTATCTTGAGATTTGGCTCTTATCCCTCATAGGGGGACTAATTGAGCTAGGGGATAACTAATCGCACCCCATGGCATCAATTAATCCCTCCACTTCAAATTATCCTCTCTTCTGATCTAACAGTCTAAAATAATCGTCTCCTTATTATTTCATTATGCATACACGTAATTTAACTCTTTTCCTATGGTATTCAATTTTCGAAAAAATAATTCAGCAAACAAACGAGATCTTATTGTCCTTTTAAAGTAATATAGTTTTGATGATTTGCATTTGGGTACTTAATAAGTAACTGTGAAATTGTATAGAAATGTTTTTTCAGACAGTTCTTCAAGTCAGTAGCGAAAGTTGATTACCTCACCTTGAGACACGGTTTTATCTCGGTAATGATCTCTCAATTCTAATCTTCCTAATTTTAAAATCAATTTCATCAAAAAATTGAGATGGAAAATGAGTTCTTGATTGATTAACCATGTGATTTTATTTTATGAAATTTCACAATCAAGGCTCATTTGTCTGAGAGGCACAACAACTTCAATTTCCAGAAGTACATACAGAGATCCTTGGAAGAAGATTTTAAAGTGATAGTCAGTATCAGGTTGTAGATTATTTTCACTCTTTGCTCTTCATGGTTGTCATCGTATATTAAACAATATAATTAAACGTTTTAATTGATAATTTATATACCCCTTTCATATATTTCATTTACATATTTTGAAAGGACGGTTTGGGCCACTAGTAAAGCTTGTTATTAGCGTTCTTAACAGTGCAAGTTTAGTTGAGTTACAAAAACAATCTCAAAGATTAAAGATAATACTAGGTACATCTTGCCACTAGTAAGGATGCCATAACCTCATCACCCAGAAAAGGTATCTTGAAGATGAATTGTGTGATTCAAATTTATTATGATATAATATACGTACATCATACTAGAAAAAATTTAAATTTGTATATATATACTTATTTTTTTTTAGCATTATTTGGAGTAAATAAAAAATTCACCCATCTTTTTCATTTTCCTTTTTAAATTTTTAGCCAAATTCATGATCCAAAAGCAATCTGACTTACTCTGATAGTGTTTTGTCTTTGTCTTGGCAGCCCACTTTTGTGGTTAATAGTTGTCATCTTTATGCTCGTGGTTGTTCAAGGTGAGTATATGGTTTTCTTCTAGAATTCCTTTATTTTATTATTACTCTTTTATTTTATTTTGTAAGTTGCACTGGCTTTGGTTAAGATTTTTTGGATTAAACACATCAAATCTCACAGCTTTGGGTTAACTTGCCCAATTTCTGTTAGTTAATTGGTAATAAGATGGATGGAGTACAATGATTTTTGCCAATTTTGTGCTAAAATGTCTATTTTTCCCTTAGTTAATGTTAAGTTTGCTAAGGGTGAATTAGTATTTTTGCTTGTTTAGTTAATGGTGTCAATGTATAGGGGATGTCAAACTAATTTTCCTAAATTTGTGAAATTTGCTGTATTTAATTCAAATATCAAGGAAATCAATATAATTTATCCCTTTTTATTATTATTATTTATTTTCAAATGAGAATGTTTGATCTTAAAAATTGTTTTTGAATCGAATCAGGTTGGCATGTGTATCTCTTTATATCATTTATCCCACTACTAGTAAGTATATACATCTTGCAGCAAAAAATACTAAATTGAAACTTGTATGAAGTTTCATTTGTCTCCTCTCCATGGATCAATGATAATTAAAGTGTCTAATTTTATATGTATATATATGTAGATAGTGCTAGTGCTTGGAACTAAACTAGAAGTGATAGTCGCAAGAATGGCTCTTCAACTCAACAATCAGGACAATGTAATCATAGGAGCCCCTCTTGTTCAACCCCATGATGATCTTTTCTGGTTTGGGCGCCCAAGATTTGTTCTCACTCTTCTCCATTTGACTCTGTTTCTGGTACCTACCTACCAACTTTAATTCCTCCTTTGTGTTAATGCATTAAGGTTTGTGTTTGGATTTTCAATTTGTAAAATAAAACAAAACAAAATAAAAATAAATAATTTTCTATTAGGTAAATTACAACATATTCTCTGAGCATTGCTTAAAATACAAATTGTCCCTTAAAATTTCTTATTTCATAATAAATGACTCATTTTATTAATAAATCATCAACTTAATTAACAGTTTTAATGATGTCAAAAATATATTTCAATTAATAATTCAAGTAATTTTATTATTGTATAAGAGAGCGGTTAAAAATTTAAAAACTCTTCTCAAGTTGTTTTGGATTATTAGGGTACTAACAATTTGCTACATTTTTTCCTGATGATTTCAGAATGCATTTGAGCTTGCCTTCTTCGTTTGGGTAACGGTAAGTCTTTTCCTTCTCCTTTTAACTCTATGTTTTGGGTGTAATGGATGGGAGGGAATTAGGATGAATGTGGGATTATTTAGTGTTGTGTTTGTTTGTAGAGTTGGGGAAATGATTAGGATAGAGGAGAGGATTAAGATGGAGGTTAGAAGGGGGATTGAGATGGAGGAGTTGGAGGTGGTATTAGAAAAATAGTGAGGGGATTAGAAATTATTTATTTATTTTTTTATTTTTTACATATTGGCAATTTTTTTAAAATATTAATGTTTAATTTTTTATATTTTTGTATTTGTTTTATTATTTTATATAAAAATAATTTAACAATTTCTACACTAACAACTATCATCAAAACAAACACAATTTTACTTAATCCCCTTACTATCAATCCCCTCACTATAAATTTTCTCCATTCTACCTCTAAAAACAAACGGGACCTAAAAGTAGATCAAGATCTTATCATGTTGGGCTGAGCCAACAGTTCGACCCACTAACCCTTCTGTACCAAGCCCATTTAACCCTTCCGTACCAAGCCCATTCAACAGGCCTTAATCTTAAGGTCTTAGGCCCTGAACCGGCTCACCTAAAAAAGTCCGTTGACGGGCTTAGGCACCAATTTCATGGGTTAAATTACATGTAGTTGATAGTTCAAAACAAAAAACAAAAAACAAAAAAGTTTATAGGTAGTTGTGAGATTTGTGAGATCCACACCCATCTATGTGGATATTTTTTTGAGAAAATTATTTAAAAGTTTGTGACTATCCTATTTGCATCGATCTTGACCAATTATGGTAGACCATATAGGAAAAAAAATAAGGTCCGAACTCCATACTTTCACCATATTAAATAACTGGTTCCAACATGGTAAGTAGGGATATAATCGGTATAGGAAATTATTTATTAAAACAAGCGAACTGTGTGTACTTTAAAAAAATACAAAATGGCTTATACAATAAAAGTTTAAATAATTTCATAATGTAAAGTATTTTTTGGAAACCAAAAAATTATTCTATAATAGAGAATTCAGCCTTGTTAATTCTCATAGAACCGGCACAGTTCACACTCACATAAGTAATTCTTATTAAGAATGTCCTGCCATACTCCACTTGGATAACCAAGATATAAGAATCATTAAAAACAGATCTTATCCCAACAACGCTGCAAGGATCACTCTTCTTATAATAGAAATGGGTAGAAGAGTAAACCTGTCTAGTGATTGAGGAATCTACATAATTTGGTTGTCCTATTGAACCTAGTTCTTGGAATCGCAAGTCTTCTAGGTTGGGTTGTCATTATGGCGATTCTTAGTTAATAGGCATTAATCACGTTTCTCTTAATAAATTAAACACTTGCCCTCTAGCTAGCCCTTTCGCTAATGGATTCGCAATATTATCTCTAGATCTTATATAGTCAATGGTAATTATACCATTCGAGAGCAACTGCCTAACGGTATTATGTCCCCGATGAATGTGTCGAGACTTTCCGTTATACATATAATTTTATGCCTATTCTATTGCTGATTCATTGTCACAGTGTATGTATATAGCTGGCACATGTTTTGGCCACATCGGAATATCTTCTAGGAAATTTCGAAGCCACTCTACTTCTTCTTTTGTTTTATCCAAAGCAATAAACTCCGATTCCATTGTGGACCTTGCAATGCAAGTCTGCTTACAGGATTTCCAAGAGACTCCCTCGTCTCCCAGAGTAAAGACATATCCACTAGTGAAATTTGAGTCATTGGTATCTGATATCCAATTTGCATCACTAAACCCTTCAAGTACTGCTGGATATTTTGTATAATGCAATCCATAATTTTGGATATGTCTTAGATAGCTAAGCACCCTAATTATAGCTATCCAATGATCCTTCACTAGATTACTTGTGTATCTACTCAATTTGCTGACTGGAAAGGCTATGTCAGGCCAAGTGCAGTTTATTAAGTACATCAAGCTTCTGATGATTTGAGAGTACTCTAATTGTGATATGCCTTCACCTGTATTCTTTAATAAATGAACATTAGCATCTATAGGTGTCTTAGCAGAATGATTGTCATGCTTCCCAAATTTTTCCAGAATTTTCTCAACGTTGTGAGACTAAGATAAGGCATATCCATAAGATGTTTTAGAAATTTTCATTCCAAGTATGACATCTACTACTTTCATATCTTTCATATCAAACCTTTTGTTTAACAATTTCTTGGTAGACTTTATCATTTCGATATTGCTACCAATGATGAGCATATCATCTATACAGAGAAACAATGACATAACCTCTATTACTATTTTTGACATAGACACATTTGTCACACTCATTTATCCTAAAGCCATCCGAAATCATAACATGATCAAATTTCTCATGCCATTATTTTAGTGCTTGCTTTAATCCATATAAGGATTTGACAAGTCTGCAAACATTCTCCTCTTGGCCAGGAACTCTGAATCCCTCGAGTTGTTCCATGTAGATTTCTTCTTTTAAATTTCCATTTAAGAAGGCGGTCTTAACATCCATTTGATATATTTTAAGATTACACAAAGCTGTTATAGCAATCAACATACAAATAGCTATTATTCGTGTTACAGGGGAATAGGTGTTAAAGTAGTCAAGACCTTTCTTTTGGTTATACTTCTTAATTGCAAGGCGAGGTTTGTATTTATCAATTGACCTATCTGCTTCCATCTACCTTTTGAAAATCCACTTGTATCCAAGTTGTTTGAACCTTGGAGGAAGATCAACCAACTCCTAAGTATGTTTTTGTAGAATAGACTCAACTTCACCATTTATAGCCTTTTTCTATAAAGGTGCTTCAGAACTTGATATTGCTTCCTTAATCCTTTGAGGCTAATTTTCTAACAGAAAAGTTAGAAAATCTAGACAAAAAGATTTAGATGTCCTTAGTCTCTTTCCACGTCTAGGCTCATATTCCTGTTGGTCTTCGCTACTTTCCATGGTGGCTTTAAAAGTTCGTTTATTAGAACTTGGCTTTTCCAATTCAAATGACTTGGCTTGTTCAACCATTATCTCTGTATCTACAGGAATTTGATTCTCTTCATCCTTTTTCCAAGGAAAGATATATTCGAAAAAGGATGCATTTCTTGACTCGATAATAGTATTTGCATTTATATCAAGAATACTTGATTTAAATACCAAAAACTGATATGCACTACTTTTATTTGCATAACTAATGGATACATAATCAACGGCTCGTGGTCCAATTTTAGTCTTTTTAGAACTAGGAACCGCCACTTTTGCCAAGCACCTTCACACTTTTAAGTAATTATAAGAAGGTTGATGACCTTTTCATAATTCATAAGGGGTTTGGTTAGTTTTCTTATGAGGTATCATATTTAGGATATAATTTGCTGATAAAATAGCCTCTCCCTATACATTCTGGGGTAAACTCGAACTTATCAACAAGGCATTCATCATCTCTTTAAGAATGCGGTTTTTCCTTTCACCGACTCCGTTTGACTGAGGAAAATAAGGTGCAGTGGTTTGATGAATAAAACCAACTTCTGAGTAAAACTCATCAAATGATGTATCATATTCATCGCCTCTATTACTTCTCACAATCTTAATCTTTTTGCCAAGTTGATTTTCAACTTCTACCTTATGTTGCTTAAAAGCTTCTAAGGCCTCATCTTTGATTCGCAATAAGTACACAAACGAATATCTAGTTCAATCATCAATAAAAGTTATGTAGTATTTTTTACCACCTCTAGTTTGCACAAATTTTAAATCACTAATGTCGGTGTGAATTAAAGCTAGAGGTTCAATACTTCTCTCGATTTTATTAAATGATACTCTAGTCATTTTAGCTTCAATACATACTTCACATTTATGATTAGGATCAAATTAAAATTAGGTAAACATTATAGATTTACAAGTCTAAACAAAGAACCATAATTTACATGTCCTAATCTACCATACCATAAATAAAAAGAATCAACAATATAAGCAAAAGATGTGTTCTTATTATTAGAAGCAATAGTTGGTACAACAGTTAACACATTAAGCTTAAAAAGCCCATTAGTTATATGGCCACGACCTACATACATTCCAGCCTTAGTAAGTACAACTTTTACCCTAAACCCATTCTTAATCAACAATAACCCAGAAACTAATTTTTTGTAAATTTCTAGAACATAAAGTACATTATTGAGAATGAGTTCCTTCATCGAGGTCATCTTTAGCACTATCTTCCCTTGTCCTTCTACAATTGATGTGGAGGAGTTTCCCATGAAAAGATGTTTGCCATTTTCCACCACTTTGTAAGTTGTGAACATCTTCTAATCTGCACAGATATGGCGGGTTGCTCCAGTATCCACCCACCATTCTTTAAGGTTGCCCACCAAGTTGCCTCAGAGACTATTGCAGAAAGGTTGATGTTTGCCAATCCATCAGAACGATCGTAACCTTTGATTATGTTGGCTTGTGCCAGTTTCTTGCTTGAACTTGCTCCATCCTTGCGGCTTCGATAATCCTTTGCTCGATGTCCATCACTACCACACACATAGCACTTGTTTTTGAATCTTTTGTTGTTCTCACCTTTGAAGCCTTGCTTGGATCCTTTGCCATCATCCTTTCTTTTCTTGTTATTGTTGGACCTCGAACTCTGCTATTGTTTCACAACATTTGTATTAGCCTGCATGACTTGGTTCCCCGACTTCTTCTCGGATTTACGGTTGTCCTCTTCAATCCTCAGTTGCATGATAAGTTCTTCCAACTTTATTTCCTTGCGCTTGTGCTTAAGGAAAATTTTGAAATCCTTCAATAATGGCTAAAGTTTTTCAATAATAGTAGCAACTTGAAATGATTCACTCAGAATCATTCCTTCAGTAATGATATCATGTAGGATCAACTGAATTTCTTGGACTTGACCAACCACCGTTTTAGAATCTAACATTCTAAAATCCAGAAAACGTCTGACAATAAATTTCTTTGCACTGACATCTTCTATTTTGTACTTTAATTCAAGAGATTTCCATAGTTCTTTGGTCTTACACAATACAGATTGCATAAAGAATTGTCAAGTCCATTAAGTATGTAATTCTGACACAAGAAGTCACCTTGTTTCTAGGCATCTACCATAGCGACAAGTTGATGATCAGCGTCTTACCCTTTTGTCTGTTTCAGGGCCTTCTCACGAATGTACTAGGCCAAATGCAA
This sequence comes from Camellia granthamiana, assembly GCA_036172215.1. Classification (NCBI taxonomy): domain Eukaryota; kingdom Viridiplantae; phylum Streptophyta; class Magnoliopsida; order Ericales; family Theaceae; genus Camellia; species Camellia granthamiana. Next base: position 50,792,790 of record CM069912.1, on the reverse strand, counting down.
AGTTATAAGATAAAACAACATTTTTTGCTGCAATATCTTAAACTCTATTCTATTGATTTTTTTTGGTTTTTCTCCATGGTTTATAGCGATAGTACTGAGGCTGTTGGGGTCACGATCGGAATAATCTCAGCACTATCTGTTGACATGTTTCTGAAATTCACAATTTAGAAACCCAAATAAATACACACAATAAATAGTAAAGTAAATAATGATCTTAAGTTATAGGAAACTATTTATTAAAATAAGGAAACTGTGTGTATTTAAAAAAAATACAAAATTCTAAATAATTTCATAATGTAAATTATTTTTTGGAAACCAAAAAATTATTCTGTAACAGAATAATATTTCCGAAAACCACAAAAAGAAAAGAATAGGACTACAAACTATAAATAAAATAAAATAATATGAACAGAACTTGTAGGATGTAGAAAATGTAGAAGTATAGAAAAAGCCGAGATGTGTTTTGGACACACTTTCCTTAAGATTGTTACGTTCTCGCTGTAGTGCTCGAGAACAATGACGTTGACCTCCCAGGATGCAAAGACTACACCTAACAACGCAACACTACGACATTGGGACTGGTGAACAAACTATGTTGTATTCTCTCTTACAGAAACACAAAAGAACAAATATGCAGAAGTATGCACTTAAGGAGAGAAGAAAAACGAATTATAGAATTGTTTGGGCAAGATCTGAATTTATAGGCAAGATGGTGACTGTTCAGATAGGTTTGGAACCCCTCCGAACAGGTGCAAATATGAAAACCGCCGAAGTGAAGAGAGGTGACCAAAAAATAAAGGGATGCCATGGTTCGGGTTTGAATTTGAAAATTTCTAACAAAAATTTGAATTTCAATTTGGAATTTTGAATTTTTGCTCAAAAGTTTTTGAAAAAATTCAAATGAATTTTATCCAAAAAATTAAAGTTATAACCTGACCTACACCACGCACCCGGTACGGTCGGCCGAACAGCGACGACGTGCATGTAGTGGATTTGGGTCAAACCCACTTTGTCCATAACTCCTCTCCTTACAAAACTTAGGGTGCCCCTTGGGGCCCATCCCAAGTATGCGAACCTATATAAACTCTCTCTTTGTTTCAATGTGGGACAAGCCATTTAATTAGCAAACCAACTTTGTCTCTTCAACTTCCACTTTTACAAACCCGAAAATGACGTTAACTTCCCAATCATTTGGAAATGTTTTTGACGAATCATCTTTGAGGCATGATTCAACATGTGACAAAGAACAAGTCACCACTCAGACCCACCTCAAATGGTGCATGGGTCTCGTGTCAATTTGGGCTCAAAATTGCCCAAAAATAAGCCTAGAAACTCAAAATTTCCAACAATCAGTTCGGGATGGTTGGTGTTTAGATAAAATTTTACACCGAACCTATAATGTCGGTTATATTATATTGACAGCCGATACAAATCAAATTTTTTACTAAATCGCACCAATTCAAACGGTTCGACTCGTTATGACCTTTCAAATTTGAGTTACTTCTTAAATTTGTAGTATAGTAAATAATTTATATAAAAATATCGAATTAGCTATTTGTACATTACTTCAATATCCAATCTAACCATTCACAAAAGTACAAACAAAAGAATTAATAAATACTAAGGGTTTAAGCTTTTACTGAGATAGAATTAGAAACAAAATATAATCTGAAAACTAAAGTCTTGACACCAAAGTAAAAAGAAAGTTTAAAACTATCATCCCATAAGACTAATCACAAATCTATCAATTATAGTTAAAACAAAAAATCAAAAACGACATAAACATTTGATATAGTTATATAGGCATAGTAGTAGCAAAACTTAACTCAAGCACATATAAATGGCAAACTAACAATTTATCACATTGCCAATATCTATTGTCAAACGTGGAATATTTAAGAAAAAATAAATAATTAAGTGAATCAACTGAACTTTGTATTCATCCAATTTCATTATATATTTTATAAATATTATGTTTAATATGTGAAACTTTCGGTCGATTTCGGTTTAATTCGGTGCACAAGGTGCGTAAACTGGTACCGAACCAAAAATCGAAAAAATTAATTTTAAAAATTGCATAGACCGATTCATATTAAAAAAAACTTACCAAATATAGCCGATTTGAATCGATTTGGTCAGTTTTTCAATTTTTCTTCCATCCCTAATAGTAAGATCCTAAATTCCACTTTGTCCATACACCTATCACGAATGAACTGTGTGATCAAATCAAAGCCAATTATTTGGTCTAGAGCCATCCAATAATTTTTATATTTTTTTTAATTTTTTTGTGATTTAATTTTTTATACATTGAAATGTTGTTTTATGTTTTCCACGTTCAACTTCAAGACAAGTTGAACTATCAAAATTAATATATTCTTACACTCACCATAGTTTGTGTTTTTTAAGTGCAGATACAGTTTGGGTTCAATTCATGCTACCATGAGCACACAGGGATCACTGTGACAAGAGTTGTGTTAGCGTAAGAAGCATCTATGTGAACTTGCATTTTTCATTGCCACCACCACCTATTTTAGTGCATAAAACTATCGTGAAATTATTTCAAATTGATGTTTGTTTTTCATTACTAATTCCAATATGATTTTATTCCTCAGGGTGGCAGTTCAGGTTCTTTGCAGCTATATTACACTTCCCCTTTATGCACTTGTGACACAGGTGAAACTACTACTAGTACAATTACTAACAAGTTACATATTTTTACAATAATATTAATATTGAGAAAAATGCTAAGACTTTGAAATATGTGATCAAGTTCATCTTGAGTGTGGCTTACACCATACAAACTTCAAATTTATACTATACATTTAAATTTTGAGCATTTTTTGAGAATTTTTTCTTCTTGAATTTATTATATTTCTGTTATATAAATAGTAGAATATTGTTTTTCATATGTATCCATATATATGACTGTGATTATAAAAATAAAATGCTATATAGCGTGAATTTCAAAATTTATTCCAAAAATGAGGTTTATGGTGTTGATTTAAAGTTGGTAGGAGTTAGGCCACACCCAAAATGATAGTGGTCTTTACAAATATATATAGGGTAATTTTTGTGGAGATGTAGTATTATTATTATAAAAATTAAGTTTTATTTTCACTTTAATTATTTTTAAATACACTTAGTCTGTGTTTCGATAATAAATTTAAATAGATATTTGGAAAGAAAAAATAAATACAAAAGAAATCAATAAAAAATTTAGCATATATTTCATTCACATATTTCTAAATCCTTTAAATGTATTAGAAATTAGGGATATATATATATATATTATCACAAAAAGGCAAATTTAGGATAAAATAGTGGAGTGAGAATAACATTCAATTTTTGTTGAGTGTAGACCAAATTCAAAATGAATGCAAAATATATTGCTAAGACATTTATTTTTCTGAAATGTGAGCCACATAAAATAATGGGTAAATTATACAAATAGTCCCTATAGTTTACACAATATATCAATTAGGTCTATTTTGTTTTAATTTGCTCGATTTTGCTCCTTAATTTAACAGATTGTGTCATTTTAGTCTAATAAATAACGGTTGTTAAGCTTGGTGGACGAAAAGTCAAACTATGTGTCAATTTAGTCTATGTAGTTTACACAATATGTTAATTTGGTCATTGTCAAAATCGAGCAAATTAAAACAATAGGGACCAAATCGACACCTACAAGGACCAAATTGACATATTGTATAGACTTTCCATCCATCAAACTTAACAACCGTTATTTAGTGGAATAAAATGTCATAATCTATTAAATTAAGGAGCAAAATCGAGCAAATTGAAACAACAGAGACTAAATTGACACATCATGTAAACTATAGGGACCATTTGTATAATTTACCCTAAAATAAATGGATATTGGGTGCAATTTTCTGAAAATTTTTTATGTATTCCTAAATACATAATAATGGATTGTTTGGTGACAGATGGGATCACAATTTAAGAGTAAGGTACTAGAAGAGAAAATAGCCAACATTATAAAGCAATGGCATGCCGAGGTGAGAGTGAAGAGGAAGAAGCAAGAACAATGTTCATTATTAACGTCTCCTCGAACTTCATTGTCAACACCTGATTGGAGCCTCAGAAACAGTCTCACTGATTTCTCATCTCACCATCATCATCGACCCACTTTAATTACTCCAATTCCAATTGATCAAACCAACAAGAATAATTTCTCTAATAGAGGAGAGATCACTGAAGAAAAAGTAGATACACCAGATGATCATCGACCACCAAACTCTACATGGCTTCCATACCAAGCTGGGGTGGTAGAATTGCCAACAGTGAGGCAAGATAAAGGAAATTGAAATGGTAAAGGATCCCGCTTCCTTTAATGTGGAGACAAGTTTAATTGACGGCTCATCATGCGTCACATTTTAATGATATGAATTGTTTATTTTATAAATTATTGTATGTAGAAATCAAATTAGGGCAGGCTTTCATCAACTAAGGCCGGCTTGAAACAATTTGAGACTAAAATGAGAATTTTAAATGAATTTTTATATATTTTTTAATATTCTTGTAATTTTTTATTTAAATTTTTTCCCCTCTTTTTCAAATGTAAAATAACTAAAAGATAATATTAAGAAAATTATATCCCCAATGTGGGGATATATTTTCTGAGTACCAATACGTGGCCAAGGTGACGCCGACGTGTCAGCCGAGGTGCCACGTGTCCTGGTCATGACGCCGAGGTGATCTCGGCAAGGCTGAGGTTATCTCCGAAGATGTCAGAATCTGAGATAAGCGGATAGAGCACAAGAGTTCTAGAATGATGAGGGGACTCAGCCTAGATAAGGATAAAGCTCTTAGGGAGTTTATCTCTATCTATTAAAGAGTCCTGGATAAGTACTGAGCTAAAGTCCATTGAAGTTAGGCTTCTGTTGGGACAATGATTGAGTTAACTATAAAAGAAAGGCACCCCCGATGGGTCTAAGGTACACAATTTATATTCAGAACAGTGAGTTTAGCACTATTGATTATCTTTGAGAGATTTACTGACTTGATCGTCGGAGTGCCCCCGGAATCCGAACCACCACCGGAATCCTCTCTTTCTGTTGCAGGTCAGCCAGGTGTCATCTATTCTGCCAGTACTCTCCAGCTGATTACTGAGTTGGCAGTGTGGTCAGAAAATCACTCACACAATTTGGCTCCATCTGTGGGAAAGAAAGAAGAATAGATGGCCAACGACGGACAGAAGAAAAAGGTTGGGGATGACACCCCTAACGGGAGTAGGAGACCTGTTGACGTTGACATCGAGAAGGACAATTGCAAGAAAGACCAGAATTACGGAGTGAAAGACGTTGGCCAGGAAGGTGACATACCAAAGCAAACAGACCAAAGCAAGTACTATAACGAAGATAACCTCCAGGTATGGAAGGACATATGCCTACGGAGGGACGAAGAGGTTAAAGAGATGGCGAACAAGTTGGCGGACCTGTAATTGGTCGTCAACTTCATGATACAGAACAACGTAATGCAGCCACCATTCCCGCTACAGAACACGCCGATTCCGGCGGCTAATGCCCAGAAGGGAGGACAGAAAACTATCCCTATAGCCCCCCAGCACCCCAGAAGCAAAAGACATTCTCACCGGCCTTCAAGGGAGGTCGGGCGTGGAGAGCCAGGAAGGGAAGAGTCTCGAAGGACACATCACACCAAGGAGGAAGACCCCAGAGAACATCGGCATGTTCAGAGGCAGGAGTTGTGCTTCAATGCGACCAACGGAGAAAGGTCAAAATGGGCTCACAACAAAGCTGAAAGCAGTGCACCAAAGAGACTGAAATCAGGAGATAGCCGAGCTCCTGGGCGGACCAAAGAGGACTTAAGAGATTACCTCAAGAGGAAGCAAGATCATGCCGAGGTAACCTCAACTATTAAACCGAGAACACCGTTCTCGGTAGAGCTAGACAAAGTTGAGGTCCCAAAGAGATTCAGTATGCCGAGGTTCCAGATATACGATGGGAAGTCGGACCCAACTTTCACGTCGAATTATACCTGAACGCGATGGCATTGTACACTGGGAACGAGCCGTTGCTCTGCAAGGTGTTCCCCTCATCATTCAAGGAGATTGCATCGGATTGGTTTCACAAACTGCCGAAAGGAAGTGTGAAGACCTGGGAAGGCCTGGCCGAGATGTTTGTGGCCAGGTTCATGACAAACAAACTACAGCCCTTGAGGGTAGACGCCCTAATGACTTTGAAGATTGGCGAGGACGAAAGCCTGAGGGCCTACGCTAAGAGGTACTATGAGGTGTTCAACCGAATACCAGAATGCAACCAAGAAGTAGCCGTCGTGTCATTTAAAAACGGCCTGAAAGATGGCTGCCTACTTTGAAAATCACTGGCAAAGACATTGCCAAAAAGCATGGAAGAGCTCATGGCTAGAATTGAGAAGTATGCCCGAGCTGAGGAAGATACGTCGGGGACGGAGGAGACAAAGCAAGAAAAAAGAAACGGCTCGCCGAAGCGAGGCCGAGGAAACAATGGATCTAGCAAGCAAGAGATAGGACTGAGGGCTACACAGGCAGTTACAACTGTGTTCCAAATCCCGATTCACAAAGTCCTGGATAAAATTCGGAGCCAACCCTATTTCAGAGCACCAGCGAGGGCACCAAGAGAATTTATGGGAAGGAACCTTGGCAAGCATTGTGCTTACCACAATGAAGATGGGCACATGACTCAAGGTTGTAGAGCCCTGAAAACACACTTAGAAGACCTGGTGAGGCAAGGCCATCTGAGAGACCATGTCAATGAAGCCAGGACAAGAGAAGAGCAGGCAAGACTGCCTCAGGCACCAGCGGCTCTGCCTCCCCCAGCACAGCAACCTCAAGCAGGAGAACCTCGGGTAATTAATGTAATTCACTTGAAGGTCAAAGAGAACGAAATGAGGGGAGAGACTCAGAGGGTGAAACACCTGCAGCATGTCTACCAAGTCGGGGAGAAGAGACATCGGGCAGAGGAGTGCTAGGGACCAGTAGTGTCCTTTACAGAAGCTGACCTTGAGATGGTGCAGCATCCACATAACGATGCCTTGGTAGTATCCCTCTAGGTTAGGGAATTCCAAGTGAAGCGCATCTTGATTGACCAAGGCAGCTCTTGTGACATCATGTATGTCAGATGTTACAAGGAGCTGGGCCTTCACCTAGATGATATGGAACAATCTAACGGCCCAATGGTCGGGTTCAATGGAACGCCGACATGGCCACTGGGCGCAGTAAGCTTAGATATGCAGGCTAGCACAAAGAAGGTAACAATAGAATTCACCGTAATCGACACACCCTCCCCTTACAACATTATCTTGGGAAGGCCATGGTTGCATGCAATGGGGGCTGTTCCCTCAACATTGCATCAACTATTGTGGTTCCCAACAGAGCATGGGATAGAGGAGGTCAGAGGAGATCAGCTGCAGGTAAAGAATTGCTCCATGGCAGCAATGAAATCCACCTACAGCGTACAAGAACCAGAGAAGGCAGAGATCGAAGACGAGGACGTGGAAGTCCTAGAGGATGTTGGCAAAGAGCTAGCCGAGAAGAGTGAAGAAGCATTGAAGAAAATCCTCGTCCAGGAGGGGAATGAAGAATGCTTCTTTCTTCTCAGCTTGGGCTTAGCCAAAGAAGAGGAAAAAGAGTTGGAGGCGTTCCTAAGAGCAAATATTGAGGTGTTTGCTTGGACACCTTATGAAATGCCCGGCATTGACCCCGAGGTCACTTGCCATAAACTGAACGTTGACAGGTCGGCCAAACCTGTAATTCAACGAGCAAGAAGACCAATGTTGATGCACGTCGAAGCAGTGGAAGGGGAAGTTGACAGACTTCTGGAGGCCAGGGCCATTTGAGAGGTAAATTACCCAACATGGCTATCGAACATAGTAGTGGTGAAGAAGAAGAATGGTAAATGGAGGGTCTGTGTGGACTTTACCAGCCTAAACAAGGCCTGTCCCAAAGACAGCTTCCCTCTACTCAAGATTGACTAGCTAGTGGACGCCACTTCAGGGCATGGAAGGATGAGCTTCTTGGATGCCTACAGGGGGTATCACCAGATAGCCATGTACCCTGCGGATGAAGAGAAGACTGCGTTTATCACCCCAAAAAGGCTGTATTGCTACAAGGTGATGCCTTTTAGGTTGAAAAACGCAGGAGCAACTTACCAAAGGTTGGTAACCAAGATGTTCAGACACCTGATTGGCCGAACGGTGGAAGTTTACATCGACAATATGGTCGTGAAGACCAAGGAACCTGAAGGTCATCTGGCCGACCTCAAAGCGGTCTTTGAAATCCTTAAAACATATCGGCTCCGACTCAATGCATCTAAATGCGCATTTGGAGTTGGGTCTGGTAAGTTCTTGGGATACCTGATGACCAGAAGGGGCATTGAGGCCAGCCCGGATCAGATCAAGGCCATTTTGGAGTTGAAGAGCCCGACGTCGGCAAAACAGGTGCAAATGCTAATTGGAAGGGCCACAACCCTGAATAGGTTCATCAACAGAAGCTTAGACAAATGCAAACCTTTTTCTAACTTAGTAAAGAAAGCCACAGACTTCTTATGGACCGAGGAGTGCGAAGCCGTCTTGGCCGACTTGAAGAAGTACTTAACCACGGCTCCAGTTCTCTCAAATCCAGAACCTAGAGAGGAGTTGTTTTTGTACTTAGCAGTTTCAGAACACACAGTAAGCACAGTGGTAATCTGAGAAGAAAAAAGGGAACAAAGGGCTGTTTACTATGTAAGCAAAACCCTGACCGATGCAAAAACGAGGTATCTACCCTTAGAGAAATTGGCACTGGCTTTAGTGATGGCTTCAAAGAAGCTGAACCATTACTTCCAGGCCCATAAAATTGTGGTGCTAACTGAACACCCCTTGAAGTCCTTGCTGCAACAAGGAGACCTGACAGAAAGAATAGCCAGATGGGCAGTTGCCTTGGGCCAGTATGACCTAGAGTACAGACCCAGAACAGCAATCAAAGGCCAAGTTTTGGCCGACTTCATGGCGGAGTTCACGCTAGAATCCATCAAACATCAGGCTCCGTTGAGCCCAGGTGAACAATTTCCAAACAAGCAAGGAGGAGCCCAGCCAAAGGCGAAAGAACAAAGGAAAGAGGAAAAACTCAGACCCTGCAGCATTTACATCGGCGACTCCTTTCGATTGTTCGTTGATGGGAGTTCAAACTGACAGGGAGCAGGGGCAGGAGTAGTACTGGTCTCTCCAAATGGGCAGATACTAGAACAATCAATTCGTTTGGGGTTCAAGGCCTCAAACAACGAAGCAGAGTATGAAGAACTCATTGCAGGACTAAAACTGGCAGCAGCAGTACAAGCAAATGAGGTAATAGTCTTTTGTGACTCACAACTTATAGTTAACCAGACAACGGGCGAGTTTGCAGCCCGAGATGAAAGAATGTCGGCCTACGCAAAGGAGGTCATCAGGTTGGCAGCCTTGTTTCAGAACTGCCGACTACTTCAAGTTAGCCGAGATGATAACAGTCACGCCGATGCATTGGCCAACCTAGCTAGTGCAGTACAACCTGGAAAAGTAAGGACAATAATGGTTGACTATTTGTCAGGCCCGAGCATCGAACCACTGACCACAGAGCATGAAGCAATGTGTGTGGACATGGGACCAAGCTGGATGGATGCAATAGCAGCATTCCTAAAAGAAAGAAAACTGCCAGATGATCACAAAGAGGCACACAAGATCAGATTAAAGTCGGCAAGATTCAGTCTAACAGCAGAGGGACATTTCTACAGAAGATCCTTCACTGGACCCCTTTTGAGGTGTGTACATCCTTCACAAGTTGAAGATTTTTTATATGAAATTCATGAAGGAATTTGTGGAAGCCACACTGGGGGCAGATCACTTGCCCATAGGGCCATTACCTAGGGGTATTGGTGGCCCTACATGCAGAAAGATGCAGAAGCCTATGTGAAGAAGTGTGAAAAGTGCCAAAGGTTTGCACCCCTAATACACCAACCAGTAGCAGACCTGAACACAGTATCCAGTCCTTGGCCGTTTGCCCAATGGGGCATGGATCTTGTTGGACAACTCCCGTAAGCAACTGGACAAAGGAAGTACCTGCTGGTGGCAATAGATTACTTCACCAAGTGGATAGAAGCTGAACCCCTTGCCAAGATTCAAGATGTGGATGTGAAGAGCTTCATATGGAAGAACATCATCACCCGGTTTGGGATTCCAAGAGCAATAGTTGTAGACAATAGAACGCAATTTGACAGTAAGCTAATCAAGTGCTTCTGTGCAAAGTTCAAAATCAAGAACTACTTTTCAACCCCAAGCGCTCCCCAAAGCAATGGACCAGCAGAAGCATCCAACAAAGTGATCTTGGATGGGATAAAGAAGAGGCTCCAAGCAGCAAAAGAAAAGTGGGTGGATGAATTGCCTAATGTACTTTGGGCATATCGGACTATGCCGAGAAGATCAACGGGAGAATCCCCCTTTGCCATGGCTTATGGCACAGAAGCAGTCATTCTGCTGGAGGTCGGCATCCCAAGAATCAGAACCCAAGGAGTAGAAAACGGTACTAATGATGTACTCTTAGCCCGAGATCTGGATCTTTTAGAAGAAAGAAGGGAGAGAGCTGTAATACAGCTCGCAGCATACCAGTTGCAGCTTGCCAGAGCTTATAATAAGAAGGTCAACCCAAGGGAGTTTCAAATCGGTGAGCTCGTCTTGAGAAAAGTCGTCGGCAACAAAAAAGATCCCAGAGAGGAGAAGCTTGGCCCAAATTGGGAAGGACCCTATAGAATCATCTCGGTACTGGGCAATGGGGCATATCGACTTCAAGATAATGAGGGCAAAGAATTGCCAAGGCCTTGGAACACTTGCAATTTGAAATTTTTCTATCATTAGAATTTTTTGTTCTTTTGTCATTTGCCGAAGTAAATAAATAAAGTTTTAGCTTGTTTATACACTTGTGACTGATAAAAATACATAACGTTGTTTCTAGAATATATGTATAATGAGAACCCAAGTGGAACTTAGGTTTACATTAGGGGGCAGATAGAAGAAAAATGGTTTTAAAACTTGTTGAAACTTGAGAAAAGTTTACAAGTTGAAGTTAAACCGAAATCATGTTTAACACTTGTTGAAACTTGAGAAAAGTTTACAAGTTGAAGTTAAACCGAGATCATGTTTAATACTTGTTGAAACTTGAGAAAAGTTTACAAGTTAAAGTTAAACCGAGATCATGTTTAACACTTGTTGAAACTTGAGAAAAGTTTACAAATTGAAGTTAAACTGAGATCATGTTTAACACTTGTTGAAACTTAAGAAAAGTTTACAAGTTGAAGTTAAACCGAGATTATGTTTAACACTTGTTGAAACTTGAGAAAAGTTTACAAGTGGAAGTTAAACTAAGATTATGTTTAAACTTAAGAAAAGTTTACAAGTTGAAGACTAAGGTTAAACATTTGTTGAAATTTTATGAAAAAATTTACAAGGAGAAACCAAGGTTATGCCAAGAAAGGTACTTTTGTACTTACCGAGGTAAATCATCAGTTTGTATAACCGAGGTGTGTCACCTCGAGAAGGTTGCACAAGGATTGAAGTGTATATTAAAGATATGCAAAATATTCTAAGCATAGAATCATGCAAAAGCAGTAAAGAGAAGACAAAGATACAAACATTCAGAGAAGGAAAGTTGTATTAACATTCAAAAGAGGGCACGTCGGCCAAAACTTACTAATTTTTCCAAAAAAGAGAAGAACACAAGTACAAAATACAAAGGAAAAACATATCAAAGTAAAGACTCTTCGGCAACAACAGATGGTTGGGTCTGAAATTCGGATGACTGCTGGGAAGACACCTTGGCAGCCTTTTCCGCCGCAAGTTCGGCATCAATTTCTTGAAGGGTTTCATCAAGGCTCTTGTCAGCAAGGGTCACGTCGGCTGATGCCTTCTCCGCTGTAGCATCTTTTGGAACTTCCTCACCCTCCTCATCTTGAGTCAAGTCCAGGACTTGCTCATTTAGAGAAGGGGACTTGGTCCCAGCAGCCTCCTTTGATTTCCTCACCAAGGTCTCCTCCTCAGACTCAAATTCGTCATTGGATTGACTTGGAGTTGGAGGGAATGGAAGAGGAATGACGTCGGCGTTCCTGAGGGATGAGTCCTCGGGGACTTCAAATTTTTTAGAAGAGACATCCAACCAAGGGTAAAACCCTTGTTGCATGCCTACTTCACTTGCTTTTCATAGTCCGCCGTGACATCGGCCACCCCCTCATTGTAGCCCTTCTCATCGGTCGCCTTGAGCTTGGCGTCCTTCGTAGCCAAGGCTTTTTGCAATTCTTTTTGGGCCTGGGCCATTTTCTCCTCGACCTCATTCTTTTTGGCCTCAAGAACCTTCTTGATGGCCTCAATGGACTCCGACTTTTCTTCAGCGTCATTTTGAGCTTTGATAGCAGGCTCGGCTTGATCCTCCAAGGTCTTCATCTTTGATTACAAGTTTTTATTAGTCTTTTGCAGACTAGCAACCTCCCTCTTCTTGTCGGTCAGCTCCTGCCAATTCTCAAAGGCTTGCACTGAAAATGAATGAGCATGTTGGATGCCCTGAAAGTGAACAGAAATTATTAGAAAATATTATAAGTGTGAAATGAAGAGAAGGAAAGAGAAATTACCAAATAAAGAGACTTACCTGAACAGAGTGCTGGAGCATCAGAGCATAGTTCTCATATTCGCTCATATCGGCGTTTCGGTCGAAATCGCCGGGAAGGAGCAGGGCGGTACTAAGGGCGACGGCGACATTAATGTCATCAGCACTGTCGCTAGCCCTAACTGGCTTGTCCTCCAGTACGATTTTGGGGGCCCCGAGGTGGTTGCAAGGAATGACCTCGGCCTTTTTGATCTAGTGGATTCGGATGGTTGTGTTTCAGCAGACCTCTTCTCGGGGATGGAGGTGGTTTTCTCACTTGAAGCCAATTTCGAAATTGGTAAAGTATCCTCAGTATCAACCTGAGTCACCTTTGCTTTTGGCTGAGCCTTCTTTATTCTTTTCAGCTTCGGAGGGGGCTGGGATTGCGCTGGTGGAGCGTCAATGGTTGATGGGATGCTGACTAAGAGATCTTTGGTAACTGCTTTTTGGCGACCCATCTCGGCAAAAAAAATAGTTCGTCACCGACGTTGGCACTGGGATATTGGGATCAGATAAGGAGCCGAGGTTGACGGCTGCTTGGCTGGATCAAAAGTTGATCCTTGATCTTGCCGAGATGTGGAGGCAACTTGGGGAGTTGTGGTGGAAGGAGGAGACAGACTCTTCTTCTTCTTTTTCTTGGGGATGTCGGGAAGAGTTGACTTGTACGTAGAAATGAAATTAAGTAGAAGAGGGCCCTTCCGTTTGTGGACTGGCAGATCCAAAAGTTTCCTCAAGTCTTTGTAGGGAAAGAAAGACTGATGGAAGCCCTTTGGTGGCTAAGGGAGAGCTGCAAGAAAAACAGACGTTAGAAACAAATGAAGTATTGAAGACTTTAAAAACAAGTTAGTATGAACACAGGGCTCTTACCATTGCCCTCTACAAAAACTGATCGAGGAAGAGGGTAGAGATGGAGGTCCTCGTTTGGAGCAAACTCCTAGTTCCCCGAGGTAATGAAATAGTCATCCCCAGCTCCCTTGTTGGAGTCAGGAAGGTCGGCAACAATTTTGTACTCTGTGGACCTCGGCTTAAGGTAGTAAACGTAGCCCATATCTTTTTTGAGGCCACACATGGTGTAGCAGTATTGGATATCAGCTAAGGTAATCCTAGCGTTTTCTTGTTTGGCTACGGCTATGATACCATTAATAACTCGATAGGAATTGATGGCAAGTTGCATCGGATTCAACTTATAGTAGTGAAGTATCTCACGAAAAAGGATGTTGAGTGGGAGCCGAAGTCCGCACTCAATGAAGGCTATCACAGGGAAGGGCATAGAATCAGTTGTAGGCATGATGGAGTCATCCTCCCCAGCCAACCTCAGATGGACGTCGGCCGGGATGTCAAACTCACGCCTAAAGTGATCTAACATGGTCGGGATGTCTGCCCTATGCTTCCACATACCCATAACGTCGGCTTCACTTAGAGGAGTTGGATTTCAAAAGGAAGGAGTTTTTGGAGGGTTTTAGGGACCTCGGCTAAAGTCTAAGAATACACAGAATCTGTGGGGAATCGTTTCAGTTTTTTCTAAAATAGGTTTTACAAACAAATCCCAGACCTAAAACTATGGAGATGAAGATTGAAGGCACGAATCTGGAAAACAGAAATAGGTAATGCGATTCAGAGTCAAGAACAGTGAAGGAACATCAAGAAACACAAGAAAGGTGTAACATGCTAAGAACAGTAGCAAAAGTGCAGAAAAATTGTGAGCAGTACGTATATTCAAGACATAAGCAAGAGCGAAGTCGTGAAATAATCACATTCAGATATATGATTCACAAATCGAATGTTTGAACAAAGCAGTAGTGGCAACGAGTAATGAAGAGCATCAAAAACTGAAATTAGGAGAAACAGTAAACTCACCGAAGAAAAGAAGCCGGTGTTGAGTTCGCCGAAGTCAGACGAACGGCAGCTACAGAAAAGATTAGCAAGAACCTTGCCGGAGGAGGTGGACGGAGCAAGTTGCAGAGCTTTAGAAGCTTGAACAATGGAGGATTTGGAAAAAAAAAAGCTAGAGAGAGAGAAAGCCTCAGAAACGATGGAGAAAAGTGAAAAAATAAGGAAAGGGGGAAAAAGTTTTGTTAAAACTTGAAACGGCAGCAAAAATAGAATTAATGAACCTAGAACGACGAATCTTTCAGATGGCGCACGCAAGCAGAATTCGACTTACAAGCGCGTAACAAGTACGATCCAGTAAGGGGAAGGCACGTGGTTTAAACGGTTGAGTTATTATGTATAACAGCTCATACACGTGAAGAAGCTCTTGGAATTCTTGATCTCTAAGAAGACATGTCAACCTATAATAATGATCTTGGCTGAAGCCGATGTGCTGGCAGGAAGTACCGATATAGGTTCCATCACCTCAGAATGTCGAGGTAATAGAACCTAGGGGGCAGTTGTGGGGATATATTTTCTGAGTACCAATACGTGGCCAAGGTGACGCCGACATGTCAGCCGAGGTGCCACGTGTCCTGGTCATGACGCCGAGGTGATCTCGGCAAGGCTGAGGTTATCTCCGAAGATGTCAGAATCTGAGATAAGCGGATAGAGCACAAGAGTTCTAGAATGATGAGGGGACTCAGCCTAGATAAGGATAAAGCTCTTAGGGAGTTTATCTCTATCTATTAAAGAGTCCTGGATAAGTACTGAGCTAAAGTCCATTGAAGTTAGGCTTCTGTTGGGACAATGATTGAGTTAACTATAAAAGAAAGGCACCCCCGATGGGTCTAAGGTACACAATTTATATTCAGAACTGTGAGTTTAGCACTATTGATTATCTTTGAGAGATTTACTGACTTGATCGTCGGAGTGCCCCCGGAATCCGAACCACCACCGGAATCCTCTCTTTCTGTTGCAGGTCAGCCAGGTGTCATCTATTCTGGCAGTACTCTCCAGCTGATTACTGAGTTGGCAGTGTGGCCAGAAAATCACTCACACACCCAATATAAGTTTAGTCATATAGTGATGATAAGATATTGACAATTTGTTATGAAATTAGTAATTTTTGCGCTGGGAGGAATTTGAGGAAATTTTTATTTTGGGTAAATTACAAATACACCGCTGAGGTTTACTTAAAATACAGATTGCTCCTTGTGATTTGAAAAATTACAAATACCCCTTTATTAGAATTTTTTTATTTAACAGAATTAACTAAAAAAATGAAATTCATAATTGCTATCATATATAATAATAAAATTACCTAAATTATTAATTCAAACATATTTTTAACATCATTAAAAATTGTTAATTGACTTGATGATTTATTAATAAAGGGGGCGATTTATTATAAAATTAGAAATCTCAGGAGGTGGAATATAATTTTCAAAATCATAGGGGGGGCGATTCGTATTTTAATCAAATCTTAAGAGGTATATTTGTAATTTACCCTCTTATTTTTAACTCTCAAACTATCACTCAAAAATCAATTAATGTGGCATTGAAACTTGATTTCAAATTTCATTTTACATTATCTCCCAAATTATTATCAAAATATCAATTAGACCCCTTAATATATAAAATAAGCTCTATTAATAGTTTTCATTTAAAAAATGAGAAAAATTAATTTAAATATTAAAATTTACAAAAAAAATATTTAATTTAAGCCTCAAATTCCTCGAATCGATCATGAGAATTGAGTCCGAAATTCTAAGTCCACTCTCTCTCTTCCAAATTGAGTCCAAAACTCTGAGTCCACCTTGCGAAATTTATTTTTTTACAAGAATGATATTCTAAAAGTGTTCTTGTGGCTCGACATCGAAGGCACTGGCGACATCTTTCTCCTTAACTCATAGTTTTTTCATATTTTGAAGTGGTTGTAAACCTCTTTTCCATCCAATCACCAATCTATCTATTGTATTGTATGGATGTCACCATATACCTGTAGACGCCTCATTTTTTACTGCCCTTACAACTTGCGCGCCACTGAGTGATCACCCGATGATTAATTTGTGTATGCTTGTCAAATGCTCGAATTTCTCAGTAAGAAGCCTCAGCTTTGAGCCTAAAAAACATGCCAACTTTGCACCATTTTTTTTTAGACCAAAATAGTAGCTTTTCAAGCCTGACCATCTGAGACCTGCAGGCCCACTGGTGGCCGGCCGACCACTAATGGTGTACGACCAGCCACTATTAGTGGCCTGCTAGCCACTTATGCAAAACCAGATATTTTTGGCCAACTATCTCCACAGATGTATGCACCATACTAACTGTTTTTGTTTGGATATTTCCGAGAGTCTTTTATATATTTCTATATATAGATGACCCTCTTTTATGATGTAGGGTTAGAAAAATTTTGTGGAGCAAAAGTTTGAAAAGTATTTCTCTCTCTACATTTCTTTCTCTCTCTTGCAACTTACATACTCTTCACCTAAACTCTCTAAACCAAACTTGGAGGGTTCTTTGCTGAGCTGTTTAAACTTGCATCTTAGCTTTTGAGGGTGTGAATTGGTGGTTTATAATTCAAAAAGGATACTCCTTTTCAAGAGGTATAATTCCTAGCTTTGTTTCCCTTATTTATCTGCTGTATTTATTGCTGTTTTTGAGCTTTTTTTCACATGTATTTTTGGGTTGAAACTTGTGGTTTAAAGCCATTAAAGGTGGAGGGATGGACCACCCTTCTTTGAAGCTTGCTTCCTAGGCTTTTTGCCCTTATGTTTCCCTTCCTTTCATCAAATTTTTTTGAACTTTTTACCACTGAATTTCAAAGTTTTTTAGAGGCTAAAAATCATGTTTTGAAGTCCCAAAAATGGAGGGGTTAGCCAGCCCTCCCTTGGCTTGTTTACTAGCTTAAATTCTTCATTATTGTAGCCTACTCCTTTAGCTCTTTCGACTTTAATTCCAACACTGTTTTAGCCTATTTTAGGACAGTTTTAAGTTGTTCATGTCATTCATGCTTTGTTTGATAGGCTTGTAGTGTAATGGTTTTCATAGGTTTGGTGTTTTAGGCCTTAGACACCAACCTATTTTGGTTGATAGCATTTATTTAGTGTTTTCCATAATTGTGATCATCTTTAATCACCTTTGTATCTCTCTCATTTATTGGCTTTTCATTGCCTTGAGAGTTGTTTCAACCGATTGGTTGTTTAAGCTTGAGATAGAGATCATTGTACTTAATGGTTTAATCTCCTCAGAGATTCATTACCAACGGCATGACATCTCCCTCATGCCCGAAACAACCCTTTGTTTGATATTTCTCTCCATTAGTGGACTCAATCTTCATTATTGGACTTAATTGACTAATGAATGGAAGGTAATTAAAATGGAGTAATAAAATTGGGACTATAATGGAATGAGATGATAATATGGTTTGTGGTTCAACTGGACATTAGTTGAACCCATTGAGTCTTAGGCCATTTCACTCTTATTAGTGATGATAATGGTTTGAGAGTCAAATGTCAATCGCTTCCCTTAATCTATCTCATGATAGGGAGGAGGTTTTGTTAGTCATTTGGTTTCCCTTATTGAGATTTTGTCCAATCGAGCCATAGACCATCATGCGATAACTTTGCAATTATTGATGATTTGAGACTTGGTTCTACCCATCCTTTGAGTAATTTCATGATAGGGAGAGGTAGAGAGGATGAATATCCCCTGGAAACACTCTGTTTTTGCTGTGTTCATTTTCTGTTACATCAAGGCCATATTTACATTAGTGGCCTATCGGCCACTATTTGCAGCTGGTCGTACACTACTTCTGGCTGGCCAGCCACTTTTGTGTCAGTAAGCAGTGTTGTTTTCTTGCAAGGCAGAGCAGAAGCAGAGGCAAAACAGGAACTTTTTCTGCAAGCAGAACAATCTTGGTGGCAAAACAGAAGTGTTTCCGGGACGATGTTCGCATTGGCATGCATGGTTCACTACCCCGATCGAGTTCAATTAGTTGTTAATTTGTTAATTAAATTAGTTGATCCTAGGTGTAATAATTAGTGAATTCTCAATTGTAACTAATTAGTTAGTGTAATTAATTAGTTAATTTCAATTTGTAATAGTTAGCTTACGTAGTTAGTTTATTTCATTTGATTTTTAATAGCTGGTTAATTAGCTTAACTAGGCTATTTATTTGGACCCTCCTGTGCGAGGGCAAACTTGTAATAATGTGTATGTCTTCCAACCCCACGTCTTTCTCCCTTTTATTTACCTACTTATGATGAATAGTTTAGAGCATCACATTTCGTTTAGCATTTTCCATGATTTGCATCAATGTGTCTTGCATGCATTAGGCTCGTTCCATCATGCTAGCAAGCATTGTCGTTTAAATACTTCTTTGAAAACATGCTTAAACCGCATACTATTAAATTGATTCATATGCCATATTTATAGCCGAGCTTATTAATTGCATATCGCATGTGGATCATTAGGCATATTTCATTAGTTAGGACCATGCAGTTTTGTAACTATTTTCTCTCTTTTTGCTCTCCTCGGGAATTGGGTAAGCTTTACTGCTTTAGCATATCAAATAAGTGTGATTGTTGCCATGTCGAGCATGATTACCATGAGGCTAAATGCTTAAGTGCTATATTTGTTTGAATGCCTGTGGATGAATGCTAAATTGCTTAAATTGGGATAATTTGAGTAATGTACATATGAGATCACTTTTTTAAGTGATACGTATTCAAACCTTTTTTTTCAACACAAACAAGAAATCAAAGTGTTCCATTTTTTGCAAATTAGTCTATACTTGTGTATGCGTCACATAGTAATGCTAGCCTAAATAATCGGAATAAGAGCATATAATGTAAATAAGATTCACATCATGATTAGTAGAGGCTAATCTTTGATTGGGCAAGCGGGGGTGCGCAAATCATGATCTTTCCCTCTCGTACCTAAGTTCCCGAGTCGAGACACTTTGGTAATGACAGATAAGTGGCCTTTGGCACGAGTCTCGAATTTTCTAAATTTTTCAAAAATATTTAGGTGGCGACTCTGTAATCTAGCAAAGCAGTCCATTTTTGGCATTTTTGATTCAAAATCGATTTTCCAAAAGATGCGCCGGATTTGGACTATTTTGTGTTTATTTATTTCACATTGGACTTGTGAGATCAGATTCAGAACCATGGGAGTCCGAACTGTAGGGCTATCGTATCCGAAAAGAGCACGAAAAGCAAGCTACAGTTTCTGGCGACTTTGCTGGGGATTTAGAGAACTTGATTCGAAGTTTATGATGTGAAATTTTATCTACAAATATATGTTTTTTTGCATTGTATTTGCATTGGTGCACTTAAGTCATTATGTTTTTCATCTGCTATTCTTGGACGGTTTGCCAGAGGCTTGCCCAAAAGGCTGACCGGTCGTGGGCTCTGCCATGTTAGGAACACAACCCTTGGATATGGGCTATCGTTGTACCGTTTGATCCTCCTTTCACTTCTCGGTGTTAGGTGTAAGAGGTATATTAAGTAATCTTGCTGAGGTACCCCTTTGACCAATCGGCCTAGTTGCATATAGAAAAGCCATAAAGACTGTTCCAAACTAGGACAGGACGCTCACCCGAATGCAGGATTGTGTGAAACCGCTTGATTGAAATAGTGAACCCTAGTTCATGATAAAAACTAGGACAGGATAACCCTCACCCTTCATAGGGGTGTTTTGGCTCTTTCTTAACTGGTATATGCTTTATAGTGAAACTGTGGAGGAGTGTGCATATCAGTGGTACAGTTGGTATCTGTTTCGGGGGCAGAATTCAGTGTGGAGTACAGGCCTACAGCTTTAATCATGTCTGTGTTGATAACATCTTAGTTGAGGTGTTGTGTGATTTCTGAGTATTGCTCTTTTGCTTTATTTCTTTTGCTAGGTAGTTTAAAACCATAGCTTCAGAAAGTTCGGATATCTCCCATGTACTCTGGACCCGAGTCGGAAGACTTTGCAAAGTCGAGGATCTTGTTCAGGGACAAACCATGTTTACATCACTCTCACCAGTTACAAGACGGAGGAGAATCAAACAGAGTTCACCAGTCCAATTCTAATAGCAATCACCTCTTGGCTCGCTTGTGTTTAGTTCGGTCCAAGAGCAGTCAGCTACTTCCAATTCAGCTCAAGAGAGGTCACCCATTCCAATGACATAGTATCCTTCAGCCAATATGGAGGAATTAATACTCTAGTTGTAGCAAACAGTGGAAGCACTACAGCAGGATGCGGCTCGTCAGGCCGAGGTCATAACCAGGCCACAACAGCAGCCACCGCAGCCGACCGTGGCCTCTGTATCCCGTGTATCCACTACAGCTATCCCAACACCCGGAGCCACTGCTAATATTGCCAATTTTCAAGAAAATCAGGGTAATCTAGCAGAACCTATCTCGGCACAAGCTTTCAAAGCCTCGGTTTATAAGACCGAGGCACCATTCGAGTTCAAGGTTGACCCAACTGCAATCAAGGTCAACAAACTGGAAAAATTATTTAAATGAGCACAATGGGTTAACTTCATCCCAGACATAGAGGATGGATACATTAATTTTGCAGTTACATTGCCAGATTGGTTTAAGATGTCGTACATTGATCGTTTTGACGGTTCTAGGGATCCAATTGTTCATTTGCGACTGTTTTCTAATATCTTGTGGCCGATGGGCTTAACCAGACTACAAAAGCTGCCTCTCTTTGGTCACACCATGTCAGGCATAGTGGCCATTTGGTATGCTAAGTTAGAAGATTCTGTCAAACAGAATTGGGAGGAGATGGTCGAAGCCTTCATTGCTCAATACTCTTACAATATGCAGATTAAGGTCACAACTCATGATCTTGAGGTAATCCGTCAGGAGCCGAAGGACGGTTTCTCTGAGTTTGTGACAAGATGGAGGGCCAAAGCCTCGATGATGACCACTCAACCTTCAGAAAAGGATCAGATAAGAATGGTCGTCCGAGATTTTCATGGCAAGTTGATGCAGAAGATGACTGTTCTACCTCTATTTACATTTACAGAACTTCATGAAATGGGAGTGCAAATTGAAAATGCCATGAAACAAGGGCTTATTACAGATGAGAAGGAGTCGACCAAGAGGCCATTTGTTCGCAGTTTCAATGCTGCCAATGGTAGCACAGTTGCGAGGCCATCGGATGTAAGTGTTGTCACCGCAACCAAGACCGCCAACCCCTTCGCCAACACATGCTCACAAACATTATCCAACCCTGCCCGACCTTAAAGGACTTTTAACCAACTGTACATGACTCTGTCCAAAGCTATGCAGGTGCTGGTTAAGAAAGGGCACCTAAAACCCTTAGAACCTCGCCCATTGCCCTGACCCCCTTCCACCCAAACACAACCCTGCAAAATACTGTGTGTTTCACCAACAGCATGGTCAAGACACTGACTAGTGCTTCCGATTGCGTCATGAGATTTAGGATCTCATTGACAACTAGGTGATCGCTCCACTTCAAAAACCAAATGTAGCCACAAATCCATTCCCAGTCCATAATCAAGTCCCCCTACCTAGAAATCTTAACTTGATCCATACACTGGCCACCGTATATAATCCCAGCGTATATATTACCCCCTCCCATCTACCGAAACCAATGCTATTCATTCTTGAGGGCACAGATCTGTGCATGATAAACGCATTTAAGCCATAACCTGAGCCTCACAATGTAGTGACAATACTCGTGGTAAAGGAAGGTTTAGTCTTAGAGGGAGATACTAGTCTGTTGTTAGCGTGTCCTAGGGCCTTATCTGAGCGGGTGTATGACTCGAGTTGTTATATCATGCCAACCAATCAAACTAGACCTGAAGTGGTGCTACCAACCTCGGTAGGCATTAATTTGGTCAGGGAGGATGGCTTGAACCAAGGGTTGGATGATTTGGCAGATCTTGAAGAAGATATAGACAACCTGCAGTTCTTTGACGAGCATGATTAGGGAGATGTATAGATTGGGTGATTCGACCTGAACGGATCAACTGATAACACTGGATGGTTGAGTGATGAGCCAGACAAAGAAGAAGAAACTGGGTAAAACCAGATGGGAAAGAAGCGGAGGTAGCTGTAGTGGTTGGAAAGGCTAATGAGAAAGGAAAATTGCCAGAGGATACGTATGCAGGAAACCCAAGTCAAAAAGAGGGGTTGTGAACACCATAGACACTGCACATGAAGCTGCATTGAGGTAGTTTGAGAAAGAAAGAGTTGAGGACAGTTAGAGAAATGCAACCATGTGTTGCCTTGGTGGGAGCACTTATACTGTGAAGATGATTCAAGTGGAGCCGGATAACTGTTTGTCAGCAGATGACAGCGAGTGGTGGGATGACAATTATTTGTGATTGGGCCATACTGACGAAGATTAGGAAGGCTGCCTCCCAAATAATACATGGTATGCTGAGAAAATAGACCATCTTACCCGCAGTGGATGGTATTTTAAGTCGCCACACCTAGATCAAGCAGAGGCATCTGGAAAGGACAAAGAGCTTAAGAAACAGAAGAAGAAGCAACTAGAAGAAGAATCAGTGCTGAAACAGCTCAAGAAAATCCAAGTTGACATCTTTATCTAGGGTCTTCTTATGGCCTCATGGGTGCACCGGCAGGTAGTATTGTCGGCAATGGACAAAGCCAAATTATCCATTGATACTACGCCCGAGCAACTTGTGGGCTTGGTCTTTCCAGGTGGTGCCAAGCCAATGCTCACTTTCTCGGATAAAGAGCTGCCACCGAAAGAGTTGGCTCACAACAAGCCGTTATACATTTCTGTGGAATGTAGGGAGAAGTGAGTACCAGTGGTGTTAGTAGATATTGGCTCTGCCATTAACGTCTGCCTATCTTGTACCACCTATGCAATTGGCCTTAAACCGGCAAACTTTGTTCCAACAGCCCAGGTGATACGGGCATATGATAATACAAGCCTAGAGGTCATGGGCAAGGTGAAAGCACGAGTCCAGGTGGGCCCAACTAAGCAAGAGATTGAGTTTCACGTCATGGATGTACCAGCTACCTTTAATCTGCTGCTAGGGAGGCCTTGGTTACATCACGTGAAGGTTGTGTCCTCCATCCTTCATCAAATGTTGAAGTATCCTCATGGGAGAGGAGTAGCAATTGTTTTTGGGAACTCATCTATCCATCCACCTCTGGAGGTGGCTACTCCAGTGTTAGAGATCAATCATGGCGATGGAGATGTGTTCCTCTCGGGATTCACTTTGGCTGAAGCCCAAATAGTGCAGACAATTCTAGCCATGGACGAAGGCATGTATGTCAGTGCTTAGTCTATCTACTTCATGAACAAGCTGTGGCATGTTCCAGGAATGGGGCTCGGAAAGAGTGGGCAGAAAGGTGTTGCAGCATTAACAAAGGTGCCACACAACCCGCATGCCTTTGGATTGGGTTATATACTAACCAAGGAGGACTGGATAAAAAAGGGAGAAGAAATGAGGGGTAGAGCCAAGGCCAAAATAGTTAGAAAACCTTATGAGCTCGTCCACAGGCCAATCCGGGGTACGCTCAATGGCCGTTTGTTCAAGAGGGAGAAGATTTCCCCTTTTGCGGCTTTCCCTAACATTAAGTAAATTCCTCAAAAAAGGGTATCCCCGGATTTGAGATTTTCTTTGATCTGCATCTGCAGGATAGTGATGAGTAAAGGGCTAAACCAAACAACAAAGTTAGCCAAAGCATGGAACATGACTCAGACAGTAGCGAGGATGAAATAAGGGAAGCACTGGCCAATCTCAAAGCAGATCCTGCGGCTAACCTGGAGAACTTGGGGGATAACTTTACTATCTCCATGATCGGGGAAGGACTGGGCATGGACCCAATCTCTGGAATCTTGGATGTATCAAGGGCACTGTATCTTACTTGGTAGCTGGAGGAGGGTTATCTTTCCAGTTCCGAATCAGGTGATGAGCCAGAATCTGATTCCACTGAGTCTGTGGAGTTGGAACCAGATTCAAGTCAGTCTGGAAAGTCTGAGTCTTGTACTTCTGGGAGTGGTAACTCAAATACCAAAGTTCTGTCTAGGTCTTTATTCAGCTTTTCTTTTGAGCCTGTAACCGAAGATCTAGACCTTTTGAATGAAAACGCTGCAGACTCTGTGTACTTTTTTGTGCCGCTGGTTTATTATATTGACCAAGATTTTCAGAATTTTAATGGAAACGAAGAGGAAGAAATTCCTTTGACTTTGAAAAACTTGATTAATCGAGAGGAGGACAGGTTTGTAAAGCCTTGTTTTGCTGAAATCATTACCATTAATGTGGGTACTGAGAAGGATCCACGCTTGGTCCAGATCGGGTTCATGTTGTCTTTGGAGGAATGCGAGCATTTAATCGCTTTATTAAAAGATTTCAAAGATATTTTCGCCTGGTCCTACAAAGACATGCCTGGAATTGATCCTGAGATTATATAGCACCAGATCCCTCTCTACCCTAAGGGCCGACCAATCAAGCAGAAGCTGCGCAAAATTTGTTCGGATTGGGCACTGAAAATCAAAGAAGAGGTCACCAAGCAAATTGATGCAGGATTCTTGTTAGTATCCGAGTATCTGACCTGGTTAGCCAATATCGTTCCAGTGCCAAAGAAGGATGGCAGAATTTGAGTTTGTGTTGACTTTCGGAATTTGAACAGAGCCAGCCCAAAGGATGACTTCCCATTGCTACACATTGATGAGTTGGTGGACTTCACAACGGGCCATGCATTGCTATCATTTATGGATGGGTTTTTCGGGTATAACCAGATTCTGATGGCACCCAAGGATAGAGAAAAGATGGTATTCACCACTTCGTGGGGCATCTATTGCTACCGAGTCATGCCGTTTGGGTTGAAAAATGGTGAGGTTACCTATCAAAGAGCTGCAACCACCATTCTGCATGACATGATCCACAAAAAGGTTGAGGTGTATGTGGACAACATGATTGTCAAGTCCAAAGAGCGAGAAGGCCACTACATTGCGCTGGAGAAATTCTTTCAACGGATCAGAGAATACAGATTGAGATTGAACCCGCAAAAATGCACCTTCAGCGTAACGACATGAAAAATACTGGGCTTTCTGATCACGTAGAGAGAAATTGAAGTAAATTCTTCCAAAATCAAGGCCATCTTAGAAATACCACCACCAAGGACTGAAAAGGAGGTGCGTGGCTTTTTGGGTAAAATGCAATTCATAAGACGGTTTATCTCCAAATTAACCTTGACTTGTGAATCACTATTTGGTCTCTTTAAGAAAAGGAATAAATTTTGATGGGTTGATCGATGTTAGTTTGCCTTTGAGCAGGTCAAGCAGTTCCTCCATAACCCACCTATGTATCGTCACCAGAGTCGGGGAAGCCTCTGATTTTGTACTTGTCAGTGACCGAGTCAACCAAGGGGTGCATGCTAGCTCAAGAATCTGAAAATAAGGTGGAGAAGGCCATCTATTACTTGAGCAAAACGATGCTAGACTACGAGACCTGCTACACTCCCTTAGAAAAAGCTTGTTTTGCCTTGGTATGGGCTACCAGGAAATTGAGGCACTACTTGTTAGCTTACTCTATAATCTTGGTTTCGAGATTAGATTCCATCAAATATCTTCTTAAGAAACCAATGCTTACGGGTAGACTGGCTCGTTGGTGGCTTCTTTTCTTTGAATTTGATCTCAAGTATGTTATATGCAAGTCAGTGAAAGGGAGAGTGGTAGCGGAATTCCTGGCGGATCACCCAGTAAAAGGGGATGAGGTAGTGGAATACTTGTTCCCAGATGAAGATGTTTTGCAAGTGGAAAAGGAAACGTGGACGATGTATTTTGACGCAATGTCTAATCAGTACGGTTACGAGATTGGTGTGTTGTTGATAGCACCTGATGATTCCCATATACCCTTAGCCTTCAAATTCCGATTCAAAGTGTACAGCAATGAAGCAAAATATGAAACGTGTATTGCTGGTTTGGATGCTACCCTAGAACTAGGGGCAATAAGGTTGGATGTTATCAGAGATTCGAACTTGGTTGTTTCTCAAGCAAATGGAAACTGGAGAGTCAACGAAGAGAACATGAAGGTTTACTATCAGGCCCTGGATATGCTGATTCTGAGGTTTGAAAAATTGACATTCACACACCTGCTTAGAGAGAACAACCAGTTCGCTGATGCTTTGGCAACTCCATCTTCCATGTTAGACATCTCGCTTGGAGTCAAAATGTGTTCGATCATCAATGAGCAGAAATATACGCCGGCCTATGAAACCATCGCCGTGATAGAAGAGGTTCAGGACAAAAACCCTTAGTATTATGATATTTGGAATTTCCTAGAAAATGAGACATATCCACCAGGGGAAAATTCCAAAGACAAACGAGGAATATGGCGTCTGGCCGTCCAGTTCATCATCTGTGAGGGAAAACTATATAAAAGAGGCTATCTGGGAATGTGCAAGCTGTGTGTTGAAGAAGAGGAATCGAAGCACCTCATGGAAGCCATCCATGAGGGAGAGTGTGGAGCGCATATGAACGGTGTGATGTTAGCCCGGAAGATCCTCAGACAAGGTTATTCCTGGTCAACTATGGAGGGGGATTGCATTGGTTTTGTAGAGCATGCCAAAAATGTCGAATCCACACCAATCGCATGAATATTCCGCCGTCAAAGCTTTACAACATGACTTCGCCGTGGCCTTTCTCAGTCTAGAGAATTGATGTTATCGGTGTAGTCATGCCAAAGGGGTCAAATGGGCATGAGTTCATTCTGGTAGCTATTGATTATTTTACGAAGTGGGTGAAAGCTCAATCCTATGCCGTGATGAAGGCATCACATGTAGCCAAGTTTATCAAGAATAGCATCATCTGCCGGTATGGATTCCAAATGAAATCATCTCAGATAATAGCTCACAATTCAACAAAGAGGTGGTGGATTGGCTTGAAAAATACAACGTAGCATTTCACAAGTCATCAACTTATAGACCACAGACCAATGAAGCTGTTGAGACCGCCAGCAAGAATATTAAGAACATCTTGCGGAAGATGGTTGAGACCTATAGTGACTGGCCAGATAAACTACCGTTCGCGCTCTGGGGCTACAGAATGTCGATTCGGACATCTGCAGGGACAACTTCCTTTTCTCTCATCTATGGGATGGAGGCCATTCTGTTAATTGAAATTGAAGTACCGTCGCTACGAATTATGGTCGAGTGTCAGATAACAGAGGCAGATTGGCAACAGAGCAGGTTTGAGGAGCTGATATTGTTTGATGAGAGAAGACTAAGGGCATTGTATCATGTTCAGGGCTACCAACGCAGGATTGCTAGGGCTTTTAACAATAAGGTCAAGTCCAGAAATCTCAAGGAATGAGACATGGTACTAAAAGAAAACCGAGTTTCCATCCATGACCCTAGGGGCAAGTTCAGACCCAATTGGACTGGT
This sequence comes from Camellia granthamiana, assembly GCA_036172215.1. Classification (NCBI taxonomy): domain Eukaryota; kingdom Viridiplantae; phylum Streptophyta; class Magnoliopsida; order Ericales; family Theaceae; genus Camellia; species Camellia granthamiana. The sequence goes on along the minus strand of CM069912.1, from coordinate 50,764,871 downwards.
CCTTACATGAGAATAACTACTTTAGCTAACTACTACTTTAGTTAATTACTTTAGCTAATTAATTAGCTAAAGTAGTTAGTTAAAGAAATCTCATGGACCTAGATGGCTTGGAGTTTTCACAGCCGATCAATACGGACAAGTTAAAGAAATACTATCCCTAAGAGGCTCGCTAGGCCGAAAACCCGGAAGGGCGACCTAGGCAAAAGTTAGAGCATGAAAAATTAGAAATAAAGAAAAACTAAGCTCGCAAGGTTGAAAATCCTAAAGGGTGATGTAGCTTGACTTTTTGTGTTCCTTTCGGATACGATAGCCCTACAGTTCAGACTCCCATGGTTTTGAATCTGATCTCACAAGTGCAATGTAAAATAGATAAACATAAAAGAGTTCAAATTCGGCAAATCTTTTGAAAAATTGATTTTGAATCAAAATGCCAAAAATGGACTGTTTTGCCAGATTATAGAGTCGTCACCTAAATATTTTTGAGAAATTTAGAAAACTCGAGACTCGTTCCAAAGGCCACTTATCGGTCAGTACCAAAGTGTCTTGGCTCAGGAACTTAGGTACCAGAGGAGAAGGTCATGAATCGAGCACCCTTCGTTCGCCCGATCAAAGATCGACCTCTACTAATCATGATGTGATTCTTATTTACATTATATGCTCTTGTTCCAATTATTAGGCCAACTTTACTATGTGTTGCACACAAATATAGACTAATTTTCAAAAATTGAAACATTTGATTTCATGTTTGTTTTGAAAAATTGTTTCAAATATGTACCACTTGAAAAAATGATCTCATATGTACATTACTCAAATTATCTCAAGTCAAGCAATTAGCCTTCATCCATAGGCATTCAAGTAGATATAGCACTTAAGCAATTAGCCTCATGGCAAACATGCTAGACATGGCAATAATCACACTCATGCAATTATAAAGCAATAAAAATGCTCACCTAGTACTCCGAGGCGAGCCAAAACAAGCAAAATAATTAGAAAACATGCATGCTCCTAATTAATGCAATATGACTAATGCAACACATGCAAGATTTAATTACCAGACTCGGCTACTAATATTGTTTGTGAATCAATTTGATTGCATGCAGTTTCAACACGTATTCAATGAAGTATTTTAAACGACAATGCTTTGTTAGAATAATGAACCGAGCCTCGATTCATGCAAGACAAGTGGATGCGAACATAGGAAATGCTAAAGGAAACATGATGTTCTAAACTACCTATCATAAGCGAATAAATAAAAGGGAGAAAGACGTGGGGTTGGAAGACATACACATTTTTACAAGTTTGCCCTCGCGCAGGAGGGTCTGAATGAATGCTCTAGCTAATTACTACGAATTAATTAATCTATTACAACCCAAATGAAATAAATTAACTATGCTAGCTAATTATTACAACACCACAAATTAACTAACTACTTTAGCTAATTAATCAAGTACAACACAAAACTAACTAGTTATTCTAACTAAACTAACTAATTAGTTACAAGTCCACTATTTCAAGTACAACATACTACTATTACAACATTATTTTTAACGGATCCTGAGAATCAAGGGATGGTTCATGCATGGATGTGGATTTCCACCCGAAAATACTCTCCGTTTTGCTACTGGAATACTTTCGTTGCACAATCAGGAGATTGCACTGATTTTTCACCTCAGTTTCTGCTATGTTCTGTAGGAAACATCACACTGCCTTATTGGAAAAAAGTGTCCGACAAGCTAGAAGTAGTGGCCTACCGCCCACTAATGTTGGGTTTCTCCTGCTGCAACAGATAACAAACAGAGCATCCTCAGGGGATGTTTGTCCACCCTGTCTCTCTTTATCATCAAACCGCTCAAAGGAGGGGTAGGCTTGATTTGTAAGCCATCAATCGACGCAATTTCATTGCGTGATGACTTATGAACCAAGGGATACAATTTCAATAAATGGTACAATAAAAGACTTTCAAAACCTCCTCCCTATCATGGACTGATCAAGGGAAAGGGTTGACATTGATTCTTGAACCGTTTTCATCACTAACAAGTATGAAACGACTCAAGACTCAATGGGTTCAATTAACGTCCAATTGAACTTGAACCATTTTATTATCTTGTTCCATTTTAACCCCAATTTTAATACTCCATTTTAATTACCTTCCATTCATTAGTCAATTAAGTCCAATAATGAGCTTTAAGTCCACTATTAGAGAGAAATGTCAAACCAAATGTTGTTTTAGGCATGAGAGGGAGATCATGCCGTTGGTAATGAAACCCCAAATGGATTAAACCATTAAGCACAATTCTTCAAGCTTAAACAACACTCAATTTGGAGCAACTCTCAAAACAAAGAGAAAAAACCAAGAAATGAGGAAGGTTGCAGAGATGCTTAAAGGTGAACACAAGTATAGAAAGCAAGAAATAAATGCTATTAACTCAAATAAGTTGGTGGCCAAGGCCTAAACCACCAAGCCTATGGGGACCATTACACTACAAGCATGAAATACAAAGCATAAATGAAACTAACACATAAAAATAGTCGTAAATTAGCTCAAAACAGTGCTGGAATTAAAGCAAAAACAGCTAAAAGAGTAAGCTAAAAACATGGAGCAATTAAGCTACTAAACAAGCACAAGGAGGGGAGGCTACCCCCTCCATTTTTGGGACTTCAAAACATGATTTTTAGCCTCTGGAAAACACTGAAAACCAGTGGTAAAAAGGTCAAACAAAGTTGAGAAAAATGTGGGAAACACAAGGGTAAGAGCCTATGAAACAAGGTTCAAAGAAGGGTAATCCACCCCTCTACCTTTAATGGCTCTAAACCACAAGTCTCAGCCCAAAAATACAGGCAATAAACACCCAAAAACAACAAGAAAAGATGAGAAAGAGCTAGTACAAAAGAACTAGAATGTATACCTCTTAAAGAGAAATGATCCCTTGAATTCCCAAACCACTAATTTCACACTCTCAAGTGCTAAAATGCAAGCTTAAGCACCTCAGCAAAGATCCCTCAAGGTTTGGTTTAGAGAGTCTAGGCAAAGGTTGTGTAAGTTACAAGGGAGAGAGAAAAATGTAGAAAGAGAAATATTTTCCAAAACTTTTGCTCTCCAAAATTTTCTAACCCTAAAAAAATAAGAGGGAGTCATCTATATATAGAAATATATGAGACCACCTCAGAAATATCTATACAGACACTACTCGTATCGTGCATGCACCTGTGGAGACAGTTGGCACAGTTGGCAAAAAGATCCAAAAACTTACACAAGTGGCCGACAAGCCACTAATAGTGGGTGGCAGGAGCCACAAGTGGGTTTGCAGGCATAAGTGTGTAGACACCCCATTTTTGACCGACCTTAAGACTCAGACGTCATCGATTGAGCGCTCGATGATGGTGCATGTTGTGTTCGTTTCGAGTCTCCGGAGTTTTGGCTGAGAGCCTTGCCTCCGGGCCTCTGAACTCTTTTGTGCTTCGGCTCGGTTTGTGAACCGAATCTTGTTTCTCTTCCCAGAGGGAGGGAGAGGTCTTGTAGACCATCTCTTTGTGGTCGTAGACCACTTTTCCTGTTTGGAGACTAGTTTCTGGTTTTTGGAGCCTTTGGCCGCGCGCCTTGTCTCAGGACTGCTTAACGTTCTCCGTTTGACGTGGTTTTTGAACCACACCTTGTTGCCTCTTCTTAGAGGAACACTGTGGTCCGGGAGACCACTTTTGTGGTTGCATACCACTTTTGGCGCTCGTCAGCTAGTTTTTGGGGCTTTCGGCCGCGTGCTTTGCCCCCCGATCTCTCGTCTTGCATCCGTTTTGGTTTGTTTTTGGTACAAACCTTGTTTCCCTTGTTTGGAAGGTGGTACAAGGGTGGGAGACCACTTTTTCTCCTTAGAGACCACTTTTCCTTTTGCCAGCCAGTTTTCTGGTCGGATAACTGGCTTGCTTGGTCTTTGGGCCACATTTTCTGGTCGGCTACCACACCACTAGCTTTATTTCATGCCCTAGACTCTCTCCCACCATGGCCGACCAGTTTTGCTCTGGAAGACCACCTGAAGTGGTCGGCCGACCACTTTAAGTAGCAGGCCGACCACTTCAAGTGGTCAGCTGCTTTTTTACGCCTTTTTGGAGATATTTTCCTCCAGCTGGCACAGCTGGAAGACATTTGGGCTATCCTTCATACACGTGTATGGAGGGATTTTTTTGAGGCTTAGCTTCTCCAAGAAGCTTTGCCTTTTGGTTTCTATAAGAGGGAGGCTCCTCCTCCCTCCTCTAGGTTCAGAAAAAACTCCCTTGAGTTATACATATAGCCTATATCTATACTTCTTCATTTTACTCTTGTTTTGTGTTCAAAAGTGTAGTTTTGTCTTGCTTTTTCACACAAACACACACTCAAACACCATCCTTTTGCTACTGAGGTGCTTAGGAGCTGGTTTTTGTGTTCTTAGATTGCTTTAAGCTTGAAAAAGTTACTGGAGTCGCAGCTTTAAAGAAGGTCTTCAAGGGTGAGTCTTTGACCTTTAAAACCCCCATTTTTGCTAAGCTTTTGGACCCTTTTGCATGCTGTTTTGAGCTTAACTTCTGACTGAAAAAAGTTCTGTATTTAAGTGCTTAAAATAGTTGTTTAAGGTCACTTTTTCGTTTGGGGTGATTTACTCCCTCTTAGGCCTTGTTAGGCCTTGTTTTAAGCCATCCCTTTAGACTCTTGGTGAACCCTTTGCATGACCTTTCTACCACTGAAATAAAGAGGATTTTCAGTGGTGGAAAGGTAGTTTTGGTGTCCTAAATAGGAGAGGGTCATCCCCTCTCCTTGTATTTTGTTTACTTGCTTCATATGCTTCATGTTTGAGCATCTTTGTTAAGCTTTTGTTGGCCATATCTTAGCTTGCATTTGTGGTTATTTTGCTAAGGCATACCACTGTTTTTGCTTGGTTTGGTCACTTCATATATGGTTAATACACTTGTAGTGTAAATCACACAAACTAGCCTTGTATGCTCCATGAAGTAGCATGTCATTCTAGCTTGTTTTCTTTCCATTTTAGCATGTTTTTGGTGATGTTTTAGCATGCCATGACTCTATTTTGGGTGGGTTTGTTGGCCCCTTGCATGCTCCATACACTTGTAGTGTAATTCCATGAAATAGCCTAACATGCATCATGTTGTAACATGTCATTTTAGCATGCTTTTGGCTTAACTTCATGAAGCTTTTGTCCATGTTTTAACATACTTTAGCTTTGATTTTAGTTTTTTTGGCCATGCGTGACTTGCTTTGTATAGCCTTGGTTCAATCTAGCTTGTTAGCTTTGAGCATTCAGTCCACTAGCATGCATTACTTGGACTATTTTAATGATTTGGCATCATTTATTATGTGATTCCAGTCCATGTTTCATGGCCATGCATTCACATTTGTCACTCATTCAATGCGTTGGAGGGTTTGCCCCTTTATGCCTTAACATGAACCATCACGTATGCCTTCATGCCTTAGCTTGCGAGCCATCATTTCAGTGTTTATTTGGGGTTATTATGCCATGATATAACTCTGATTTTTATTGGTTAAGTCATTCCATGCTTGGTCCTAATAGGTGTAGTGTAATCCACCTTATTTGCCTTGTATGCATCATGCCTTATGCCCTCCACGCTAGCTTGTTTTGGCTTCCTTCCATGCATGTTTTAGACTCATTTTAACATATTCTAGAACTGTTTTGGGTTGCCTTGGTCACATGCTTCATGTTTTGTATACTTGTAGTACAAATGCTCTTGCTTGCCTCAAGCTTTGAGTACCATTGCATGCTTCATTTGTGTTGTGTACATGATTTGGCATCACTTAACATGACATTTCAGAGCATTTAGCATTTCCATGTTCCTACCTCAATCATGTTTTAAGTGCTTTTGAGTGTTGTGCATTTGTTGCCTAGTTTATGCCTTAGCTCGTATGCTTGCATGCCTAGGCCTTTGAGCCCTTGTCTCAACATGTTTAGGTCCTTATTTTGACCTACTTGAGCTCTGTCCATGCTTAGTTCATGCATATTTTCCATGTATTGCATGCCTCATGTGTAGTCCTCTTTGCTTGTCTTAAGCTTTAAGGACCATTGCATGCTTTACTTGCTTTGATTAAGTGATTTGGCATCATCTCTTGTCTAATTTCAGTGCCCTTAGTGTTGTTACACTTCCACGCTTTTCACTCTTTAAGTGCTCTTGAGAGTTGCACCTTAGTGCCTTAATTGGTGAGCCAATTAACATGCATGCTTGTATGTGTTTTCGGTGCCTTCATTTTAGCATTATGGCCACTAATTTGGGCATGACTGAGGTCTACCCTTTTGGTTTAAGTCCATTGAGTATGTTTGTTTCATGTTGTTTGCATGCTTGTATTACATTGCATTGTGTATGCCATGCTCATTGCATTGTGTATGCCTTATACTTTGCATTGTGTATGCTTAGGTTACATTATTGCATTGTGCATGCTTATTGACATTTGTATTGTGTATGCCATGTATATTGCATTGAGTATGCCATATTGTTTCACTGCATTAAGTATGCCATCTTACATTGCATTGTGCATGCCATGTGGTCCTTTGCATTGTGCATGCCTAGTTGTCCCTTGCATTGAGCATGCATGTCCATAACATTGCTAAGTTGCCCTTGTAGCATTGCATTGTGCATACATGTGTTAGCATTGTTTGCATGCTATTTGCATTGGTAGTTTGATCATATCACATTGCATTGTGTATGCCATGTAGTAGCATTGTGCATGCCATGTAATGTGTTGCATTGTGTTTGGAATAGGTGTTAGTCCAAACACGAGAAATGAAGGATGTTTCATACTTCAAGTGATGAAACGTGCCTCAATTCTCGGTCGCCGACGCTCTTGATCATACATGATAGAGTTTTAGGCTTTATGTGTTTACTTATGCATTCATTTTACATTGAATTGTGCAACTTCGCCTCTCGGCCATCATGCATTGAAATGCGCGATTGGTGTCCCGAGGGTCGAGAACCACACCCCCTTGAGTTCATGACATGATAGGGAGGGTGGTTGTCAACACATATCTTGCAAATACATTGCCATGCCCTTTCTTGCTCTCTGTTGCAGCAAATTGTAGTTCAGCAGCAACAACTGGCCGGCCAGCCAAAAAAACTAGCTGGCCGACCACTTTTCTGGTTTTTCAACAACCAAAAGTGGTCGGCAGGTGTCTAGAGAGACCAAAAGTGGTCGGCCACCCTTCCACAGGTTTCCCTAGGTGGAGTTTCATCTTTCTGGAGCTTGGTGCAGAGTTCTGAGGACAGATGAAAACAGAGGCAAATCGGGGCATCACATTGGATTTCCGAACGAGGCGACCGGGCTTGCATGCATTCCTCTCCCTCTGAGGCTCCTGATTTACTGCTTTCCTTAGCTGCCATGCTTAGATAGCTTGCTTTTTCTTTGGTTTGTACTTTAATTAGTTAATGCGTTAGCTATTCAATTTGTTTTGTAATAATTAGTTAACTAGGATTAGTTAATTAATTTGTTGTGTAATAATTACTTTAATTAGCTTAGATTAGCTAATTAGATTCTTATTTGGTCCCTCTTTCGAGAGGGCGTATTGTTGTAATAAGCGTGCGTGTGTGTGGTGCATGTCTTCCAACCTCCATTTCTTTCTCCCTTTTACTTAACCGCTTACGATGGTTAGTTTTAGGGCATATTTTGTTTAGCATACCTTATGCTTTGCATGCGTGCATCCATTCATCTGTCTTGCATGCACCGGGCTCGGCGCATTATACTAACTGCATTGTATTTCAATTCCTATTTGAATACATGTATCAAAGTTGCGTTTCATATGCCATTTTAGAATAGCCGAACCTATTTTAGTTACATTTGCGCATGTGTTGCATTAGCCATCTTAACATGAACTAGGATCATGCATTGATTTCTAACTAGTTCTTTGTTTTGGCTTGGAGTACATTGTGAATGTTTACGCTTTAGCATACTGCATGTGTGTTAATGTTGCCATGAAAGCATGCTTGCCATGAGGCTAACTGCTTATGTGATTAACTACCTGAATGCCTGTGGGTGAAAGTTGGATTACTTGAATTGGAACAATTCATTGAAATCCCTGATTTAGCCTACTTGCGAGTAGTAAACTTCAAACCATTTTCCAAACAAATAGATATGCGATGCTTTGTTCCAAATTAGGCGATCTAGTCTATACTTGTTTGCTGTGCGCATCACATAGTAAGATTAGCTAATTAAACCGGAATAAGAGCACATGTGTTTTTAAAAACAAGATATCATGCTTAATACAGGCCAATCTTTGATCGGGCGAGTGGGGGTGCTCATTAAATGACCTTCCCCAATCGTACCCAAGTTCCCGAGCCGAGGAAACTTTGGTGATGACGGACACGTGGCCTTAGGCACGAGTCAGGGTTTCCTAAATTCTCCCAAAATAAAATATTTAGGTGGCAACTCTGTATCTGGCAAAGTAGTCCATGTTTGGCACTTCTTTATTAAAAATCAGTTTTCCAAAACGATTTGTCAGATTTGGATTCTTTGGTGATTTATCAGTCTCACATCGCACATTATGAGATTAGATTCAGAACCGTGACATTTGAGTCCGAACTGTGGTAATCCCAATGAACAGAACGGAATCCCGCGCCATTCTTCGTGCGCAGAGCCCAGGACGTTCGGGGCGCGTCCACAAAGTGGCCTGCAAACCACTAAAAGGAGGTGGCCGGCCACTAATAGTGGGCAGCTAGAGTCACTAGTGGGTTTGTAGGCACCCAGATAGTCAGGCTAAAAAAACTGCTGTTTTGGTCCAAAAACAAGGCGAAAAGGTTGTAGGTTCAAAACTGAGGTTTCCTATTGAGGAAATCAAGCATTTAATAAGCGTACACATTCATCATTGAGTGATCGATCCGTGGCCCCCAAGTCTTAAGGACAGTCAAAAATGTGGTGTCTATAAGCAACTTTGGCAAAAGTTAGAGTGCAAAAGGAGAGAGTTAATACTCGAGTGAACCAAAACCGAACTACATAAGGCCTGATTCTTATCTTTGGGATACGTAGGCAACTTCATCTCAAAGTTCAGCATTAATCATCTCCAACTCAACTGTCCTGTTTGTTCATTTGATTAGGCCGTCTTTCTCTATTATCAGTTTGGTTATGTGATCTTCAGTATGGCAGTAAAAGGGCCGGTATGAATGTAGTTATAGGCAGTTGTGATCTATTGATTCGGGGCTGTACATCGTGAATGTTGATTCCATACGTGTCAAGCAGTGATCATTCCCGAAAATTATTTTGAAAAGTTTTAATAAAAGGTGATTTTTCTTCTCTCAAAATTCCTTTGGCCATTTGGGATCAAAAAGAAAATTTTCAGTGCTCACAACTTTAATTCCATTGATTTTAACACAAGTACATTCTCCAATTCTCTGATTTGAATCAAAGTTGTTTTTACAGAATAAAACTTGAAAAGAAAAGTCAAAGCAATAAACTAGGAGCATAGATGTGTCAGGTGTTCCTGTGCCCTCTATTCGTGCTTGCGGTAGTCTCTGCAGCCAAAGTTGGCCCAACTTGTGTCTCATCTTCGAGCCAAGACAAGCACTCCCCAGACAGGGCATAACTAAAGCTAGGGGTAGGGGCCAGAAGCTCTCTCATCCTCCAAACAATGAGGTATCGAGGCGAGTATGAACCATGAAGTGGGAATGGGGCTGGGAATTCTGCCTCTTCATCTGGCTAGGTCTGATCATGTCTAAACTGGCGTCGGAATAGAAAAGGGAAGTAAAACGCACAGTGCATGAGGCCAATCAACTGTATGCCCAGTTGTTGGGTCATGTTGTAGCTCATTTCAGCCAAGCCAAGCCAGGGGCAATGCCAAGCTATGTCAGCTGTCGTTCTGTTTCATATCCAGTTGCACCACCATCCCTCATTGGGAAAATCCACTAGACGTTGGCAGAAAAAGTAAGCTCGAGATGAATATTTGGGGCAAGGATCTATGAACCATACCTGGGAAGAGATGAAAAAGAAGAGAGATTTAAGAATAGAGAGGTGTACATTGAGAGAAAAGTAAGAAAAGGGTTTTGAGAGAAAAATAAAGTGTAAATGCCGAGTGATATAAGAATCACATATATAAGGAATTGTGGGAAACAATACCTGGAGCAGTAGTGGACTCCCTGTAAATCTGGTGGTCTCTTGCTGATGAAAGGCATCCAAACCCATCAAGGTCTCAGCCAGTGTTAAACCAATGCAACTCTTACCCTTTTTCAGGCATTAGGCTACGTCGACTAGATTAATGTTGGCTTCGCCACAACTAAGGGCAAGAAAAAAATGCACGAGCATAGATAAATAGAGGGCATGTTGCCGAAAGCCTCGCTAGAGAAGGTCGCCCCTGTCTTCGATGTCGGAAAACCGATGAATCAAGCCGGGTATGTCTAGCTCCCCGTCATGAGCTAAAGATTGAGCTTTGTGCAAAGTAAGCCCGCACATCAATCCCAAAGCTTGGGCATGGCTAAAACGGGGCTGAGGCATGATTTCTTTGTCGCGCCGGGATTCCATTAATGCTTGAAACTTTTCAAAACTCGGGCATAGTTCTTGTGTTTCGAACCAAAATACATGTGTAATTGGGTCCCAACATCGAACCGCGACATGGAGGAACAGAAAACAAAGAGGAGTACGGCTCAACAGAAAAAGCGCGTTTATGCCGAAACCTTGAAAATTTACCTTTTTCGTGCAGTCCAAAGTAGCTATCCAATCCGTGAGCTATTTGGCAGGAAAGATCTCAATTTTCAAAAAAAACAGCAGCTAAAATAAGGTTCTGGAGAAAAAATCACGAAGGAAGACTTTTTGTAGAAGATAAGGCTGTGAGTGGAAGCCATCTGTCGGCCAACTAGTGGCTCACCACAAGTGGCCGGTCGTACACTATTTATGGCTGGCCGTCCACTTTTATTGGCAAGTCGTCCACTTGTGGGCTTGGTAGTTTTGGCAGTTTGGTTTTGCTCTGGTCTTCATGTTCCAAGGTCTTATTTTGAGTCTTTTGGTTTTAGCAAATGTAAATACCTGTGTTTTGCTGTGTTTACTTTGTTTATCAAGTTGTATTTTGTATTTTGGTTGTTGGTCAGCTTATTATCCGATTAAGAACATTCTTCCAATAAAAGTGTTCTCGGTTTCAAAGCCAACTCCATTTTCATTCTATGCAAATGTGGTGCTCATGATGCAAAAATAATAACTCTTTTCATAAAACTGCGAGGTTTTTTTTTTTTTTTTTCCTGATCATAAGTCCTTTTTTTTTTTTTTAAACAAAAAAGAGTACAAGTTTTCAAAAGCAAAAGTAAAAACTAACTGAAGCTATACATATGCTAAGCTACAAAATAAAAGAAGCTAAGCAAAAGAGTACAAAAATCTACGCCAATCGCCTCAGGCTCAAGATGCCCTATTCGTCCTCTTCCTCGAAGGGGACTCAGGGACACTATCAGAATCAGACTCCGAGCCAGAGCCAGTATCGTCATCTCCACTCTTTAACTCAGAGCCGGTCTCAGTGCCCTTCTCGCTATCAGACCCTTAACCAGGATCACCGTCCCCGCTCTCAGTCGACTCAGAAGGTCGACTCACAGCCTCCTTAGTATCGCTGGTCTCAGCATCGTCGCCACTCAAAATCAACTGTGATGAAGAAGAAGTCTCCTCTGTCTGGGATCGACTTCGAGAACCCCTACCTCTACCTTAACCTCGGCATTTATCTAGGCCGTGTGCTGGGGCCTGTCTACATTTCCTCCCTACTGCTGGAAGAGGTACCACCGGTGCTGCTGCTGCTGCTGGTGGTGCCCTCGGTGTAGGTAGAATCTGAAAAACACGCATCAACATATCAGATACAGTGTATTGTTGTAGAATGGAGTATGCAACATAAGTATGATACAGAAAGCAAATACAGTGTGAGTATAGTGTTTCAGTGTAGTGTGGGATGGTGTAAATGTATGTTAGTCTACCAGTAGGAGTATGGCATGTCAATGTAGTGGGGAAAGCAATGCGATACACGAGAGGGAGAGAAATATACCTGAATACCATGGAGACCAAGTAGTGTCTCCCTCCTCTGCACCGTACCGACCAGAGAATTGACCAGCTGGAGGAGGCCCTTTGTGTACTCCGTGGGCGCCTACAAGTAAATTTGAATAATCAGTATCTGAAAGAAAGAAAGGACAGGATACAAGTTGTAAAGCATGGTTCATACCTGAGGTGCTCCTGGGGCTCTGACATATCTCTGCCCTACCTCTGGTGGCTCTATTAGAATCTGATAGGTTGTCCCAGTCGGCCGCCAGCATATAAACATAGTAGGAATCGCTGGCCAACCGACAGCCTACACAACGGTAAGGACCCCTCTAATACCAGCCTCGGTCTCTTAAGCAGCCTTCACTAGCCAAAGGAGCATCTACTGCATCGCCCGCATGAACTCTAGTCAGGGGCGGCATAAGATGAGTCCGGATGAAGGTTGTGTAATCCCCTTCCCCTCGGAAGTAGTCGGCGTCCAGCCCCATCAGATACTAAATAATCGCCTCAACTGGGAGACTATTAATTATCCTTGTGGATGTCAGGGGCGGTATAGGAATAACTGGGGCAGGCAAGCCTAAGGTCTAGCAGAAAAATCGCTCTCCCAAGAACTAGGCCTGGTAGAATGGGCCCTCTAGTAAGATCCGGTACCGGGAGATGCCTCAGGCCCTAGTGTACTGGTCCTTGGCTCCGGTTGGCATCGTCGCCCAGGGCTGCTAGGTGATCTGCAAATAGAAGATGCACAAGTTGTTAGTTGCTGTCAGTTGTCAGAATATGAATCAAAACAATAGTAATGGGAATCAAGTAGAAATGGCTGTGAGTTTCAAATTACCTCGCGGGCAACCACCATATTGAAATATCGATGGTAGAAGGCGAATGTCTTGTCCTCGCTGCTTCAGCGCCGGTACTGGTCATCATATCATCGCGAGTAAGGAATGGCTAGAGGAATCTTGTCCATCGGCTCTGGGGCAAGGGCCGGGAAATAGCCATAAACCCATAGTTGCAAGAAAAGATCAGCAATGTGAACCAATAGGCATGAACAGATATCAAACAAAAAGTGCAAAGCAGAAAGCACAATGCATGAACAGATATAATAGAAATTGCAAAGCAGAAACAGCAAACCGAGTTAAAAACACAATGCATACCTCCTAGGCTTTCCAGTAGCCTCCGACCTTGTTCCCCATCATGCGAAAACTGCAGCTCATGTAATCGTAGAGTGTGGCGAGGCCAACTCCACCCCAATCGTAAAAATGGACTCGGGGCAGGGTCACAAGTGCGCTCAACAAGTACAAACCCACGATATTCCACATGTTTGTAAACAAGGTGGTACCAAGAAGGTAGATCAAGAAAGCCTGGGTGTACTACTTTATCTCCTCCTGTGTCTTAGGCTGACTCCTGCGGAAGCGCTCAAGAAACCAGCTGTATCTAACTGTAGCTGGCTTAGATCGAGGCGGTCTCGCTTCGAGCAGGTAGATCCAGGCCGCCTCCCACTAGCCCATATCCATGTCGAAAGGGATCGAATCACCCCCTACTCTCAAACCTGTGATCATGGAGAAGTCATAGGGAGTCATCGTCATCTCCCTGGTAGAAGAGAAGCGGAAGAAGTTTGTGGTATCCCACAAACTCTCCACCAACGCTCTGAGTAGGGCCCGACTAACCATATGCCGTGGGAGTTCGGTGCAGAAAAGGCCAAAGCTCACCTCGTCGACCAACTCACGGACTCGGGCAGGAAGCTTATGGTACCAGTCCCTGGCAGTCACGGTCCCGTAATCCCTATAGAAGCGAGAGTCCTCCTGTGGCAAAGAAAGAATGAATTAGATAAAAGACAGTAATACAAGTTACGCAGATAAAGGCAGTGTTAAAATGGTTAAAAGATAGTCAGATGCAAGTGCATGAAAGTAAATTTTGTACCTCAGTAGCGACGTAGGAGAGATGGGAGTCCGGCTCCCTCAATAAAGTATCCTCCGGCACGCGATCGACGAAGTCATCAAAGCGCATCATGCCTCCAGGCGCCATTGTGTGCGTGCGAGGGTGGTAAATGGTTGGATCAAAAGGCCTCATCCTCAATGGAAGTAACTTAAGCTCGAGCCCTAAAGTGAACTTTGCCTTAAAATCGGCGACAATGTCCTTTGCCGCCTCATCGGCCCCGACGACCACCAACTCCTCAACCTCCGCAATGGGTGGAAGTACAGGTGGAACCTCGGGAGGGGCGTCATCATGTGGAAAATCATCAGCCATCTGGAAAGTGGGGTGAAAACTGGTGAAAAACAGAGAAAATATGAAAAAAATAGAAAACTTGGAAAAAGTCAACCCTAGGAGAGAGAAAATGGGAGAAAAATTCAAAACCCACAGAGGGTCACAAAACTCAAGAGAAACTCGAGGGAAACAAGCCCAAAGTGATGACAACCCAGAAAAATCAACGAAAACAAATTTTGATCGGTTCAAAGTGTAGAGGGCCAAAGAAAGTTTACGAATAAAGTTTGCATGGGGTGCTGGAAAATGTGTACAAAGCACAAATCTAGAGAGAGAAAACACCTAAAGAGAGGGAGGGGAGATTTTCGGACTTGGGTGTGTGTGCAAAATGAAGTTTGGTTATGTATTTAAAGAGATTTGTGCCAAAATGTCAAAACTGCCCCCGACTTTACATTAGTCGCTGGCCGTACACTATTAGTGGTCGGCCGGCCACTTTTTGGCCCAATGTTGGTTTTGTGGTCCTCAGTGTATGGGAGGTCCTTTGCTGGGTCTGAGAAGAAGGATTAAGGGCCGACCACTTTTTGGCCCAATGCTGGTTTTGTGGTCCTCAATGTATGGGAGGTCCTTCGCTGGGTCTGAGAAGAAGGATTGAGGTATTTGGAGTAGATTTGATTCTCGAGGATCTTGAATTTGGGTTCCGGTTGCACTGTGTCAAATCCCGTTGGGTCTCCAGTATGCAAATGTCCCTCGATTTATGAACAAGTGGCATCCTTTTGAGCATTTTGCAAAGCCTTCGAGGGGTTAAGTCAGAGGTCGTCATCGAACATCGCTTTTGTCCATTTTTTCAATTTACATATCAGTTGCATAAACCGTGCACTCTTACATGCCTCCTATGTTGTATGTACACATTGCATCGTGATTCATATGCTTATCTTGTGTGCACAGAACATGCTTTCAATTCCCTTGCATAGAATTTGCATGTTATCTTTTATCTTTCCTAGAATTTGTATCCTCATAATCTTGCATACAAATTCTTTTGCTTTCGACTATCTTGCATAAAATGTGTATGACATCCTATTATCATCTTGTGTTGCATAGAACATGCTTTTACCTTGCATAGAACATGCATAGCACCTTATTATTGTCGTCTTATGTTGCATGGAACTTGCATTGTCATCGTACTAATTTTCACTTACACCGCCTCGTGTCGTGTGCATGTACGGTGCTTTTTAAAACATCACTTTGTGCATCTATGGCACCTATTCACTTTGTGCATCTATCGCACCTGGTCACTTTGTGCATTTATTGCACTTGTTCACTTCGTGCATCTATCGCACACTTTCATTACATTGTGCATCTATCCCACAATCCCATACTCTTTGTATCTATCACAGTATCTCAGGATGTGTGAAATGCGACCCTGAGTAGTTTTTCTCCTCTTCTCACGATTTTAGCATGGGTAGAGTATTTCAGGACACCCTGAGCGGTTTTTCTTCTCTTCTCACGACTCAATGTGGGTAAAGTATCTGAGGATGCGTGAAACACGACCCTAAACAGTTTTTCTCCTCTTCTTACGAGTTCAACGTGGGTAGAGTATCTCAAGACACGTGAAACGTGACCCTGAGTGGTTTTTCTCCTCTTCTCACGATTTTAGTGTGGACGAGTAGTTTTTCTCCTCTTCTCACGAGTTCAGTATGGGTAGAGTATCTCAGGATGCGTGAAACGTGACCCCAAGCGGTTTTTCTCCTCTTCTCACGATTTTCGTGTGGTGAGAGTGTGTTTTTTGTTCTTTCCGCATTAAACCTATTTTGATTTAAGCCTGAGGCTCATTTATATGTTGTTATCATTGTCTTGCATGGTCATAGTTTTTTTTTTTCTTCAAAATAACTGGCTTCACAAAGTGTGTAAGTCCAGCTTTCAACTACATTTACTGTGTCTGTGCATATCATTTGCATTTTGCCCTTGAACTACGCTAGTTTGATTCCTTGCAAAGGGATACGTAGGCAGCTTTTGAGCTCAACCAAATTTAATTTATGTCTTGATTGTTTGCCCAAGTCTTACGGCCTTGTCAAAATGGGTCGTCTTTAGTCTTTGACATTCACTCACGTCATTTTATGACTTCGAGCTCTGTCAAAGAGGGGCAACTGTAGACACCCCATTTTTTACTACCCTTACGACTTGGGCGCCACCGAGTGATCACCCGATGATGAATTTGTATATACTTGTTAAATGCTCGAATTCCTCAGTAGGAACTCTCAGCTTTGAGCCTTAGAAACATGCCAACTTTGCACCATTTTTTTTAGACCAAAACAACAGCTTTCCAAGCTTGACCATCTGAGACCTACAGGCCCACTAGTGGCCGGCCAGCCACTAATGGTGTATGGCCGGCCCTTATTAGTGGCCTGCCGACCACTTATGCAAAACCAAATATTTTTGGCTAGCTGTCTCCACAGATGCATGCACCATACCAGCTGTATTTGTTTGGATATTTCCGAGAGTCTTTTATACATTTCTATATATAGATGACCCTCTCTTATGATATAGGTTAGAAAAATTTTGTGGAGCAAAATTTTAAAAAATATTTCTCTCTTTACATTTCTCTCTCTCTCTTGCAACTTACATACTCTTGACCTAAACTCTCTAAACCAAACTTGGAGGGTTCTTTGCTGAGGTGTTTAAGCTTGCATCTTAGCTCTTGAGGGTGTGAATTGGTGGTTTATAATTCAAAAAGGATACTTCTCTTCAAGAGGTATAATTCCTAGCTTTGTTTCCCTTATTTATCTATTGTATTTATTGCTGTTTTGGGCTGTTTTTCATCTGTATTTTTGGGTTGAAACTTGTGATTTAAAGCCATTAAAGGTAGAAGGGTGGACCACTCTTCTTTGAAGCTTGCTTCCTAGGCTTTTGCCCTTGTGTTTCCCTTCCTTTCATCAACTTTTTTTTGAACTCTTTACCACTGAATTTCAGCGTTTTTCAGAAGCTAAAAATCATGCTTTGAAGTCCCAAAAATGAAGGGGTTAGCTACCCCCCCATTGTCTTGTTTACTAGCTTAAATTCTTAATTATTGTAGCCTACTCCTTTAGCTCTTTCGACTTCAATTCGAGCACTGTTTTAGCCTATTTTAGGACTGTTTTAAGTTGTTCATGTCATTGATAGGCTTGTAGTGTAATAGTCCTCATAGGTTTGGTGTTTTAGGCCTTGGACACCAACCTATTTGGGTTGATAGCTTTTATTTAGTGCTTTCCATACTTGTGATCATGTTTAATCACCTTTGCATCTCTCTCATTTCTTGGCTTTTCATTGCCGTGAGAGTTGTTTCAACCAATTAGTTGTTTAAGCTTGAGATAGAGATCATTATGCTTAATGATTTAATCTCCTTGGAGGTTCATTACCAATGGCATGACATCTCCCTCATGCCCAAAACAACCCTTTGTTTGATACTTCTCTCCATTAGCGGACCCAATCTTCATTATTGGACTTAATTGACTAATGAATGAAAAGGTAATTAAAATGGAGTAATAAAATTGGGGCTAAAATGGAATGAGATAATAATATGGTTTGGGGTTCAACTAGGCATTAGTTGAACCTATTGAGTCTTAGGCCATTTCATACTTATTAGTGATGATAATGGTTTGAGAGTCAAATGTCAATTGCTTCCCTTGATCCATCTCATGATAGGGAGGAGGTTTTGTTGGTCATTTGGTTTCCCTCATTGAGATTTTGTCCAATCGAGCCATAGATCATCATGCGGTAACTTTGCAATTATTGATGATTTGAGACTTGGTTCTACCCCTCATTTGAGCAATTTCATGATAGAGAGAGGTAGAGATGATGAATATCCCCTAGAAACACTATATTTCTGCTCTGTTCATTTTCTGTTGCAGCAGGGCCATATTTACATTAGTGGCCAGCCGGCTACTATTTGCAGCCGGTTGTACACTATTTCTAGCCGGCCAACCACTTTTGTGTCAGCAGGCAGTGTTGTTTTCTTGCAAGGCAGAGCAAAAGCAGAGGCAAAACAGGAGCTTTTTTTGCTGGTGAAATAGTCCTGGCAGCGAAACATAAGTGTTTCCGGGAGGATGTTCGCGTTGGCATGCACGGTTCACTACCCCGCTCGAGTTCAATTAGTTGTTAATTTGTTAATTAAATTAGTTGATCCTACGTGTAATAATTAGTGAATTCCCAATTGTAACTAATTAGTTAGTGTAATTAATTAGTTATTTTCAATTAGTAATAGTTAACTAGTGTAGTTAGTTTATTTCATTTGATTTTTAATAGCTAGTTAATTAGCTTAGCTAGGTTATTTATTCGGACCCTCCTGCGCAAGGGCAAACTTGTAATAATGTGTATGTCTTCCAACCCCACGTCTTTCTCCCTTTTATTTACCAGCTTATGAGGATAGTTTAGAGCATCACATTTTGTTTAGCATTTTTCATGATTTGCATCCATATGTCTTGCATGCATTAGGCTCGGTCCATTATGCTAACAAGCATTGTCGTTTAAATACTTCTTTGAAAACGTGCTTAAACCACATATTATCAAATTGATTCACATGCCATATTTATAGCCAAACCTATTAATTATATATCGCATGTGTTGTATTAGGCCTATTTCATTAGTTAGGACCATGCATTTTTCTAACTATTTTCTCTCTTTTGGGTCGCCTTGGGAATTGGGGTAAGCTTTACTGCTTTAGCATATCGCATGAGTGTGATTGTTGCCATGTCGAGCATGATTACCATGAAACTAAATGCTTGAGAGCTATATCTGTTTGAATACCTATAGATGAAGGCTAAATTGCTTAAATTGGGATAATTTGAGTAATGTACATATGAGATCACTTTTTTAAGTGACACGTATTCAAACCTTTTTTTCAACACAAACATGAAATGAAAGTATTCCAATTTTTGCAAATTAGTCTATACTTTTGTGCGTCACATAGTAATGCTAGCTTAAATAATTGGAACAAGAGTATATAATGTAAATAAAATTCACATCATGATTAGTAGAGGCCGATCTTTGATCGGGTGAGCGGAGGTGCTCAAATCATGACCTTCCCCTCTCATACCTAAGTTCCTAAGCCGAGACACTTTGGTAATGATGGATAAGTGGCCTTTGGCACGAGTCTCAGGTTTCCTAAATTTTCCAAAAATATTTAGGTGATGACTCTATGATCTGGCAAAGCAGTCCATTTTTGGCATTTTTTATTCAAGATTTATTTTCCAAAAGATTTGTCAAATTTGGACTCTTTTGTGTTTATCTATTTCACATTGGACTTGTGAGATCAGATTCAGAACCATGGGAGCCTGAACTGTAGGGCTATCGTATCCGAAAGGTGCACGAAAAGAAAGCTACAATACCGACATCCACTAATGTGTTCTCATTGTTTCAAGCAACAATGGGTGTCTCCAACTTGAACATTTGCCAATGACGGTCCAACACCATGCAAAAGAATTGATTTGCCAATTAATTGGAATAATACACCATTGTAATTGATTGTACAATTGATTGGATAGGTTAACCACCACTAATCGATCCTCCAATTGATTGAATGGCTTGATAACCACCAATCGATTTTTCAATTGATTGCACATTTAATTTTACAAAAGAATCGATTGGTCAACTGGTTGGAAGAATTGGTCACTCCAATAACCAATCGAATAATCATTTGATTGACCACCAGCAATTGATTTTTCAATGGATTAGACAATTTGACCAAAACCAATCGATGTTATAATTGATTACACATCTAAAATTTCACAAAGAAATTGATTAGTGAATTGATTGGAAGAATTGGTCACGCCAATCGATTTGTCAATTGATCAGATGACTTGTCGACAACCAATTAATTGGCCAATCAATTAGCTTCGTCAATTGATTGGATAAATTGATCAATAACTTACTCGAATTTGTGTTACTTATGCATTTTTGTGAGATCACATACGTGATTTTGTGTTCCTCAAAAATTTTATCAGATCACTTACAAGAAGTTTATTTAATTTACCCATTTTGTGAGATCTCATACGTGAGTTTGTAAAAATTTACGTGCTTTTGTGTTGTTCAAAATTTTATGAGATGACTTACTCGAATTTGTATTATTTATACGCATTTTTGTGACATCATTTAGGTGATTTCGTGAAAATATACGTGATTTTGTATTTCTCAAAAATTTTATGAGGTCATTCATTGGAAATTTGTGTTAACTTACTTATTTTTGTGAGATCACTTATGTGAGTCTGTGAAGTGAATATGTTGTTCAAAATTTTATCAGGTCATTTACTTGAATTTGTGTTATTTATCCATTTTTTGTGAGATCACTTATATGATTTCATGAAAATTTATGTGATTTTGTGTTCCACAAAAATTTTATAAGATCACTTAAAGGAAATTTTTGTTAACTTACGTATTTTTGTAATATTACTTACGTGAGTTTGTGAAAAACTTACGTGATTTTGTATTCACTACAACAAAAATAGATTTCTACGGCACCAAATACACGTTGTGGATACGATTCTACGACGGCGAGATAAAGCCGTGTTATGACCAGCCATGGAGAGTCATTCATTTCAACGACATGCCGTAGTACACCGTTAAAAACAGTTTAACAGTGGATCTTGTATGTCGTGTTTAATTTTTTTACAACTATTTTTGCACGCCGTTAATTCAAAAGACAAACAACGACGTTCATTGCTAGTCATTAAATATTTAATAAAACAACTTATTTTGCCCGCCGTAGATAACTCAAGTTTCACAACTTTTTTTGCATGCCGTATAATATGTATATATATATATATTTTATTTAGTAGGATCTATTTCATTTATTCTATATAATCTTAAAAAATTACAAACAAGCTTCACAAACATATATATAAGCCTTAATTAGCACCAAGATTTTGTTTCAAACATCCAAAAAAAAAAAACCTATCCATAACTGCAGAATATCCAATAACTTTACATTCCAAACCATCCAAAAAATTATGTTTCTAGACATTAAAAATTATCCTCAAGTTCAAAACCATCCAAAACATTCTAAATCATCCAAAAGAAACTATCCTTAAGTTTTAAACTATACAAAATTTATCTAAATATCTTCTTGTGAGTGCACCATCATTGGTTGATGCAATTGCATCAACACTCGGCTTGTACCATCCATGTCTTTGTATTATGAAATTCTTAGTAGCTCGGATTTCATCTTCAGAAGCTTCCCTTCTTAGAGCAACCAAGCTTGAAACAACATCAGCAGAAAGGGCATATATTGGACCATAAGCATGGATAAAGTACTGCTTCCCAACATCAGCAGACTAAGCATAAATTAGAACCAAAATATATACATTTCAGTTGTCAATATATATAATAATCCCATACACTCACCTTGTGCACACTACGTCTTAGTCGAGGCATAACTATTTCTTAGGCTAAACTGTAGTAAGTGTAAGACTCTAAACACTTAACATAAGCCTTTCCATATGATGCAAATGAGTAATAATTCAAAATAATTGTAATCTTGAATCACAGTGTGTAATTCCACTCAAACTTATATCATGAGGACATATGGTAAAACATGAACGCATTATGCAACAAAACAATGCACAATCTATGAATTTTTGGATATTATCCCCATGGAATTAATTCTTGAAATTTTAATCCAACAATGAAGACTCATGATAGAATAAAAAAAACAACGCGCAATTAGTACACATTAATGTGTGTTTGGGAGGAGAAAGATTGAGAACACACCTAACCTTTGACATAATACACAAAGTGGTGATCCCAAGACTTGAACCCATAACCTCAAGATCATTAGGCCAAGTCTTAAAATTTCATGATTTTCTTATGTCATAAACTATTTTTAAAAATCCAAAATAATAAGCTGAAAATAAAAATTTTTATAATAGTCAAGCTTACAGGAGCTTATTGCCTGATTTTTATATTTCCTGGATATCAATTTCAACATTAACTATTATCTACCTACCACTAATTTATGAGTTTCTTGGGTTCTTAATCCATAAATTCAGCATTGAGTGGCATTGGTCTAGTTTAGGTATCAATTCCAATAATAAGACACATTGCCACTGCTTTAGAACACCATTTCAGCATTTAAAAAAAATAGCAACAAATCATATGATGGTTCCAACAACTAAGTTTTCCAAAAGCATACTATGTTTCCAAACGCTATCAAACATCACACATTTATAACAAGTGCAATATTAAGTTCTCATTTCTATTTCACATTACTGTAATAATCCATATTCCAAATACCATTATGCCAGAAAGAGGAAGAAAATTTACCTTGGGTCCTTTCACAGTTAGGTAATCTCGAATATGGATTTTGAAATGAAGTTGAAGATCAAGAGGACATAATACCAACACACCTACAAACAAAGAGCACAACACTAGGTCATGAGTTATGCCTAAAAGCTACTACTTATTTGAATTAAACAAAATATAGTTGGAAGTTGCAAGTACATATAAATTGGTTATATATTTTGCTTAGCCATATATTCCATGACTATAATTAAGTGTGCAAAAATATCGAGATGATTGGTTTCGAAAGTAATTAACTAAGAGCTTCAAGATTGATGGAACTCTTCCTTATGATAATTGATAATAAACTTTATTAGAACAGATGATTGATAATAAACTGAAAAACACTATTGCACTTATTAGCATACATGATAGATGAGAGTAAGTAACTAAAGCCTTAAAAAATGAAAATAAAAATAAAAATAAAAACTTAAGCCAAGATAATTATGGCAATCCCAATTGCTACTCTATACAATGATTTAGGCATATAATAGTGAATATAAACACATATGGCAAATTGGTATAATCTAACTCCCTTAATCATCCTTTAGATGTATTAAATCATCTTTGATCCTTCGCATGTACTATTAATTATTATATGTATGTGTCAGCACCACTCATGAACTATTCAGAACATCCTTAAATGCCAAGGATGAATAACCCAATAGAGCCCCCTTTAAAGCCAAGTTTGTCAAATACAAGCTTATGTGCAAATGAACCACATATTGGCAATTTGAAATTAACATAAAAGAGAAAACAGCAACTCTTATTACCTTAATTTGTTTGAAGATAACATATTGATAAAACAAATTATTTTAAAAACAGCCAAATAAATCTCACAGTACATAAAACAAGAAGTATGAAATGGGAGTAATTGATGAAGTGAATAGAAGAAGAGCAACAAATGGAATGCTAGTGTGTTGACCCCATAATATAAACAGCGCAACTAGTCTAGACTTGAGACAATATATGAGAAAACTACTTTGAAGTTAAATGAATAATCAGCAAAGTCCTTAAGCAGGCAAATATTGTATAAAAATACACTCAAATACTATATAAAGAGATCGAATACAC
Organism: Camellia granthamiana; assembly: GCA_036172215.1. NCBI lineage: Eukaryota > Viridiplantae > Streptophyta > Magnoliopsida > Ericales > Theaceae > Camellia > Camellia granthamiana. The sequence goes on along the minus strand of CM069912.1, from coordinate 50,741,323 downwards.
TTAAAATACAGTTCTACAAACAATAAACATATAAGAAGAATCGTAAGAAATGAAGAAAAGACATTTCTTATATGAATAGAATAAAAGCAGTCCTTCCAACAGTATGAATCATAGAAGCAGCCTCACACCCATAAAATCATAAGAAAGTGGGACCCAAAAAAAAAACATAACAAACATGAATCATAGGAATCATAAAAAATATTAAGAAAATTATAAACATGAATCACATTTATTTATAAGGTTATGAGCCATGGATAGAAATGACCCATTAACAATAAAATGGAAACCACCTACATAATCATAATGAAAAATGAACCATTATTTCATAATTAGAAACCACTACTTCATAAATCACGAATTTTTACTTAATAAGAAACCGCTACTTGATAATGAAATTTATAAACTCAAGTTAATTAAAAGTCCTTATACTAACTTTAGTGGATAATTAAAGTTAGAAACTCAAACAACCTCATTTTTGCTTTTTTTCCCCCCATTTTCATGCCTTTTCATCTATTAGAAACCCCTAACACTTTTCATCTATTCCCATTCCAAAACCATTTTATAGAAAGGGAGGTGCCATACTTGTTACAAAAAATGGCAATGGAGAGTCCTATTGGGGAGTAATCGTAGTTTTGGAGCTCCAAAACACCAACAACATTTGATTCTACAAACAGTGCTTATATTTATAGAGATAGAATGGGAATCCTAAATTGTGTTCTCTCTAGCCCCAACCCAATCAACACCCTTGTCACCTCTCTGACTCCATCCCTATCCAATCTCTCTCAACACATAAACACCAAACATAAATATGCACAAAACAGGGAAGAGAGAGTGGAGCTCTTAAAGTAACCTCATTGTGCCAACACAGTTTTTTTTGAGTCAGGCATTTTTTCAAACAGTTAGAGGACCCTTAATATCAGATAACATTTACAGACTACCATGTATTACATATGTACAGATATACATGGCATGTATATATTGATGAGAAATAAATAAACAGGAGAGGATCTGATAGACCTAATATCATTGGATGGTGCTGATTCAAACTAAAAAAATTCCAATGTATTCATTCTACACACACAGAGGAGAATCAACCCAACACACTGGCATATGTAGCAAAAAAATTCTTATGTATTCTAGACACACAAGAGAAAAGAGATTATGAGGGAGTACGAGAGCGATAAAAGATATACAATCCCAACTATATCAGTCCAGTGTTCACTTGATGCTCGAAAAAATGACCTAGAAGAGAGGAAAGCTATACCTGGATGTCAAAGGGAGATTTAGAGACGCCGATGTTGTCATCAATGGGGAGTTACCGCCACTGCTAGAGAGTGAGAAAATGGGGAGATCTGCAGACGTCGTTCTCCGAGAGAGATTGTGAGCATTTACGAGAGCAAGAGAAGAGTGAGAGGACATGAGAGAAGGAGGGTTACCTAGACGCTGAAGGGGGAACTGCCTACGTTGGTGTTGTTACCAAAGGGGGTACTGCACACACGCCAGTGTTGTCGCCACTACGCGCACGCGAGAGAGAGAGAGACTAGGGCTGGGTTGGGCGTGAGAATGAATTTAGAGATTTAAGCTTTTGGGGAATTTTTTTTTTTTTTTTTTTTTTTTTTTTTTTTTTTGTACCTTTCACAACATCAATTGCATGTGGTGAAAAGTGCAATATTTTAAACGGCTCGCTTTTTGTGGAAAATGAAATTTTTAATGGTTGACTTTTCGTACGCCGTGAAATGTTCAATATTTTTAACAATTGGTGTATGCAAGTCGTGTATAGTTGATGTATTAACGGTATGCCATATACACGTCATAAAAAGTTTTATTATTTACGGTTAACATTGCATGCCGTAAAAAATCATCGTTATTAGCATTCACGACCTACGCAATGACACATCGTGGTTGTGTTGGGTATACCTCCTTATTGGAGTGTGGGACCCAATTGGTTTTGGAAAAAGAGTTCAATTTGGTTTAGTATTAATTATAATATATTTTTATATATTATATTTAATTTGTGGAGACCCAATCCAATTTGGAAACAATTAAGGTTTGATAATAAACCCTAAATTCACAATATTTTAGGGTTTGGTTTTTGCTCATCCCGATGTGAAGAGAACGGCTGCTACACATACTCCACTTTGGTGAAATCAATTATTTGGGTGTGTGAACAGTGGAATTAATTTGGATAGTTCTTTGCTTTGTTTTCGGTGTTGATTTGGTTCGTTATTTTGGATCTTCTTTAACTCTGGTTCTGAAGATTTTGGTTCATCTATTTGATGAGGTTTTTCCTCTTGTTTATTTGTGATTATTTGGAATTCACCTAAGGGTGATTTTGTAAGACCATTCGTGTCTCATTTGTAATCGTTTGGAAACCTTTTGGTTGATAGTGGAATCGAATTTCGATCCCGTGGACGCATCTCACATTGAGGGAACCACGTAAAAATTCTTGTGTTGCTTTTGATTTAATTTTTCCGCATTAGTTTTTATTCCCATTGATTGATTTACTTGTGGGGAATCACATATTTTCCCTAACTACTGGTATCAGATTGTGGGCATGTGATCTTCATCTATTAAGCCTTAGAGACGGATTTCCGTTGGCAGCCGTGCACGTGCTATGGCATTATCACTGGGTCGCTTCAGGGGGCCTATGTTTCGACCGTTCGTGGTGGCTAAGTGCAAGAAGACTCATACACTTTATTCGATGCAAGGAAAAATTTGTAAAGGTGTTGTCAATGCACTTGAAGATGATACTTCTACTGAATTGTGGCACAAGCGGCTTGGCCACATGAGTGAAAAGGGGCTGCAAGTATTGTTCAAGAAAGAGCTTCTACCTAATTTGAAAGGTACACATCTCAAAACTTGTGTTCATTGTTTGGCGGGTAAACAACATAGAGTTTTTTTTCATAAAAATGTTGCTTCTAGAAAAGAAAATGTTTTGTAGTTGATTCATTCAGATGTTTGTGGTCCTTTAAAAGTTAGAACACATGGTGGTGCACTTTATTTTGTTACTTTCATTAATGATTATTCAAGGAAAGTTTGGGCTTTTCTACTAAAAACTAAAGATCAAGTTTTAGAAGTATTTAAGCATTTTCAGGCCATGGTTGAAAGAGAAACAGGGCAGAAATTGAAATGCATCCGATCAGACAATGGTGGTGAATACATTGGGCCATTTGATGAGTATTGTCGCAGCCAAGGTATTCGGCACCAAAAGACAGTTAAGAAGACTCCTCAACAAAATGGCGTTGCCGAGAGAATGAACCGTACCATTGTAGAAAGAATAAGGTGTTTGTTTTCACAAGTTAAATTGCCAAAATCTTTTTGGGGTGAGGCAATGAAGACAGCGGTTGATGTGATCAATTTGTCTTCTTCCTATCCTTTGAATTGTGATGTTCCTGAAAGAGTTTGGACCGGTAAAGATGTGTCTTCTGAGCACTGGAGAGTGTTTGGTTGCCGAGCTTTTGTTCACATTCCAAAGGATGAGAGGTCCAAGCTTGATAGTAAGTCAAGACAATGTATTTTTCTTGGCTATGGGCGTGATGAATTTGGGTATAGATTGTGGGATCCGGTCAACAAGAAAGTCATTCGAAGCCGTGATGTTGTGTTTCTTGAAGACCAAACAATTGAAGACTTTGGCAACGGTGATCAACCGCAGCCAAAAACTAGTGATCTCATTGACATAGATTCATCTCCTTCATCTTCAGTTGATGATGAAAATAGGGGAGATGTGCAGCCACCTATTGAAGATGTGGAGGATGATGCTAATCCTAATGAAGTTGAGCCAGAAATTGAGGAAGAGCATCCAACTCAAGAACCGCCACCACAACTTGAGTTAAGAAAATCTACAAGGGACCGACAACCTTCAAGAAAGTATCCTCCCAATGAATTTGTGTTAATTTCCGATCAAAGGAAGCCTGAGAGCTACCAAGAAGCAATTAAGCATGCAAAGAAAAGTGATTGGAAAAAGGCCATGGAAGAGGAGATGAACTCCTTATTTGAAAATCACACCTATGATTTAGTGAAGTTGCCTAAGGGGAGGAAAATTCTGAAAAATAAGTGGGTCTTCAAATTGAAGAATGATGGCAAGAATCTGAGGTATAAAGCACGTCTTGTTGTGAAAGGCTTTGGGCAAAAGAAAGGTATTGACTTTGATGAGATTTTCTCGCCGGTTGTGAAGATGTCTTCTATTCGGGTTGTACTTGCCATGGCTGCAAGTATGAACCTTGAAGTTGAACAACTTGATGTGAAGACCGCATTTCTTCACGGTGATCTTGAAGAAGAAATTTACATGGAACAACTAAAAGGTTTTGTGGAGAAAGGGATAGAGAAACTTGTTTGCAAATTAAAGAAAAGTTTGTATGGTCTCAAGCAAGCTCCACGGCAATGGTACAAAAAATTTGACTTTTTCATGATGAATAATGGTTTTTCTAAAACCACTTCAGACCATTGTGTGTTTGTGAAAAATTTCCCGGATGGTAAATTTATTATTCTTTTGCTTTATGTTGATGACATGTTAATTGTGGGTTAAGATTCTACCATGATTAACAAGTTGAAATTGGAGTTGAGCAAGTCTTTTGCTATGAAAGATTTGGGACCGACAAAGCAAATACTTGGTATGAAAATTGTTCGTGATCGCAAAGAGGGGCTAATTTGGTTGTCTCAAGAAAGCTACATTGATAAGATTCTTGAGAGATTCAACATGAATAAAGCAAAGCCGGTTGGTTGTCCACTTACGGGTCACTTCAAACTTAGTTCAAATCAATGTCATACAAGTGAGAAAGACAAGGAAGAGATGCTGAAAATTCCTTATGCTTCAGCAGTTGGTTCTTTAATATATGCTATGGTTTGTGCAAGGCCGAATATTGCTCACACAGTTGGTGTGGTGAGTTGTTTTCTCTCTAATCCGGGTAAAGAACATTAGGCAGCAGTAAAATGGATTCTAAGGTATCTTCGAGGGACTTCGAAGGTGTGTTTGTGTTTTGGGAATGGTAAGCCGATGCTTGATGGGTTCACAGATTCTGACATGGCTGGTGATATTGATTCTAAGAAATCTACTTCGGGGTATTTGATGACTTTTGCAGGGGGAGCTGTGGCATGGCAATCTAAATTACAAAAATGTGTTGCTCTCTCAATTACTAAAACTGAATTTATTGCCATTACAGAAGCTTGCAAAGAAGAGTTATGGTTGAAGAAATTTTTGCAAGAGTTGGGTTTAAAGCAAGAAAAGTATGTGCTTTATTGTGATAGTCAAAGTGCTATTCACTTGAGTAAAAATTCTACTTTTCATTCGAGATCAAAACACATTGATGTGAGATACTATTGGATTCGTGATGTGTTAGATTCGAAATTGTTATAACTGGAAAAGGTTCACACAGATGATAATTTTTCAGATATGTTAACAAAGACTTTGTCGAGGGACAAACATTTAAAGTGTCGAACTTTGGCGGGTATGGTTGATTTCTCCACCTAAGTCGGTAGGGGGAGAATTGTTGGGTATACCTCCTTATTAGAGTGTGGGAGCCAATTGGTTTTGGAAAAAGAGTTTAATTTGGTTTAGTATTAATTATAATATATTTTTATATATTATATTTAATTTGTAGAGACCCAATCCAATTTGGAAACAACTAAGGTTTGATAATAAACCCTAGATTCACAATATTTTAGGATTTGGTTTTTGCTCATCCCGATGTGAAAAGAACGGCTGCTACACATACTCCACTTTGGTGAAATCAATTATTTGGGTGTGTGAACAGTGGAATTAATTTGGGTGGTTCTTTGCTTTGTTTTCGGTGTTGATTTGGTTCGTTATTTTGGATCTTCTTCAACTCTGGTTCTGAAGATTTTGGTTCATCTATTTGGTGAGGTTTTTCCTCTTGTTTATTTGTGATTATTTGGAATTCACCTAAGGGTGGTTTTGTGAGACCATTCGTGTCTCGTTTGTAATCGTTTGGAAACCTTTTGGTTGATAGTGGAATTAGATTTCGATCCCGTGGACGTACCTCACATTGAGGGAACCACGTAAAAATTCTTGTGTTGTTTTTGATTTAATTTTTTCACATTAGTTTTTATTCCCATTGATTGATTTATTTGTGGGGAATCACATATTTTCCCTAACTGGTTGGAAAATTATTTACGACATGCAAAAAAAGTAAGTCGTAAAAGTGAAAAACCACGACTTGCATTTACTGTATGTCATTGATGTGAAGCCGTAAAAACCCAGTTTTGTTGTAGCGATTATTCAGAATTTTATGAGATCGCTTACTCGAATTTGTGTTATTTACACATTTTTGTGAGATCACTTACGTTATTTCATAAAAACTAACGTGATTTTATGTTCCTAAAAAATTTTATGAGATCATTTATGGAAAATTTGTGTTAACTTACATATTTTTGTAAGATTAGTTACGTGAGTTTGTGAAAGGCTTAAGTGATTTTGTGTTGTTTAAAATTTTATGAGATCACTTACTCAAATTTGTGTTAATTTATGTATTTTTATAATATCACTTACGTGATTTCGCGAAAACTTACGTGATTTTGTGTTTCTAAAAAATTTTATGAGATCACTTACGAAAATTTGTATTAACTTACACATTTTTATAAGCGGTCTTGCTACGTAGCTCGAATGCCCCGAATGTCGTTTTTGTTTTTTTTTTTTTTTTTCAGACGCAGAAATGGAGGGGGAGGAGGAAGGAGGGGAGAGGAGAGGAGAGGAGAGGAGGGGAGGAGGGAGGAGGGGACTGGAGGGGACCTAAAAAATGGAGGAGGAGGAGGGGGCGGAGGCGGCGGAGGCGACGGAGGCGACGCGATCGGGGCAGAGCCGACGAGGGGCGGAGGGCTCCGACGGACGGACGGAGGGCTGCGACACGACGACGGCGAGCGGAGGGCTGCCTCCTCTCTCTCTCTCTCTCTCTCTCTGTCTCTCTCTCCCTCTCCCTCTCCCTCTCCTCTCCCTCTGGTTTCAGCCCAAAATGACGAAGAAGAAGAAGAAAAAAATAAAAATAAAAAATACAGCCCAAAACGACGTCGTTTTGGACTGTCGAGCCGTTCGAGCCAAGGCAATTTCGAGCTACCAATCTTTATCCTTTTATAAGATAATGTATGTATATATAATAAAATCTATTATTTTAATATAATTGACTTATAAGTTGACATGCTAACAGGTTAACAATTATTACTTATTATCATCATCATCATCTAATCAAAAGGATAAAGCTGGCTGATAATAGTCAATAGAAAGCTGACCACAAGGGCCCTATGTAGTATATATTTACTTATATTCTTTATTTTGAGATTTTGTGTCATATTTTCTCTGTAATTTTTGCTTACAATTATGCACCCAAAAAAATTAATTTAAATAAATTGAAATAAAGTTAATTGTCTTGAAACTAATTGAGGTGGAGATATGACCCGCTAGAAACCATTCAAAACCCACATTTGATGACATATAATGATTTAGAGAGATAATGTGGAATAGATTTAATACATTTAAATTTTATTTATAAATTATTAACTTTTAATTTAAAATGAATTGTGACAAATGAACCCAAAACATAAAGAAGATCACAGTGATCAGCTATAATACTGCTTTTTACAATACCAACCCATGAAAATGGACCATGAATTACAGAAATCAGAGTTGATTGAGACAAAAAGTAACACAAAAGCACTTGCTCAACAAAGGAAAAAGAGCAAAACAACAATGAAAAAAAAAAAAGAAAAGAGTAGAAAACAACATATAAGCACAATAAGAACAAGTGCCAAAACCACAATGCCAACAAGTGATCCAAACACATATTTACAACTTTTGCCAGGTTGCCAAAATACCCTCTGAACATGTAAAATTGAAACTAATTCACATTATTTAGGCATTGCTCCGGGATGATCCAAGGGCTTTAACTGCGGCGGCTCTCAGGATGTACTGGTGGTAGAAGGCAGCGATGGCGGCTCCAATGAATGGTCCGACCCAGAAGATCCACTGAAATAATTAACGTCACAAAACAAAGTTAAAACATGAAAGTTAAGGTAAAATATAAGAAGTACTATGCATAAGACAACATGGAATTAAAAGCGAGGGGTGGAGGTAAGTACTTGATCATCCCAGGCTTTTTGTTTGCCGTAGACCACGGTGGCGCCGAAGCTTCGGGCTGGGTTGATGCCCGTGCCGGTGATTGGGATGGTCGCCAAGTGAACCATGAACACAGCAAATCCGATAGGGAGTGGTGCCAAAACCTTTAATTCCAAAGATAAACATGTCATAAAAAACTCTAACTGTTCAAAATTAATTTGTTATGCAAACTAGTTAAATTTGAACAAATTTTGAAACTAATTAATTTTTTTTGCTTCACTTGAATAACTCAAATAAACAAGTTTATATAGGATTCAATTATTCTACTATATAAAAAACCAAGGTACTTGAGCTCAATTTGCGATCTATTCAACTGAAGCTTGCTTGATTTCCTAACCTCAATTGGCAAAATCATTGTTATCCTCATTTACAACCATTAAAATATTGCAACATTTTTAAAAATAGAGTACAAAGTTATATTCTTGGATCTATATGCCAATCCTTAAATTGCCTACTTTTTTTTTTTTTTCAAGGAGATGAATAGAAGAATAAAAATTGCATAGTGTAATAATAAGACTTGAATTAGTACTAATATATACTTACAGGGACATGAGAATCGCGGGCATTTCTCTTGGGATCGGTAGCAGAGAAGACCGTATAAACAAGGACAAAAGTGCCGATAATCTCAGCAGCGAGTCCAGTGCCGGTGCTGTACCCAGAAGAGAGCTCGTTGGCTCCACCACCATACTCGACGTAGTAGGCCTTTTGGAATGCCTTCACCAACCCACAACCACATATGGCACCCAAGCACTGAGCCACAATGTACAGAATGGCTCGGACCAGAGACACCTTCCTGGCCAGCAACAGACCAAATGTCACTGCTGGGTTAATGTGCCCCCCTGCATATATAGTTTACCAAAAACCACCATTAATTTCCCTGAAACTTCAACCTGAAACTAAGAAAATATGGAACTCTGTATATTGATGTTGTGATTTTAATGTTGGTAAAAAATTTCAATTGTCCTAGAGCACACAACAATAGTCAGGTTTGAGTCAATTTAACTTGCCTTTTTTTCTTTTAAATTTTTTGAGTCAATTAAAAAGACACGCCCTAATATATATATATTTAAAATACAGATTGTCCCCTATATTTTGAAAAATTATAAATATCTCTTTGTAATAATTTTTTATTTAACAGAATTAACTAGAAAAATGAAATTTCTAACTGCTTTCTTATATAATAATAAAATTATTTGAATTACTAATTAAATATATTTATGACATTATTAAAATTTGTTAATTGAATTGATGATTTACTGATAAAATGAATCATTTGTTATGAAATTAAGAATTTCAGATGGCGGAATGTAATTTCTAAAACCATAGAAATAATTTATATTTTAAATAAATTTCAAAAAACGTATATATAACTTACTCTTTTTCTTTTTTTTTATTTAATTCACCTTACTTAGTGGGTCAAAATTCCTTACTTTTCAGATCCATCATGACTAACTAGTTAATCTTAAAAATTAAAAAAAGAAATAATTCAATTTTAGCGTTATTATACTTTTGTTTTCAAAAAATTGACTCAAATTTTGTAATTTTTAGAATAGTTTAATTGTGATGGACTTAAAAAGTTCCCCAAAAAAAAAAAATTTTGAAAAATAAGTTGAAAAGTTATGTTGATTATTTAAGTTTTAAGCCAGAAAAGGAGGTAAAATCGATCTCATCCAAAAAAAAAAAAAAATTTTTGCGTGGCATCACTAATTAGCAGGGACGGGCGAGATATCTTAAATTTCACAAAATTTTCATTAGCCCAGTATAATTTTAAATATTTATAAAATAATTAAAAAAAAGAATCTTTTAACCTCCCATTCTTACTCAAAAGTGTCCTTGAAACACAAAACACTTCATTAATTTCAAAATTTTATTTTTAACTTTCACTATTTCCAAACACTTTATATGAGTTTAATATTAAACTTGTTAGCATTTGTAATAATTCTATTTCAACCCTTTTAAACTTTACAATAGTATCATTAATCTCATGCAATTCAGAGTTTATATATTAAAAAGAAGGAAAATTACAAATACATCCCCCAAATTTATTTAAAATATGAATTGTCTACTGTAATTTTAGAAATTACATTACATCTTTTGATATTTCTAATTTCATAATAAATTGCTCATTTTATTAATAAATCATCAAATCAATTAGTATTTTTAATAATATCATAAATAAATTTTATTTAATAATTTAGGTAATTTTATTATATAAGAGAATCATTAGAAATTTTATTTTTTCAGTTAATTATGTTAAATAAATTTTTTTGAAAAGAGAATATTTATAATTTTTTAAATCACATGAAACAATCTATAATTTAAACAAATTTCAAGGAGTATATTTATAATTTATCCTTAGAAAAAATAGCATTTTCTCTTCCAAATACATAATATCACTTAAGCCCCTTAAAATCTAAGTAATTTTACATTGATCCCCTCCCACAAATTTCTGAATCCCCCACCGTTAATAAATAAAAAAAAACAATCCCAACGTTCTGAAACTACTGAATAATTATCCGACAAACAAGTACTCACCAGAGATGCCTGCAGTGCAGTAAACGAGGACGAAGATCATGCCACCGAAGGCCCAAGCAATGCCAAGGATTCCAACACCACCACAGGCATCAGTAGTCTTGGTTGGGTCAGTTTGGCTCTTGTAACCAATCACAGTCAAAACAGTAATGTAGAGGAACAAGAGTGTTGCTACGAACTCTGCAATGGTGGCCCTATACAATGACCACAGTGTCAGCTCCTCTGCATCTATCAATAGCGCCGGTGGTGGGTCTTGGTAGTCCTTCGCCGCGTACTCGCCGCCTCCCACTTCTATGTCCTTTGCCATGGCTAGTGTGTGTTTGTGTGTATGAGAGAGTGAGTGAGTGAGAGAGAGAGAGAGAGAGAGAGAGAGAGGGAGAGAGTTTGTGTGTGCGTTTGTGTTTTGGGTGTTGAGAGTAGTTTGATGGCTGTTTGAGAGACGAGGCAAATGTGGGTATTTATGGGAATGTCTTAACATTAATTAAAGTTTATTTTTTGCCGCCCCATTTTATTTTATTTTTCTAATTTTTTTTTTGATTAATTTCTTTCACTTTCAGTGCTTTGTGGACCCCACCTATTTATAACCTCTTCATTTTTGAGGCTCCATTTATTAAGAATTTTATAATATAATGAAATCTTTAAATGGATTAAAGGAAAAAAAAATAGAAATGATTTAGTTATTTATTTTGTTAATTGTTCAATTTATAATAAAGTCTATGTACAAAAAATATTTGAACTTTACTTTCAACTAGAAAATGATTTTGGAGAAAATGAAACAGATATTTGTGATTTCACTCATATTTTTCTTGCAACAATTGAACATACATATTAAAGAGTTTTCACCTTAGATACTCTTTCATAATTTGAATCGTTCATTTTAGGAGACTCATCTAAAAAATTATATATGTAAAAAATTTAATAGATTGGATATTGGTAGCCACGGATCAGATCTTATTCATTAAAAAAATGAATAACTAACACTACAGGAAATTCCACTTTTGGCGACCAAAATATTGGTCGCCAAAAGCCCCATTTTTGGTAGCCAAATGTGATTAGCGACTACTTTTTTTGGTCGCCAAAGTTGTCACCTATACTCTGTCGGCGATAGTATTGGCGACTAAAATATTTTTGGTCGCTGAAAGTGAACGTTTTGGCTACTAAAGTCTTCTTAGTCGGCAAAGGTTATCTTTTGGCGACTAAAATATTAGTCGCCAAAAGTGAACATTTGGCTACTAAAGTCTGTTTAGTCGGCAAAGGGTATCTTTTGGCGACTAAAATATTAGTCGCCAAAAGTGAACATTTGGCTACTAAAGTCTGCTTAGTCGGCAAAGGGGATATTTGGCGACTAAATATTTAGTCGCCAAAAGTGTTCGAATAAAATTAATTTGATTTTCAGCGACTAAAAATTTTAGTCGTAAATAAGTTTTAGTCACAAAATGTGTAACATTTAGGGACTAAATAATTTAGTAGCCAAAAAATTATTTTTCATTTTATTTTATTTTTGGCTACTAACTATTTGGTAGCGGAAAGTGTTCATTTATTTTTAGCTACTAACTTTTTAGTCACCAAAACTCTTTGGGTTCTTTATGGCTACCAAATATTTAGTCACTAAAAATATTGATTTCCTTTTTGGCTACCAATTGGTTAGTCACTAACAAATTCACTTCTTTTTTTTTTTCGCTACTAAACATTTAATTGCCAAAAACTTTATTTTGTGTTTTTTTTTATTATAATTACAGTAATAAAAAGTTTTCAGTTTCACATTTTTCACAGTTTTCAGTTTCACTGTGAAAAATACCTCACTGAAAACTGTGAAACTGAAAACTATAATTACAGTAATAAAAAGTTTATAATTTCCAAAAACTTTTCAGTCACCAAAATCTGAAAGACCATCATTAGTAGCGTTGAATATATTCATTCACCTGAGTGCATAACATACCATACCAACCAATCGAGCAGAAATCCCAAGAAGTTAAAATTCATAAGATGAGGGGTTCATCTCCCAATCAGATTAATTATATGATTCAATGTCTTCTTACAGTATACTCAAGCAAACCAACATCCTAAACTTCAACCATTTCAAAAAAATTATCAATATTTTAAGAATAAAAAACTTCTCCTCTCTTTGCTAACACAATGTTTTGTGGCTAATAAAGAAAAAACACAGTCGTGCTTCTGTAGCACAAAATTATATTTCCTCAGCTGTTTCATTCAAGCGATATATAAAAAAAACATCAAAATGTTGGGACTGAACCATCAACACCATGCTTTCACCAGTGTACATTGAAATATTAAAGCTATTGTTTTTATCAGCTCAATTTCATTACCGCAAAGGATGTTGCCACCTCCATTGCATCCTCTACATGTGCTATATCGGAGCCCTGAAATCACATACAAAAGAATTACATGTGTACCACCAAGGTTGCAAAGATCGCAGGCAAACTCAAATATACAGTGGATGAAGTAACTATCATATGTGAAACCAAATCATAGCATCCATTCTTAATGTTGTGCAAGAGAGAAAGAGATCATTTACCAATTGGGCATGAAAAAACAGATCATAATAAACGTAAGTCCTTTTTAATCTTCAATATTTTTTCCCTCTACTAATATTATATAGTTCAACTGATTAACACAATGCTTCACGTTGTTGATAACATAGTTGGGCTTGCCTTAAAATTAAATACAAAACATTTTTACAAAGAAAATTTACAATATTCATTTATTGTGGGGTTTCCCAAATGTTGCAAGCATATTGCTCCGAAAATGGAATCGTCAGAGACAATGTAGTGCTCAAATTTAAGATTTTAAAGCATGATAAATTTAGTTATACACTAATATAACATAAGAGTTGGATTGGTAACCAGGAGAAAATTGCTAACCTGGCCTTGAGCAAGACCACCTTTTCCTCCTCCACCCTTCCCTTTTAGTGGCTTCAAAGCTGCCACCAACCACTCCAACACCTTTAATTGCTTACATTTATCTCCTTTCTCAGGTACCCCAGCACACACCAAAGCTTTGTTTGCAGTTTCATCTGTGCTGAAAACCATGACCGCTATCCCCTGTCATTCACGGACTAGTCATGCAAACTTCATACAGACATAAGAGAAAACCTGAAATAGGGTAATTTCTAGTCATGCAAACTTCATACAGATATATAAGCAGCAGGTTTGGTTATCAATAGAACTGAAATAGGGTAATTTCTTGCTCAGCATAGATGAAAACCTGAAGCACAGATACTTTGGCCTTTAGATCAGCTTTCTTGGCTGCTGGAATAGTTGCTGATTCCACGCGGCCATTTAAAGAAGTTACTTTCTGGGAAGAGGAAAGGAATGTGCTAACCAACAAACTAACTAAATTGAATGATGGACTCATTCCACAGGTAAATCCAAATTGAATGATACATAAAGCACTTCGCATATTACCTTGCCATGAATGCCGTTAGTCATTTGAGCATTAAGACTCTATTTACATTATCAATTATAACTCATTTCTCAATGATTAATTCAACAATTATGTTGATAGAATATATATAAAACCATCTAAATAATAGAAAACCTATGAAAATAAACCTACTTTGCTGTCCACATCTCTATGGTTATCAATCATTTCATCCTCTGTTATTAATAGATCATCCAACACAGTTGTGTTTAGATTAGACCATAAAAAATATCACAGTTGTGTTTATATGACCACTATTCAACTAAGATTTCGGTTTGCAATCCACATATATGTTCCTTTTTTTTCCTTTTCATTTCATTTTTGGTACATGAATAGTGCTAGTGTTGTAAGAGAATGCACATCACACAACTAAGAATGCCAACACATCACAATGGAATAAATTGCTTCTATGAACAAAATATATCCGAGCATCATACCAACAGATCAAGATAAATTATTAGCACTCAACAAAGTTAAATTAGACCCAATAATTTAACCATACCTGCAAAGGACAGCATGTGGTATGGTTAGGCGACACCTTTCACCATCAAGTGGGTCACAGGGACTTTTTATATCATGTGCCCATATTCTTAACTTCACTGTACAAGGTAACTCAGCAGCTGCTGTAGCAGCCAATGACATTAACAACTATGCACACCTTGATAGGAACACACTTATTTAAAATGCAACAGAACACACTTATTTAAAATGCCAAAAACAAGAGATCATTTCATTTATTTATTTATTTATTTGTGTGAAATTCCAGAGAACACACACTTATTTAAACTTACCCTCCCAGCATGACCTTGAAGAACTGCTGCACCAATGAGACACAAATTCTGCAAATTCTGCAAATTCAACATAATAATGATCAATGAAGCAAAATTTCAGTTTTCTTAATCTATCCATACCTTAACAAGCTTCATTTTTCCTCTCACAGGGCTGTTACTGCATGCAGAATTAAAAACAATTGTAACGATAAAAAGTATAGAAAAGCATGGACTTGGCAAATACAATAAAAATAATACAATTTCTAGCACCAAAATGACAAGCTTATTTTTGAAATATAAAAATAATAAATAAATAAGCACATATGTTGGGATGGACTTGGCATTCGTCACATGTAGAACTAAGATGCAACTCTCTTCTCAATGATGAACTAGACCTAGCATCAAGCATAAGACCCAGAAACCTTCCAAACAAAACAATCTTAACATAGAAAGTTGAAATTAGACAATGGGTTCACATGTAGATGTATGTATTATTACAGGGGGGTGGGAAAGAAGATGAAAGAAAACAAGAAAAGTGAGATCAAAAAGTAACCATGGACAGAAACTGGGGACTGGAAATGCAAAGTAACCATGAGCATAACAATGGAGGCATAGCAATGCAATTCAAATTTCTTCTTTGAGGCATTTCATCAAACACCTTGAAATGTTTGGAGGTCAGACAGCAGATTAAACTCAAATCTGAAATGTTTCTGAGAGATTATAGAGAAAGAAAGACTATAGAGAGGGAAGGAGCGAGAATCATCACCATCATATGCAGATCTGAGATGCTTCGGCGAGATTAGTTAGAGAAAAGCCATATTCAACACAATCGGCAGCGGCGGCCGAAGAGGGCTGAGATCCTGACGAGTGCCATCGGTAAGAGAGGGAAAGAGCGAGAATCATCAATATCATATGTAGATTGGTCACTCAACTCATCCGATTCACTATCACCGAGATTGGGGATTTTGGGTTTTGGGTGGGGGTAAACCCGAGCGGGAATGAAAAAAGGGAGGGGGGGTGTAATTTTTTTGGATTTTTTTAATTTTCATTACAAATAAATATTAAAATAATAAAATTCATTTTTTTTTTTGCAACAGAGGATATCATTGCTAAAAAAAATTATTTTTTATTAAAATAATTTTTTTATAGTTAATGAAATTTTATTTTTATTTTTTCATTTAGTAAGGTTGAAAATTTATTTGTTTCATATTTATTTTAATGAATAAAAAATTATTATTATTTTTTTTATTTGGTAGAAGTATGGATAATATTTTCCATTAAAATGAAGTTAATTTTTTGTGGTTAATGTGGCATTTGCAGTGGTAGTAGTGGTAATAATGGAATGGCGTTTGCAGTAGTGGTGAAGGTGGTAGAGGAGATGAGTGGTGAGAGAGAGATATGAGTGAGAGGCACAGACAGAGAGAGAAAATGATGAAAAAATGGGTGAAAAGATATAGACAAAGAGCGAGAGAGAAAAAAAGAGTGATGAGTGAGAAAGAAAAAAAGAGAGAAAAAAAGAAGAGAGAGAGAGAGACAAAGAGAGAAGATAGATGAAAGAGATATAGAGAAGAGGGATGGACGAAAGAGAAAGAGAGAGACAGAGACAAAAATAGAGAGAAATAGAGCGAAAAGAGATGAGCGAGAGAGAGACACAGAAAAGAGAGATGAGCGAGAGAGATAGAGAGAGATAGAAATAAAAGAGAGAGAAAAAAAATAAATGAGAGAGATAGAGAGAAGAAAGATGAGCAAGAGAGACTAAGAGAGAAGACAGATAAGAGAGATAGAGAGAAGAAAGATATGCGAGAGACAGAGAGAAAATGAGAGAGAGAAACAGATATGCTCTCTCTCTCTCTCTCTCTCTCTCTCTCTCTCTCTCTCTCTCAATTAATCTATAACTAAGCTTGTTTAGTGTCCCAAATATTTGACATGATCTAATGGACTGACTCTAGCCTGGAAGGTTTGATATCAGATCATACTAACACTATGTAAAGTTGATTTGCAATTAAGATGAATTCTTCTTTGAGGCATTTCATCAAACACCCTGTCCACCATTGGATCTCCCCCTTGATATGAGAAGCAGAAAACCACTCTGCTATCAAATATGAGAAGCTTCCACACCATTGGTCATTTTTGCTCAGTTCACACTTCCACACCATTGGTGTTTCGGATATCAACTATTGAATGAAAACCCATGGTTTGAATATGAACTACTAAACCAGAGGTGAGAGGGATAATGGTCCATGTAACACAGGTGCAATGGAAAGGAAAGAAATAATATGTCAGGTAGTTCAAGTTAAAGCACTCCAAAGTTTCCCTCCGAAGTTTCCCTCCAAAGTCTGAAGCACAAATTTTCAATTTTGTAAGACTAATCGCCGACTAAAATTTAGTCGGTAAATAATGAATTAAAAAAATATATTAAAAGTTACAAACAAAATTCATTATTTAAAAAAAAATTAAATAAAAGTAACAAATATATTAAAATTATATTTAAATAAAAATATAAGTAATAAAATTATAAATTACAAATATTAAATTATCTTAAATATTTGTCATAATATTTTTTTTACTGAAAAATATAATAATATATTTAAAAATTTTATATTCTTATATTCTTATATATATATATACTAAGAAAGAAAAGAAAGAAAGAAAATTAAAAATAAAAGAAGGAAAAAAAAATTCTGAGCCAGCTCAACCCGTGTTTTTTTAGTCGTCAATTACTTTTATAAATCCCTCAAATTTAAATTAGAAATGTCTCCCTCCAAATTTAAATTAATAATAGTGTTTGATTATTGTTAACCGTGTATAACGTAAAAATAATTTTAAAAAGTTGAAAAAATTAATTATTAAAAAATTAAGGAAAAATTTAAAATCTGAAATAATATCAATAAGTCTTACAAATAATTGGGATATTTTGTCTTTTATTAGTACTGGTAATAATATTGAAAAATTTATTGAAATGATAAATAATTGGGATATTTTGTCTTTTATTTGTGAATTTTGATTTATTCTTAATTTATTAGTGTTATTGAAATATGATGATGTAAAAAGTATAAATAGTTTAATAGTCTATTTTCAGAATTTAATTTCTTTTTATAATACAATTATTACATTTTAAAAATATTAATTTATCAAAATTACCTTTTGATAGTATATTTTTTTAGAAATATCAATTGTCATAATTGTAAATTTTTTATTATTAATGGATTTAAAAAAAGGACAAAATAAGAAATTCATATTATTTTAATAATTAATTTTTTTAAAAAATTAATATTCTTGGATGGTGGGTGTACAACCTCTTCATAAAAATAAAAATAAAAATATAAATAATTAATTTTTTTTTATTTTCATTCGGCTACCAAAGATTTAGTAGCCGAAAGTAGGTTTTTAGCGACTAAAATAAATTTGGTCGCCGAAACTTGACATTTGGCGACCAAAACTTTGGTCGGGAAAGATTAAAATTTAATTTTTTTATTTTCATTCGGCTACCAAAGATTTAGTAGCCGAAAGTAGGTTTTTAGCGACTAAAATAAATTTGGTCGCCGAAACTTGACATTTGGCGACCAAAACTTTGGTCGGGAAAAATTAAAATTTAATTTTTTTATTTTCATTCGGCTACCAAAGATTTAGTAGCCGAAAGTAGGTTTTTAGCGACTAAAATAAATTTGGTCGCCGAAACTTGACATTTGGCGACCAAAACTTTGGTCGGGAAAGATTAAAAATTAATTTTTTTTATTTTCATTTGGCTACCAAACATTTAGTAGCCGAAAGTAGGTCTATAGCGACTAAAATAAATTTGGTCGCCGAAACTTGGCATTTGGCGACCAAAAATTTGGTCGGCAAAGATTAAAAATTAATTTTTTTATTTTCATTCGGCTACTAAACAATTTAGTAGCTAAAGGTACCTCTACGGCTACTAAATTTTTTTTTAGTCGCCAATTGTGATATGTTTAGCTACTAAAAATTTTTTTAGTCGCCAATTGTAATATCTTTAGCTACTAAATTTTTTTTAGTAGCCAATAATCAACATTCCCCTACTTAAAAAAATTAGTAGCTAAAAAGTTGACTTTTGCCGACTAAAATTATTTTTGGTAGCCAATTCCATGACTTTTGGCGACTAAATTGGTTTTGGTAGCTAAAAGTGGTCGGCAAAAATGCTTTTTCTTGTAGTGTAATATGATTTTGAAAATAAATTGTTTAACAAAAATGAAGTGATTATATCTAACTAGCAATATCCAATCAACTTACTTTTTTACATAAATAATCTTCTTGGTGAGCTATATAAAATTAACTATTTGAATTGTTGAGATAAATTCAAAATGGAGCTTACCAAAGGACATAGCACCGTAAGAGACAACAGAAACCCTTACCGCGTATAATGAAAAAGTATTATATGTCTCAAGTGTACCACATTAGTGCATCCGTTACAAGAAATACTTTCTCCCCATATTAGAAAGAAATACATTTCTTTTAAATATTTTTATTTTTTGGCTACTCATTAGAACTTACACTATCATATCTAAGGAGAAAGGGAAAGAAAATCACCCCCAATGCTTCACATGAGGCTCGAACTTACGACTTCCAATCATAAGATCAAAATCTATCAACTATATATATATTAAAAGAAATTCTTTAATATTTCTACTAATTATTATTAGGATAGATCACTTCTTAATTAACCTTTTTAATTACCACCTATGTTGAAATAAAATGACATGTTTTATGTCATTCATTGGTGTTGCTTTTCTTAGCCTTTTGATTGCTTTAATGTTTTATAATAGGATGTTTGCTATCTATTCATATTTTATATTATCTAACAAGTAACATCCATTAACCCACTGTCCTACTAAAGAAATAGCAAGAATAGTTATTGCCAGCTCAACAAAAAAGAGAGGGGGGGGGGGGGCGGTGTTGCAAAATAACATTAAAAAAAAAACCCCCAAATGATAATCCAATTTTTACTTTAATTGGTACAATAATTGCATTCTGAGTATAATATATTAATTAGAAGCATGCACTAAAAAATTGATTAACAATATTAGATTCCAAATAAAATAGTGTGTTAGGTATTGCTAAGAAAATTGATGATTTCACCGTAGCTGAGATATGATTTAAAATTAATTAATTAATTAATTAGCAAGCACAAATAGTCAAATCTCATTAGTAATTAAAAAAAAAAAAAATTGGGAGAAAGTTTTGTATCCACTTAATTTTCATTAATTTATAAGCCTAGAGGCACTTTATTAATAAAAAAAATTACTATATTGCATTACTTTTTCTTTTTTGTTTTAGAGTTAACAAAATCATTTTACTGATTAAAATGTAAAATATCCTTCCGACACTGCCATCACACACAAAAGTGCAATATATTTTTATACAATAATACTTTTGTGATTAAATTTGAATTTGAATATATTTTATATTATTTGTGAGTGATGCATAAGTTGATATTCAAAATTTGGTGATTATATTACTCTCTTACAAAACATTGACATATTTGTCATATTGTACAAATTTAGGGGTTGGTTGGCATCCCCAACAATAGCCATCAGTTTAATTGAAATATAAAACAATTTTTTTTATTTGTTTATAAAATTAAGATAAATTATATTGATTTCTTTTGAGATTCTGAAGAAAAAATAAAATAAAATAAAATAAAATATAAATAAATAAATAAATAAAATCACAAATTTAGCATAATTACATTAAGTTTTCTCAAAATTTTAGTTTACAAAATACTAAACTCCCTTTTTATCAATAATTATGAGACATGGGTGAAAAAATAGTTGCATAAGTTTTAGTCATTTTAATCTCATTAAAAGAGAGATTAGTACACATTATGTCAATTATACTTTTTCCAAATTTCGCGGGAGATTAGTGTAATTTATCCATAAAATTATATTCCATCTGCCTCATTTCATTGGTTCATTATCTTATTTTTTTGTTGTTCCAAGATAAATGTTCAATTTAAAAAGTTAAAACTTTAAATTAAAAAATTTCTAAAATTATTCCTTATAAAATAATTATAAATATATTAAAAAACAAGAATAAAAGGATATTTTTAAAAATAAACCATTAAAACTTGAATTTAAAAGTGTAATTATTATGTTTTTTTTTTAAGCGTGAATTTTTAAAAGGAACTATTTAAAAATGGGAGGGGGTTGATTGATCGAAATAAAATTCTTTTTTAAGAAAATTATTAGTTAATTTTGGGATATTAAATAGTCATATCTCAAATTAATTATAAATTTTTATATTTTTTCATTATTTAATATAAAATTGTGAGTTTCGCGTCACGTAACACAATCTGAACTAATCAATAACTTTTTTTTAAAAAAAATTAACACATTATATGTGGTGGATGCAGTGTCACGTATTGCAAGATCCACCCACCAAATATTCACACGAGAATTGTGTGGTGGGGACACATAACACATCACCGACCATCATCATCATCACCAATTGATAAATCAGTTTCAACATCAAAATCACATTCACCTCCACCGTCCATCCAACTCAGTCTCTCCACAACTCTTTTCCACTCCCTCCTAACCACTCACATCCTGCCACGTCTGCTCAACCCAGCCGCCACCCCCCTCCCCCTGCCCTGCCCCCCAAATCATTTGCATTAACCTAAATCAGAATGCTCTGCTCTGCTCTTCCCTAAATCATCCTCTTCATGTTTTTTATTATCATATTTTAATTCCAAAAAAATAATATTATAGATTTTTAAAAATTTATTAATTTTTTTATTAAATATCTTATATAAATATGTGATTTATATGAGATTACATGTTATAAGTCACATATTCATTTAAGACATTTAATAGAAAATTTTGTAAAACTTTTGAAATTCTTAGCATTTTTCATTTGAAAATAGGAACTCCTCGTGGGTAGACTGCCACGTGTCAGGCAATGGTCAATTGTACAAGTGGCAGTGTTGTATGTGTTGTGGAATTTTTGTTTGTTATTTTATGAAATTTTTTTACTAAATGATCAGAGTTGGTGAGAATAACTTTTTCTTTTTTAATAAATTAGTGAATTTCAGTAGAAAACTCAACTAGGGACTATTTGTTGCAGTTTTTATAAATTGATTCTAGTTTATTTTAATTTAGGAATCAATGTTAGATTATTTGATTTAATTTCTGTTTATAATTTATTAGACAAAAATATCTTAAATAAGTTGAAAAAAAATTAATTATTTAAAAATTAGGAAATGAATGCTTTTAATTTCAACTTTTTTATTATCATTTTTTAAGTTAAAAAAAATTACGCCAAATAGAGCTTAGTATTGAGAATCATCTTCACAAAATTATGAATTATTTCAAATTTAAATTCCTTTCTAATATAATATAAAATAAAATCGACCGGTCCAATTCAATTGGTCAGAACTTTTGCATCTCATTAGAATATCAATGATTTGAATCTTTTCACTTATATGTGAGTCTTGCTAATGTGTATTTATTGAGATTTATTCAAATTTTCGCTTCTACTCTCGCAGTTTTATTTATTTATTTATTGTATATTGTATATTGTATTTAATTTTCATCATTATAATTGTAATTTATTAGGTTTGAATATAATATTATATATGAATCAAATCAATATATATTTTATAAAATGGTCATAACATTTTGCATTCCATTTTTTTTTTTATAATTACAGTCCAAAAATATTTCATTTAGTGTGCGTTAAAAATTATATTAGGTATATAGAAAAACATATGTTCAAAAAAAAAATGTATATACAAAAACATAATAAAAAATTTACTTATAAAAAAAAAAATTTGAATTACGATAAAAGTAGTGGTCGGTTGTCTTCTTTCTTCATGCTTGTCATCAATTGCACTCCAATAAATTTAATAAAGTAGTGGTCGGTTGGCCTATTTTGGCACGATTAAAAATTAATTTTTTAATTTCTTAGTTTTTTAAAATTATATCACTTATTTATTTTATATATATATATAAAATGTTAAAAAATATTAACTTTTAACTTATTTTTCAAAATACTAATTTTTTAGCCTACATTAAAATGGTTTTATGCCAATGGCATATATCAATCGGTTGTTGCTCTTTTTTTTTTCTTTTTTTTTTTTTAAAAAAAAAAAGAAAAAGCGAAAGTGTTATTTGGATCTGGAAAATTCACTATTGATCCTGTTTCAATTATCCAAATCATTTTTTTTGTGTAATCTCTGCATATTATTTATAAAAAAAATTAAATCCATTAAAAAACCATAATATTTTCATTTTCTTGTCTTTGTTTCGAAGAAAATGAATAACCCTTTCATTTTATTGTTTTTGTTTGATGTTATATTTTTAAAACACACTCATTGTTTTTATTTTTTAGACAAACTCAATAATATAAAAATAATTACAATTATCGAATCGAGCTAATTTATTCAATGGATAATACACACGAATAACTTTATAAAAAAAACAGTTTAAATTATTAAAACAAGACTAGTGGTGAGCCCACGGAACAGAACAATATGGTTACATTTAGATTTGGAAGAAGTTCAATCCATAAAAAAATATTACTATAATATATGAGTTTTAGAGACTAAAATTTTTTCGTCCTAAAAAGTTAAAATTTGATTGCAAAAAAATATTATGAGACAAAAAGTGGTCTCAAAAAAGTTAAAAAAATATTCTTAACGACAAAAGTTAAAAATATTGTTAATAAATGCACTTTCAGAAACAACAATTTCATGTCAAAAGACTTAGTATGTAAGACGAAAATTTCGATTCCAAAAGGATAGTAATTCGTTATTAAATGCTCAATTTTATTAGTAAAAATATAATAATGACACTTTTAACAAATAAAACATTTTACTTTTAAAAGATGATTTCATCCCTAAATTTTTATCACTAAAGCCATGTGAAAATATAGTACAAGTTCTAGGGTATCATGTATGTTTAAGGAAAAATTACTTATAAATAGATTGTTGAAAAAATATGTATACATATTTCAATGGGGAAAATTCTTATAAGCACAATAGGGGCGAAGATTTTAAAACTAATTACAAAATGAAGGAATGTTTAGTTTGGAAAACAATTTTGGTCCTATTTTCCAGTTGGGTTAAACTTGTCAGTTTAAATTTAAACTTGAGAGAATTTAGATTTCAACTTGAAGGGGGCATGTGGGGCCAATCATAAGTTTCGTTTCGATAATTTGAACGGTTTATTTTATAAAACTTTCAATATATATTATCTATGAAAAAAATTTAAATCAATCTGATAATTATAATATTTTTTTTTTCACGTTTGTTTCCAAAAAAGTGGGTGGCAATTCTTTTTTAAAAATAACCAATCTATTTTTCAAGACAAATACAATAAAATACAAATGGTTCGACTAAAAATGAACACTCTGCCCAGACTAAACTAAATTCAGCAAAAATAAAGATCTCGATTGTTTGGAAACTTCCAAATAAGTCACATTTTTGTTTTGTTTCTTTTTTTTTTTTTTTTTTGAAACTTTTTATCGTTAATGACTTTTTTTCTTTTTTTTTTTTGTTCCATCTTGTGTAGACCAATATAAATAGTAATTTTTGATTAAAAAAAAAATTCTTAAAAAATTAAAAAACCAAAATAAGCCAAAACAATATCGAGTAGAATCTTATGTTCATGTAAAGATGATTTAGCCGCTCCCCACAAACAATATGTTGGGGCTTGGTTCAAGATTAAGGGCAACGAAACCTCTGAGAACTGTAGATCTACTAGACGCAATGTTATCGTTTGCAAAGGAAATTTCACTGATTCAATTGAAATTGTGTTTATCTTGAAAAATTATCAATTAGAAACTGTAGCAGTAAGGTGATGGTGTTTGGAATCATCATAGTGAAATTTGAAATTAGCTCTAAATTTAAAATTAGGTCATCGATTTTTGCAATTGATGATCAATTTTGTAATGTTTAGCACTCAATTAGTAATTTCGCTGTTCGAAAACAATAAAAAATTTAACTATGCCTGTTCTTCAAATAATGTAGACAGTAAATGTTGGGATCGGGGATCCCGCCCAAGACCTTATAGAAATTATAACAACCAGAAAAACATATCCACACAGAGAGAGACACAATATTTAACGTGGTTCGGCAATAATGCCTACGTCCACGGGAGAGTAACCGTTTAGCATTTATGGGGAGATTATAGAAATATTACAGAGGAGAAGCTCACACTATTCTCACTCATCCATTCACCCGTCTCCCTCGCTCACACCGAGGGAGACGGTTTCTCACATCTCTCACTTACTTGTGTTTGCTCTCTCGGTTTTCTTTCTCACTTTTTGCTCTCTCCTTCACCTCCTCCTCCTCACCTCAATTTATACACAATTGAGGGAGGAGGTGATTGGTTGCCACCAAACCCCTTCCACTCTCCAGTGGGTTGGCCATTGGGGTAGTGGAGAAGATGGTGCTACACTATCAATTATGATGCTGCACTAACAATTCTCATGGTGCTCCATTCTCTTTAGTGGGTTATTCCACTCACAAGGGATGATCCAACAAATCACCCCCTCAACCCTTGTGAGGTGATCCACTGCACACACTGCTGCTAATCTTGTTACGCCCAAGAAAACAATAGAATCTTCATCTCCTCACTGAGACGCTGCATCCCCTGAAGTTAGAGATAATACACCAGAGATACAAGAGGAGAAGGGAATCATACATCCTCAACTCAACTCACACCACTCTCTGATTTGGAGAGAGCCTCTGCTCCTATCTCCCACAGATCTCTTCCACACTTCCTGTCTTGGATGTCTTCACCTGCTATGCTTGAACTGGCGTAACCAAGATATCCGACACCCCCTGATTGGATGTCCTGCACCCCTTGTTGAGATGTCCTTGACTGTCATGCCTTATCTCTTTGCATGACCAAAATTGGAGCAACAGAAAACTCTTCATTTGTCTGGTCAAAGTTCCTGGTTTTCTTTGCTCGGAGTTTCCCTTGAACTATCCTGAACTATCAGCATTTGCCCTTTGCACTCTTGAACAACTTCCCAGCATTTCCACACACTTATTGTTCATGCCTTTTGCAATCCCTGATCTCCAGTTCAGCGATACACGTTACCTGCGTATCTATCACTTGTACTAGCAGATGATGGTTGACAGTAGCTCTTTCTTCCAAAGCAACTTCAACAGATTTGTACAAGTCACCAACTATGCAATACCTAGCATAGTACCCACACCTATATTCTTGAGTGCTCATCGTGGCTCCATCTCTCCTCATGCGCTCGAGTTCGCCTGAGAGATCCGCAACTACTCTGTTTTATCAAGAGGTGCGTTCGCTGCCACAAAAAAACCGATACCATAACCCAGGTATCCAACCATTCAGTCAAAACTGAATACCATCTGCTGTACAAAACACAAGCGCTTTTCCCAAAAACACAGCAGATTCCATTGCTCAAAATCACATTAAGCCAATGCAAAGAACATGCAGAACCAATCGAGTTAGCTCTTCGATTTTCTGCAACTCAAGCTCCACCATAGTGCCAAGTTCCAATTTCCATAGGCGCCAAACAAGTTGTCCTTGACAACTCCAAACAAAACATGGTGAGCAACCCGCTTGAACCAATGCTGAGGAGACTAACCAAAAAAAAAAGGGCTTCAAATTCTCCGTCAAAGCAACTTCGAAAGCGGTACCAAAAACATCATGTCCGATCAACCATCGAACTCAATACTGCTCTCTTCAAGCTCGAATTAATCAAGAGAGCCAAACAAATTCTCCGAGAACTGAGGCAAGTTCTCCACTAAACAAAACTGGACTGTGGACGCAGTTAGGCTCTAACCAGTTCAGAAGTATCGGAACAAACTTCAAATGAACTTACAAAATACCAAGAGCCAAAAATTCTGAAGTGTCGAGCAAACTCCAGATTCCTCCAACTACCATTCCAACCGGCAAACACAAGATGATGCACCATCTTCACAGTTGCCAAAAACATCCCAAAAGGCGCGTGCACCATAAATGCACAACTCCAACAGTCCCCGCTAACTCCACCGAGTCTGCAAACGATCTATCCCCTCCAAATCCAACGGTAGATTAAGGGATGGATCCCAACACATGAGATTCACAAAATCACCATCTTCACGTTTCTCCGCAGCAATCTTTTCCAATCTTCAATGAACACCAACGGTCAAACCGCTTCCAGAGAAGCAAACACCCGGAGCCTGAATCGTCACCCAGACTACCAATAGCTGATGTCTTCGAATATGGAACAGATTGCGAAAATGAAAATCCACAAGAAGAAGAAACAATCAAGTCTCATAAACAGGAGACACCCCTGGATCTAATCAGACACGATCATAGATCCCAGCTGTGATAATGAATCTCAATAAACCACGACTCTGAAAGTCGCCAATAATCCGTGAAAGACCGCCAACAACAATGCCTCCAATAGACATTGAACAAAAAAAAACGCCAAAGCTCCACCAAGATCTGAAGTAGATTTTCACACCTTCTTCAAATCGACAAATGCGGAAAAAACTCCACCAAGATCTGAAGTAGATTGTCACACCTTCTTCAAATCGACAAATGCGGAAACCAAGGCTTCACCAGATGCGAGCCTTTCAACAACGATCCATGAAGGATCTCCAACGCCTCCATAGAGGCCAATGCCAATAAAGTACTACCATTTGGACTTATTACATATGCCAAATCTCCATAGTATACTCTGCCAATGCTTGTTCTCTCTATCCCCTAGAGAAAAAACCTAATGAACTCTGAAGTTCTGCAACTAACCTGAGAGTCTCCAAATGAACTGATAACTTTTGCAACTGACTCTGAAAGGTCTTCAATTGGCTTCCAATTGGCTTCAACCGGGTGAACAAAATAAATCACCCCCATCACCCACATGGATGATAAAACACCGTTGTACAAATATGCCTCCATTCCACTGAGCATCCAGAGTGAATCTGCACCTCCTACTTGGAATGTCTTCAACCGCCACACATCATGTTGCATGGCTCGCACCTCTATCACCAGGTACTTGCATCCTCCAATAGAATGCTCACCGTTTCCCTGTTGAGGTGACTCCACCCAAACTCTCTGGGTGCCCGTCGCGACTTCACTACCACGAACCAGATTCAGGACAAAGAAAGAGATTTGCCTCTCCCTGGGTGCGCACTGCAGCGTCTTATCCCTTTCAATTTCTTTGTCTGGAGCTTTCTTCTGTGAACTAGTTGTTGCTGCCAGGCCAAAATCCGGCACACTGCACCTTTATATCACATTCAGCTGCGTACTCTTACACTGTTGTATGCCAGCACCTTGTATGACATTCCTGTGTACTCATCTGTGCTATTGTGGCTACGTGCTCCTACACCTTATGTGTGTACTACTGCAGCTGTTGCCTTTCTACGTTCACATACTACCAGTACTTCTTGTATTATGTTTGACAGTAGCTCCAACTGCCACAACATTCCTCTGAGCCTGCACTGGTTGCCAATCATCTATCTGATGAAGTGGACTTTTCTTCTGATTGAACCAGATCCTCCAATGACATCAACAACCATGAAAGTTCCCAGGAAAGACTGGTGGGGTCACAATCGGTCCCACTTAAGAACCAGTCTCCTTAGACAGTGTCTTTTTGACAGAACTTTCCTAGACATTGTTGATCTTGAGATAATCATGTGCAATTCTTCTGATCGCCCTTGACCAATCCTGATCTCCATTGATTTGCCATTTGATTAAGCCTGATCTCCTTTGGTCTTCAATGATCTATCTCGATCTGTATCTGGTTGTCCAATCTGGTTAGAATCTGCCCATTCTAACCTCTTCAATGAATCCGCAGCGTTCCACAATGTCCGGTAACCTTCCTTTGACTATTAAAGATGACAAACTCCCATGTTTTAACAGTCTTTAAAAATTGTTCAGAATTTCACCATTCTGACCTTGCGGTTGCGTCCGGAACGGTCCGATTAGCTAGGACCAATCATCGCTGCACTTCCGGGGACCTCACTGAAAACTTTCTCCAAAACTGGGGCAAAATTGCAAATTTTCCAAACACTGAGACCAAACTGTAATTTCACAAACTACAGGGGCCAAAATTGCAATTTTTAAAACATCAGGAACATTCTGTGTTCCAACAGAAAATATTCCATCTGCCGCACTTGATGCCGTCTGCCACTTTAATCTGCCTTCTTTTTATAGAAACTCCAATTCCAAAATCTGACCATACGGATGTATCCGGAATACTCCAACTAGTTGAAAACCACTATTGGATCACCAAAAACGGACTCCGAATGACTCAGATTGGGCCAAAACAGTTTCAACGGTTCTGATCTGCAGAATTTGGTGCGCCTGCGAAGCACCGGATGATTTATCCGGTCAACGGCGCAGTCAACGGCGGAGTCAACGGCGTGGCTATCTGGCGCGGCGCGGCTTGGCGCGCTGGTCAACGGCTAAGTCAAAGGCTCAGCTTCTGGCGCGGCTCGGCTGAGCGGCTTGGCTTGGCACTGGTCAACGGCTTGGTCAACCATGCCACGTGTTCTGCCACGTGTCTGCCCGTCTGCCATGTGTCACTGACGTGGCGCTGACCTGGCGTGCGCGTGGTCTTTGCGCGTGCCAGCCACGCGCGTCCTCCCACTCGTCTTCTTCCTTCGTCGGCGCGTGGGGAGCGTGGATAAGACTGGGCCTCACGCGCCTCTTTCAGGTGGCGCGTGAGGGTGCGTGCGGGGTCGTCTGGATGTCAGCTTTGCATATTTGGGCACCTCTCGTCAAGCCCTTGCTCCTGGTATACTCAAAATATGATTTCGAGCAACTTCATTTCTGGGCAGTTTCGAACATCGCACGGTTTTTGTTCCGAAACGCTCCGACGAGGCTCTGATACCACTTGTTGGGATCGGGGATCCCGCCCAAGACCTTATAGAAATTATAACAACCAGAAAAACATATCTACACAGAGAGAGACACAATATTTAACGTGGTTCGGCAATAATGCCTACGTCCACGGAAGAGTAACCGTTTAGCATTTATGGGGAGATTATAGAAATATTACAGAGGAGAAGCTCACACTATTCTCACTCACCCATTCACCCGTCTCCCTCGCTCACACTGAGGGAAACGGTTTCTCACATCTCTCACTTACTTGTGTTTGCTCTCTCGGTTTTCTTTCTCACTTTTTGCTCTCTTCTTCACCTCCTCCTCCTCACCTCAATTTATACACAATTGAGGGAGGAGGTGATTGGTTGCCACCAAACCCCTTCCACTCTCCAGTGGGTTGGCCATTGGGGTAGTGGAGAATATGGTGCTGCACTATCAATTATGGTGCTGCACTAACAATTCTCATGGTGCTCCATTCTCTTTAGTGGGTTATTCCACTCACAAGGGATGATCCAACAGTAAATACAATGAAATTGTGGATGGTGTGACAGTATCATTTATGTAACGGGTTTCACATGTCTGTGTGAGATAGAGAGAGGGGTATATCACAGTGATGTATCTGTTTCACAAAACATCACCTCAGGGCAAGCACTTGCAATTTAAATTGATTCACACTTTTGCCCATGTATACACATTAACACACTCATTTTTGTGTAGTCCACAACATGATGCTAAGAACATTGTGTTGTTAAATGCAAATAAACCCTTGTGAACTGAGACATTAAAGTGCATTTGGATTATAAATTTTGGTAGAAATTTGGAAAGCGAAAAAGAAAATACCTGTAAAATACATGTGAAATGTAACTATATTTCATTCATATTTCACATAACTTTTTCGAATCTTTTTTCAAATTCTTATCTAAATCCATGAATCAAATACAAAAAAAATTGTATTTGAATTATGAATTAGGATAGAAATTTGAAAAGAAAAACTTTTTCCTTTCCAAAAACCCACATTTTTTTTCCTTTTTAAATTCCTATTCAAATTCGTGATTCAAACACAACCTAACAGAGTAAATCAACATTAAATAGAGACGAGAACTTATTTTCCATTCACTAGATTTTAGCCTCAGCTCTTAGATCCACCAATATTGCATTTTTCATACACACAAAGATTGAGAATTGGACAAGACTAAAACTAAATTCAGAAAAAACAAAAAACAAAAAACAGAAAGAGAAGCCTTTATTACACAAAGTTTGGCTTGATTCCATACCAAACATTTTTAAAAAATTAGAAAAAAGACAAGGGGTAAGGCCTAACTTGGTAATTTGCCAATGGAGACAAATAAAACTCTCCACAGAACTCAAAAGAAAATAATAATATGTTAACAGTAATTAAATTTGAGTACAAAATTTTTGAACATTGATTAGAAAAAATCAGTTCTATGAATCATCCTCGCAGTCCTGGGAGTCCTCTTCCAATATGGTCTCCAATCGAGGAGAATTGGAAATCTTGGTTGGTGAAATGAGGAGGACCGGTGCAGCCTCTTCAATCCAATACTTCAAATTTCTGATTGCTTTCGCCATTTGAATCGATGATTGAATAGCTTTCTCTATGGCTTTAGAGGAAAGAGAAACACAAACCTCGAGAGATTGAAGATGATGATAGTTGAGCTTGTTCAGGACCCTTTTTTTTCTTCTTCTCAGGTGTGGTGTGGGGGAGTGAAAGATAAGTTGGGAGGTGAGTTGTTTGAGTGTTGCTTTAGGTTAGTCCTTTTTTATAATGTAGTGTTAGTGCATAGTGGGGCATGAAAAATGTGAGTAGAAGATACAATGGTAAGAAGCATCATAGTTTAACAACAATAAAAATTACAGGCATGTGCAAAATGTGTTTGGTTTGAATTTGATTTAGTTTGATTTATATGTAAACTGTGTTTGGAATAAAAGATATTGATGATGATTAGTTTTGTAGGATTGTGATTTGATCTGATAACTTGTGAGAGAAGATGAAATGAGTCTTTAGGACACTGATGTGGTGTCAGCTAAAGACCCTCTCATACCTTTGTTAGAGATGAAGAGTTTCGAATTTTTGGTGCACACCTTATCTTTAATTTTGTCTTGGCCAATTGATGGTGATGGCTTCAGTCTTGTTGGGCATTGGGCCGTGAGCCTTATGGATCGATTTGCCAAACTCGGACCTTAATTAATTGTGTATATGTCAAATATGAAAGGTGGGCTGGGCTTTTGATATGTAATTTAGTGAAAATTTTGGTGAAGTAGATATTGACCTCCTTAAATTTATCGGCAAATTACAAATACCTCTTTCGAGGTTTAACTAAATTACAAATACCTCTCTGAGGTTTTGAAAATTACATCCCGACCCCTGAGGTTTGTATTTTCATAACAATTTGCCCTCTGAGGTTTATATTTCATAACAAATTACCCCCTAATTTGTTATGCAAATATAGCATTCAGGGGGAAATTTGTAATTTCTGAAATCTCAGGGGGTATTTGTAATTTAGCCAAACCTCGAGAGGGTATATGTAATTTGCTCTAAATTTATAATGTGACACTTTATAATTTTAAATTTATAACAACTTTAGATTTTTATAAGAAACGTGTGTTTTGGTCACACATTTTAAAATTTTTTAAATTAATATTGAATTTGAAATTAGGTTTCTAGTTTTTGTAATTGACAATTAATTTTATTATTTTTGTAACCACAATTAGTAATTTCACTTTTTGAAAATAATAAAAATTGAATTAATTACCTAAAAGTCCTATTTACAAATGTTACGGTAACTCATGTTCTATTTAAGATTTTTTCAACCAATAAGTCCTATTTAGTAAAACTAAGAATATTATCAGTTTTTTTCTAATTTTTAAAAACTCAAAACATTATCAATTTTGCATAGTAATATTCTAGATAATTGTTTTACTAACTGATAAAAAAAAGTAGAGCATGAGATTAAACGTTTTTGTCATTCTACTTATTAGCTTGATTCAACTATCTAATAAAATCGAAAACATTTTTAGTTTTTTTCAGTTTTAAAATTAAGAACATTATCAGTTTTTTCATTTTTAAAGTTATTTATTTATTTTTTTAGTTTTGCACATCAATGCTCCATCATTATGCTCTTTTATAAATACAAAATTAGTTTTGCACAAAAAATAATTTAGTTTTTTCAAATTTTTCAAAAAAAAAAAGAAAAAAAAAACATTCAGTGGGTTTGGTTTCAGTTTTTTGAAAATTGAGTGGTTTTTTTTTTTTGTGCGTTTTTTGTTTTTAGTGAATATTTTTTAAATTTTAAGTGAATTTTTTAAAGATTGTTTTTCACAAATATTATACTTTTTAAGTGTATTTATGTTAGGTGTGTCTAAAAATTTAAAAATTGCTTAAAATATTAAAAAAATTCAGTGAAAACAAAAAAATACGGAAAATGAAGAAGTAAAATTTTTTGAAAAGTGAATTTTGAAAACTAAAATCAAATAAAGTGATTAGTTTTTTTTTTTTTTCACATAATTTTTTTTTCTCAATTTGAAAGTTGATATTTGAAAGTTTTGAAAATCAAAATAAATGTTAAATTATCAAATTCCTTTATAGGTAATTATAAATAACGAACAATCATTGTTTGAAGGGCAATTCCGACTATTAAAAATTTAATGGGACTTGAAGGTCTAAAAAATTTTAATTAGGACTTAACGGAGTATAAAACTAGTTTGGGAACATGGTATTGTAGTAACTTTTTGACTTTTTGGTTAAAATATAAGATAAAAAGAACTAGTATCTTTGAGATGACTTTTAGTTTTTTTACGAAAAGATGTGCAAAAAGTAGAGAGAAAATGAAATTTTTGACTTTTTGATATATGTTGGCTTTTTTATTTTTTTAGTAACTTTTTGACTTTTAAACTAAAAAATAATGTTGCCAAACAAGACCTAAGTTTATATATTAGGACTTGTGTATAAATGCCCCATAAAAATTTTAGTTGCTTCTATTCTTTAAACAATGAAAATAGTGAATTCTATGGAATTTCACTTTCACATAACAGGGAACACAATAAAAAAAAATTCATCATGAATTGTATTCAATAAGAGAATTTTAAAAATTTAAATTTATTATACATAATAATTTTTAAAAATACAAATTTCATTTCAAAAGTGAATGACATTAACTTGCTAAATGTGTGACTGGGGTCATTTTGGTTTTTCTAAAATTTTAGGACTGGGGCTAGTAAACCATTTTTGTGTGTTCTGAAACTAATACAATCTCAATGAAGGAGCTACAGCCAAGATTTCCTCTTAAAAATTGCTCCTTTTGAAATTTGAAAATACTTAATAGGAAATTTTATAATATTGAAAAAGTGTGAACCTTTAATTATGACTTTTGTAGTTTTTTGTTATAACTTGTCATTACTTATCATACTTGTTATTTTTATTATAATCGAAAATGTCTTTGAACACTCCAATCAAAAATCTAAATTTTTATTTATTTTTTCTGAACACTTCAAATAATACCTATTATACCCCTAAAAACCCTTGAAATATACACTACGCCAAAACAGGGCATTAACGGCGGTTTTCGTTACTGCCGTTAAAGATACTATTAACGGCGGTAACGAAACCGCCGTTAATGTATCTTTAACAGCGGTTTCGTTACCATCGTTAAAAAAACCGTCGCTAAAGTATCTTTAACAGCGGTAATGAAACCACCGTTAAAAAAACTGCCACTAAAGCTCTCTTTTAACGGCGGTAACGAAACCGCCGCTAAAACTCTCTCATTACCGCCGTTAATGACGGCGGTCTTTGCCGGCAGAGCTCCAGCGGAACTCCGGCGAGTGGTGACCATGCGCGGCCAGAGGTTGAACATGACCATCTACAATAAAGCAAAAGTAATGTTTAAATATTTATTTAGGGAATATATTTCATATAGAGTGGCTGTGGTGGGGTGGTTGGTGTGCTTGGATTAGAGGTCAAGGGTTTGAGACCTGGGGGTGCAAGAAGAGAGAATTACTTTTTTAAAAATTTGAACCTATTTACGACGGTAAAGAACTGCTGTTTTTGGTCCTATATTACTGTCGTTTTTTGTCGACTTTTAACAACGATAATTTACCCTTTTACGACGGTTTACCTTTTCCGACACGAGTATAAACGGTGGTCCTAAATTACCACCGTTAAAGGCTTTAACAGCGGTTTTATATCCTTTAACGGCGGTAAAAAATCGCCGCTAAAGCCCAATTTTGGCGTAGTGATATTAAAGGGTTGTTTGGGATGTCCTAAATATTTTGACTTTTGGACTAAAAAGTTGAGGGAAAAAATATGGTTGTTTGGGTTAACTTTTTGACTTTTTATGGAAAAATGTATATTAAAAAATTATATAAATTAGTGTGTAGGGGAAAATTAGGATTGGGAGTTGTGTAGCCGTACCTTTTGACTTTTGGTGAATAGTAATAACTTTTTAACTTTTTGAGTAACTTTTTGAGTAACTTTTTGACTTTTAACTTTTTAGACACATGCTAAACTTAGCCTAAAAACATACTTTCTCCACCCCATTAGTCTAATAGTGACAACCAAATATTTTTATTTTTATTTTTATTTTTGATACTTAATACCAAACAAAATTTAATTTATTTCGAAACAAGTTTCAAAATATATGTAATTTAGTTGGAGATATAACACTGGATAGTTCTTTTTGTTTAGAATTAAATATGAAGAAGTTAGAAAATTAAATGTTTGGAAATTCAGAGCCGACAATTTATTCAGATATTAAATATTGAATAATGACCATTAATCCAAAAACACATTGCCGAATATATGAATTTTTTTATTATAAAAAGTTTTTGAATAAATGTAATTTGTTCGGTACTAAACTTGCTAACATCTTTTATAAACCCATTAGTCGAAAATGATGAACATGTATAGAAACCTACATTCTCTATAAATAAATAATAAAAAAAATTACTTGAAAACGTCATCTTCATTGTTTATTGTTGACTTTAATATGAAATATAATGCAAGAATAATGGATTCAAAGAAAATAGGATTGAGTATGAACATGCGAAGTGAAGATAGTAAGAAGAGAAAAGAGAAAGGATGTGAGTGCAATTTACCTTATTTTTTAGTGTAATTATGTAAAAAATGTAAGACTAATTATATTTTTTTTAAACTTCAAAGGATGTGAGTGCAATTTACCTTATTTTTTAAGATTTTCCCCATTGTTATTTACTACATTAATATAATGTAAATAGACTTATGATTGAACTTACCAAGGACTAGAAGTATTCACATTAACAAGTTAATATATCATTCATTGACAGCTAGTTCACTACAGACGCTCTCAGGAACATAATAATCATTTTGTTGACTGCAGCCCTACCACATTAATGTGTAGTTGAACCTTTGTGTGATCTAAGAGACATTTAACAGAGTAAATGAACATTAGGCACTGTTTGGGAAACCGTGGTTGAGGTTATTATAGCCTGATTTGAGTTATTAGTCAAAAAGCTTCCAAATCAGATTTTTTCGAAAAAACAAAAAAAAAAATAGGCTCAGCGTCGGATAGTGTAGGCTGTGCCTACACTGTCACAGCCTCAAAAGTCATCATCAACGGCTAAATTACCATTTTACCCCTTTACATCAATTTAAAAAATTATAAGTTAGGGACAACTTTGTCATTTTAAATTCAAACATCATTTCAACACACTTTTCAATACAACAACTCAACTAAAAATTCATTTCATCTTTCCAAATACAAAAACTAAAATAACCTACTAAAATAGCCAAAAAACCTCTAAAATAGTGACTTTCCAAACGAGGCCATATAAAAACATAAAAACAGAGAATATTTTCCATCCACTAGATTTTAGCCTCAGCTCTCAGATCCACCAATATCACATTTTTCACACACGCACACAGAATTGGACAAGGCTAAATTAAATTGAGAAAAGAGGAAGCTTTATAACATAGAATTTGACTTTAATTGTTGATTTTTCAATTAGACAAACAAAACTCTGCAAAAGAACTTTGGGTACAAAATTTTGAATATCATCTGATACATATATATATTAACAATACATGGATTTATACATAAAACCAGTTTCTACAAATTCTGGTCGAAGTCATCGGAGTCATCTTCTTCTGGTATGGTCTCCAACGGAGGAGAATTCGAAGTCTTGGTGGGCGAAATAAGGAGGAGGGCTGGTGCAGCCTCTTCAATCCAATACTTGATTGCTTTCGCCATTTGAATCGATGATAGAAAAACTCTCTCTATGGATTATAGAGGAAAGAAAAATACAGAGAGATTGCAGATATGACAACAATTGAGCTGTTGAAAACCCTTTTTTTCTTTTTCTTTTCTCAGGAGTTTCTTTTCTTCTTGAGAGGTGAGTTGTTGGAGTTGGTCCCTTTTATAAACTCAGTGTAGTGTGTGGGGTATGAAAAATGTGAGTGGGAAATACACTGGGAAAGGAAGCATCATAAAAACTTTGATGACAACTTTTTTTTTAAAAATGTATATAGGCATGTGCAAAATGTGTATGCAAAATATATATATTTATTTATTTATTTGATAGGTAATGTGTAGTGTGCAAATATGGAACGTTGGTTTTCACGTGTGGTCTGTGAAGGTTTAATTATTTTGGTTACTAGATATTTTTGATCAACTGGCATTAAACTGAGGTTTTGGAGTGTAAGTCCACATTATTTAGTTTTTGATACGTGTTTATAGGAGTTTTTTTATAATATTCTTAAAAAAATAATAATAATATAGAAAATTGACCCACTTTTTAAATTATTTGGAAAACTAATCTACTTTTTGAAATTGTATTTGAAAATGCAATATATCTTAGTGAAATCCATATCATCATAAAATTACGTTTTCAACATTCTATTTTGTTAGAAATTGGGCGCCCATGTGGCATGGTCCTTTGAGCTTTTTGAGCCTGAACCTCTTGAACCTTATCCATGTAAGTTTGAATTTTAATTCAAACTTATTTGGATAACCATTCAAGATATCTATATCTATCATATCAATAGATAGATAGATATTGGTTATATATCAGATTATATGGTTAATCTAATATATTAAAATCAGATACGGATATCAGATACGTTATGGGGTTTTTAGCCATAACTTTTTTTTTCCCAGACTCTCCTCTCTCTCTGACTCTCTCCCAAAAACAACGATCAAAGCCATTTGCACTGTGGTTTGTGTGGGTGATATTCACTATTGTAATATCACCCTATTGCTGGGTTGATTGACCAGATTCAAGAAGCACGTGATTTACCCACGAGGTTCTTCGCTAAAAGGTATGATCTAAACATTTTATCCGCTGCGTTTTAATGCTCTCTGATTTACATTGGTATCAGAGCCATGTATGGGTTTTTTCGTGCTTTCTTTTATCATGTGTATATTTATATATATATGTACACATCGATACTCATGAATATTTATAAAAGAGAAAGAGATCCAAAATATTTTATTTTTTATGATCATTAATGTCATTTTTAAGACCATAAATGATTTTATTTTGGAAAATGGAGTCCGGAAGTACAAAAATCGGACCAGAAAACACCCTGAAAGGCGGCGCGTGGGCTTCACGCGCCACCTGACGCCGTGAGCCGCCACGCGCTTCCACGCGCTGGCACGCGCTTCCACGCGCCAGCCGCCTTTCCGACGCGCCTACACGCGCCCTCACGCGCGCGTCAGCAGCGCTGGCCACGCGTGAGCCGTCGGCGCCACGCACGCGCGCCACGTGCCGAGCTGCGTTCTGAGCCGCGCGCTGAGCTGTGTTGGGCCGCGAGCCGAGCCGTTTCCCCAGCTGGCTTGGCTGTAAGGCTCTGTTTGTTTTTTTTTAATTCTAAATCGCGTTAAATGGCCATAATTTATTCGTTATAGCTTTGTTTTAAGCATGGTTGGTACCGTTAGACTCAGAATTAAATTTTGTATCTTCTGTAAAATTTTGAAAATTTTACGAAAATAAAAAAATATTTTTTCTGTGTTAATAATTCATTTTTTATGCTTTAAAATGATTCTGGTATTGCATAAATAATTTTCTGGGGTTGAAATTTTTATTGTGGACTTCTGAAATGTTTTACTATTTACTGGTATAATTGTTTCAGTTTATCAGTTTCTGGATTTTTTATTTCTAATTTTATGTGTGTTTATTAGTTATTTAAAATTCCAGAAAATACCAGAAAATTCCAGAAAATTCCAGAAGTGATATACTTTCTGTTATGGCATAATTTGAATATTAAATACAGTATGTTGTTGTTTTTTGCCTACAATTTCTAAATTGTTGTAATAAGAATGGCATGATTAATTGTTTTTTATTTTAATTCCGTTATTAAATGTAACATAGCATGTATTGATTGTGAATCTACATTATGATGCTGTTGTATGGAATTAGAATTTTTTATCATGCTTTTAGACATGCCATAATCAGTGGGAGGTTATTCGGTTGAGAGAAATCTTTGTAAATTAACTCCCGAAAACCAATATTTTGCGCATAAATTAAATTAAATTTTAGATAATTGTCACCTATGGCGCAAGAGATGATTACGAGCATAGCAGATTTTCGATCTTGCGACTTGTGTAATATTGTCACTATTTAATTTAGGTTTTTGCGGCAAAATTATATAATGCTAATCAAATTAATCCCAATGCGAATTTCTCTCAAAATTGACTTATCTTATGAAAGTTAATTTGGTTGACCTAGACTTAGTAGAAATGTTCAAATGTGAACAATATAATCCCATTCTTTAGATGAGCAAAAGTCTTGGAGACTTTAGGTCAGACCTTAATTGAGCCAAAGTAAGGAAACATGACTCAAAGTCGCCGTGGTTTTGTTGCCTTATTTGGCACAATAAAAACTAATGTGTGCGCTATGGTTAGCGGCATGCTACGTAGTTTTGGTTGGCGAATTTTGGAGTTATAAAATTATTAAGCCCTCAATAGATCTGTATATGATCTTGACTATTGAGCTGCGCGGATTGACTTTGTAATTTGACTTTTAATAATGTTGCATCATTGGATGAAGTAACATTCAAGAGTCACGTCATCCAAGAAATGCGAGTTTAAATAAATTAGTCATTAAGTGTAAGACGAGTAGCCAGTATGAGCAGTGTTTTGCTCTCTACCCAATTACTGGGAGTGGATGGAGCAAAATTTCATGCACTATAATAGTGTGCGTTGAAATATCACGCTACGTGAAAAGATTAGCGCTTAGAAGCTGCAAAATCTATTAACACTAAGTGAAAAGATTAGCGCTTAGTGGCAGCAAAATCTATTAGCATTGCCAACTTGTCTAAGTCTGGACACTTACTATTTCCACAATTGAGTGTGAGACATGATGAGGTGCTTCTTTGTATTATTCCTTTACTAGGCTAACGTTTTGTTTTGAATAACGTTTACCACTAAGCGCAAACGTTGCAGCATAGTAATGAAAAGGTCAAGGCCGACAAGGTTGTTATGACTCTAAAAATTTGACGCATGGCTCGTGAGAGCATTGTGTTGAATTAGACTCTTTAGCCTAATTCGCGCTTAAGTTACTTCAGGAGCTGTCATAGTTGATAGCTTATTCTCTCCTTCTTGTGGATAGTAGAATTAATTGCAAGTAACTATGAAGCGAGAAATAGATATGGCAAGAGGAGTATCGTCATCTTTCAACTAGATGCATTAAAGTGTATGGAGAATAAAATTGACTTGAAGGTGTAGGGGATTAGCACTTACTAGTTAAATTTGCGACTTAGGCGCACTTGATATCTCCATGACATCCTTTTATGATCTAGTGAATATAAATTAGTCCTGAGTCATTACCTAGTTGGGCCTAAACTTTTTTAAACTTATCTTTGAGAACTCACACATTAAGATGATTGGAATTAGTTTATGACATTGGTCATGAACCGGTGGCTTATTATACTTAATCACATTAATGAGATGATGACACGATGGTTTGAGTAGGCCTTCTCGGGCCCACTCGCTTGTGACATCCTACTCTCATATAAATGTGTAACTTTGTTCGCTGTGGGTGCGCACAAGTAAGTAGGAAAGCCGTAGAAGGTCATTTGTATTGGCACATTTAGTCCACTATGTTTTTTTTGTGACTAGATATGTGTAAGGGTATGATAGCTAAGCCTCAATCTCGACACATTTATAGATTACGATACGCATCTGAGTCAAGACTATTTGATCTCCCATAAGTCAGAAGTTTTGAGATGATTTTTGACATTGCACATATGAGGTCGAGATCAATTAGATAAGAGCTTTTGTGCTTTTAGTTTTGACCAAGGTGGCGAGTATCTATTTGAGTTATTTTAGAAAACTCTGTGAAGAGAAATGGATGCTTAGAAAATTGATTATTCCTAGTACTCAACAACACAATGGTGTAGTAGAGATAAGGAATTAAATATTGTTAATGTTAGATGGATAATGGCACAAATGTTTCCCAATTGGGAATTGCACTAGTTTATTGCCTATATCCCTGACTCAGTGCCCTCCATATCAGTTTTTACACTCCATTTTGAGTAATGGGTTAGCAGAGAGCCATCTATGGGCGATCTGTAACCGTTAAGCAGCTTATCTTTATTTTACTTCTCATAAGATTGCGAAGTTAAGACCTAGGGTTCTATAGCGCATTATTGTATGCTGTCTTGTAAACACATAGGGTTGTGTGGCGCATTATTGTATGCGGTCATGTAAACCCTCCGGGTCGTGTGCATATAGGTAAGCAGCTTTGTGGTAGTGTAACTACGTCACATAAAGTTTTCTTAGTAAAGGTGACGTGTATAGAGTTTTGGAACTCTATAAGATAGAGAGTTCTAAGCATAGCGCTTTTATGTAGCCTAGTTGAGAATGGAAAGAAATTTCCAATATC
Organism: Camellia granthamiana; assembly: GCA_036172215.1. NCBI lineage: Eukaryota > Viridiplantae > Streptophyta > Magnoliopsida > Ericales > Theaceae > Camellia > Camellia granthamiana. The sequence continues at coordinate 50,699,777 of CM069912.1, read as the reverse complement.
CTAGGGACAGTGGGAGCGATGTGCCTACTAATGGATTACTCCATTAGAGTAGAATACTTTACATTCTTAGTTGCGTGGTAGCAAATGTGAAAATTTTCCACGTCATCACTGGGTGATTGAGAAGGAAACATTCATGAGTGCTCCGCAAGATGATAAAGAGCCTAGGATAATGCCAAAGGCTCTAGTCCCCTGTTTTTTTAGAAAGTGGATTAATGTTGCGCAGTTTAAGACAAAAGTCTTTGAGGATTAACCATTTCTATAATTTGGTTGACTTTCCATTATGACGCGAAACTGTTCTAAAGTTATGCGTAATTTGGATAGTCATTGTTGAGGCATAAGGCTCACTAGATACCGAAAAGTCGCACCATTGAGGAAGGTGTAGACCATGAGAAGACTTCCTCCTGGGGAGTGAGGTTATTTTGACTTAGGCTATGATTGACGTAAGTTTGGGACATTGATTTGTGGACATTGTGACCCATCTTTCTTGTTGGAGAATTGGATAAGTAGATCCGTAGGGATTTACCTCCTGCTTTTATGGTGAAAAGTTAGGAGCGCAAAAAGGTTGCTAGTTCCAATAAATCTTTTACAGCCTAAAACAGTTATCCAAATAGTGGTTCTTAGATTTCGTCAAGCCATGATAGGCCAACGATGATCGATGAAGACCACTGAGGCATGATCAATGGTCCAAAAGAAGTTTTTCCTTACTTAGTCATTATGAGCCAGGATTTTATAAGGTTGTCGCCATCTAGGGTGGGCAGTCCTCTATTTTAGATATGATGGACATGGGTGATGTAATTTATATGCTCGGATGTACGATCCTTAGGGATTGTTTTGGGAGAATTTCTATTTTGTCCTTCGATGACTTACATAAGGAATATCCTAGAATGATTCTAGATGCAAAATTGCAAACCCATTGACTTATCTATCGGTAAAAGCCAGAGCCTTAGCTATTGAATGTATCCTCGGATTGTCTTTGCGAGAAACAGATGACCTATATTCCTTGATCGTTTCTTTGTCGTGGGAGCCTAAAGTACGCTATGTGGGCGTATTTGGCATGATAAGTGTTATCTTTGGTAAATGGTCAATTGAGTTGTTTAGACATTGACCTTGCTCATTAGATTGTGGATAAAATACTTTGCTAGTAGTATATTAATTTGCTCCTTGTAAGATTCAATGCGCTAGTTAGGCGCATCTGCGCTAGTTGGGCGCATCAAGAATGAACGCAAATTGGTCACCAAAACATCTTTAGAGAGGTAATTGCGCAATAGGTAGTGATCTTGAACCACTTCATGTGAGGCGCAAATGGTGGATTTCGTTGTATATGCTTATCGCAAGAGGTGTTGATAAGGCTTATGCTTGGAATCTATAATTGCGTAGACTGTGGTCGTTTTTTTGAAAAATCGATCACTTATTTGTTATGAGATGATGGGATGATGACACTATTATGATTTGTGTCATAATGATTAGCAGATGATGATGTCAGCAGGCAAGATTGGCTCACTCACACGAGCAATCGCCCTTAGCGCTTGGGAGCGAGCAAGGATAAGACTAGTGGTTTATTTTTGTTTGGAACCAAGAGAGACTGAAATTATCCACTACGCATGTCGCCTTGGTTACAACCAAGATGAGGTCGTGTTAAGGACCAAATATGGATGTTAGTACCCACTTTCCATGTTGTGCCTGTTATGATTAGCCAGATGCGAGATCTCATTTGGCGCCTAGAAGGCGAGCAAATAGAGAATTCGGGTTAGGCGCTAGAAAGTGACTAGACTAATATCTGTACGGTGTATCGAGTATGACGTCACTCTTTTGGAAGAGTTACTCCACCGTAGCATGTATTCATACTACATGTGCTTGGCGACCAAGTAATGAGGTGAGAGAATGGATCCCTGTTTCTTCACCGTATGAGTCTTACGTGTCATTATTGATATGACTTTCTTTTTTGTACCCTTTTGTGACTTTTGACTATGTCATAAGGTAAGGGGTTGATGTTCTGCTACTTTGGTATGTTGCCTGCGGTCATGTATGATTCGGCCTTAAGGGACATCACTGGGAAAGCGGTCAATCCTAAACTAAATGGCATGAGGGCAAAGGGAAGATCATCTAGTATTACACCACTGATGTATATTCACTGCCGGCAACTCACATTGCTCTGTATGAGAAGCAGATTGAGTGTGAATATATTGCAAGAATTGAGAGGGTCAAACATGCTCTTTTTGAGGGATTAGAGATGTTTTTTGGACCGGTGTAATTAGATGGGTCTGGGGTATATGAGACACTATTTTTGTTCCTTTTGGGTTGATGTCTCTATGCTGACTCATTTTGAGTTTCTAGTATAGAGCTCCCACATGCAGGTGTTCTCAACAGTCGCACAGTGCATTGGCTAGTATGAGATTGTTCATTTTTTGGGAGATTGAGATAGAGATGTGGCAGTGTCATGCCAACTCATGTGCGAGTGTGAGATGTTAGAAATTGGGCGCCCATGTGGCATGGCCCTTTGAGCTTTTTGAGCCTGAACCTCTTAAACCTTATCCATGTAAGTTTGAATTTTAATTCAAACTTATTTGGATAACCATTCAAGATATCTATATCTATCATATCAATAGATATGGATAGATAGATAGATATTGGTTATATATCAGATTATATGGTTAATCTAATATATTAAAATCAGATACGGATATCAGATACGTTATGGGGTTTTTACCCATAACCTTTTTTTTTCCAGACTCTCCTCTCTCTCTGACTCTCTCCCAAAAACAACGATCAAAGCCATTTGCACTGTGGTTTGTGTGGATGATATTCACTATTGTAATATCACCCTATTGCTGGGTTGATTGACCAGATTCAAGAAGCACGTGATTTACCCACGAGGTTCTTCGTTAAAAGGTATGATCTAAACATTTTATCCGCTGCGTTTTAATGCTCTCTGATTTACATATTTTAAAGTGAAATTGCATGTTGAAAATGCGATTTCAAAAAGCAGGTTAGCTTCTCAAATAGTTTGAAAAGTGAGTCAATTCTCTAAATTATTTTCTTTTAGAATATTTAAAAAAAAAAAAAAAACTCGTGTTTATAGTTGTCTTCTTAACTATGACATAAAAGAGATCAATCTCACAATTTCAACTAATAAAAATTAAATTGAGGCATGATATTAAATAATTTTTTTATTAATATTAGTGGCAAGATTATAGACTTAAAAAATTACTATTAAAAAATAAAATATGTTGACCAAATTTATTTGGTCTGATACATATTATGTTAAAATTTCAATTATACTACATATATACTTTCTAAATAAATTTTCAAACTATATTCTTTAATTCCCTAACTTTTTTTTTAATTATTTTTAGAGTTAATTACCTAAAAATCCTATCTACACATTTGTTGGTAGCTTAGGTCCTGTCAAAAAGTTTTTGAACCAATAAGTCTCATTTATAGGTAAAAAGACGTTTTTCCCTTTAATTCCAAAACTGAGAATGTTCTCAATTTCAAAACTGAGAATGTTCTCAATTTTCAAAACTAAGAAATTTCTTAATTTTTTTCCTAGTATAAACTAAGAGGTATGTGTTCTTTTCTTGCTTGATCACAATTTGTTTGGCTTCTGAGAAAAGTATGGAATTAAAAAGAAAGATAATTCTGCGAACTTCACACATTAAATTACTGAATTGAGTTTTCTTTTCATAATTAAAATTGAGAATATTATAAACTCTCAATTTCAAAAAAGAGACTCAACTAATGGATTGACCCATATTTTGATAAAAATCTGTTAAAATGCATGATATTAGACAGAGTTTTTATTCAATTTTTTACTCATGACCAAAAAAAAAAAAAAAAAACTAAAAAAAAAATGATTTGGCCAATCCGACGTTACTTCTGCTTCTTTGCCCCTTTCCTCTCTGTGTCTCTCTAGAAATCTTTCAGGACATGGTGCAAATCTTTGTTATCTTCATCGGTCTCGGAATCTCGGCTCTAAGGTTACAATCTGTCAGCTCATACAACAATCATACTTGTCTTTTGCTTGAAATCGGTGGAAAAATTACTTTTTTATCTAAATAATTTTCGAATTACTCTGAACCCAACTTCCATTGTGTTGAATTCATTGTGGGTTTTGACCAAAACTGTTGAAATTGTGATGTAGTTGCGATTTCTGTTACATTTTGGGTTTGAATTTCTATTTGGTGTCTATTTCTTGCAGTTATTTGTGCATGAATTGATAATCTATTTGGTTCATCTTCGTCCCATATTGGTTGCAATAGAAGTCGGCGCCAAAGCCACGTCGCAGCAGTAGCAGCAGCAGCAAGGGTTGAATCGGTGAAGAAGGCGTCGCCGGTGTTGGTGACAGTGATACCATCGCAGTGGCAGGCGGTGAGGTTGACGTGGTCGAGGTCGGCGCTGGAGCCGACGACGCTGTGGACAGAGGGGAAGGAGGAGTCATATGGAGGAGACCAGAGACTAGGTCTGTGGGGAAGAGAGAGAGAGAGAGAGAGAGAGAGAGAGAGAGAGTGAGTGTCTGGTGAGGAGATCTTGGAAGGGTAAATTGGCCTATTAAAAATTAATAGGATTTGGAGGAACAAATAATTTTATATAGGACTTAATGAATTATAAGTTTACAAAATGGGACTTGTATGTAAATGTCCCTTTATTTTATACAAGTAGAAAATCAGTGTGTTTGGTTTTAATTTTTTGGAAATTGAGTTTTTTATTTTTTGTGTGTTTTTTTTTTTTTTAGTGAATATTTTTAAAATTTTAAGCAAAATTTTTGACTTTTTTAGATACACATTATTTAGATGTATCTAAAAAGTAAAATATCTGTAAAAAAAAATATTTTAAAAAATCAATACATACACAAGAATACGAAAAATTTATTGAATTCTTGTATTTTTTAAATATATTTTTGGTATTTCGGAAATTTTTTAAAGATTTTTTTACAAATATTATACTTTTTAAGTATATTTATGTTAGGTGTATCTAAAAAATATATATATAAAAAAATTACCTAGAATATTAAAAAAATTCAGTGAAAATAAAAAGAAACACAGAAAATAAAAATTTTTAAAGTAAATCATGAAAATTCAAACCAAATGAAATCCAATCTATACAACACATAAATTATTAGAAAGAAACTCTTAAAGTGAGAAAGAGAAATCCCAAATACAAGTAAAATAAATTAACAAAGTCCAGAGAGCATGTTTGTTTTGAGGGATACGGGGGTGGGATTGGACTATTAGTCCCACCGGACTAATAGTCCATTGTTTGTTTGAAAAATTTTGCTCCGGACTATTAATCCCATAAATATGGGACTATCCTATCCCATGGGGTGGTGTGGGATAGAAACCATGGGATTGGTATCCCATGGGATTATTTTGTGAAATGTCCATTTTACCCTCCATGCTATTACTTAGTAAACAATTAGAAAAGGGTAAAATAGTCTTTTGAACATTTATAAATTATTTTTTTAGTATTGTTAATTTAAAACTATATATTAAATAAAAAATTTAAATTATAAATTATAAATTAAATTTAATTAAAAATAATAAATTATAAATTATGGCCTTATAAATTAAATTTTTTTAGTGTTGTTAAAAAATTAAATTTACATATGAAATAAATTTTTTTTTTAGTATTGTTAATTTAAAATTATATATTAAATAAAAAATATAAATTATAAATTAAATTTATTTTAAAATAATAAATTATAAATTATGGCCTTATAAATTAAATTTTTTTAGTGTTGTTGAAAATTTAATTTATATATTAAATAAAATTATTTTTTTATTGTCGTTATTTAAAATTATATATTAAATAAAAATATAAATTATAAATTATAAATTTAATTTAATTGAAAATAATAAATTAAAAATTGTGGCCTTATAAATTAATTTTTTTTAGTGTTGTTAAATTATAAATTATAGATTATAAGGGTAAAATAGTCTTTTGAACATTTATCCTTATCCAGTCCGTCTAACCAAACATTAGATTTACTAAAAATAGTCCAATCCAGACATCTAATCCCATGACTAAACAAACATAGGATACAAATCCAATCCAACCAAATAGTCCCGGGACAATGTATCCCGGGACTAACAGTCCGATGGATTACAATCCCCCCTTATCCAATCCGTCCAAACAAACACACCCAGAGTGGGCTAAGCCCTCTCATACACAGATCTGACCTTGTCGACCACTAAAAAAGGCTTGAGTGATTTTGGGGATTCATCAAACACACTCTCAGCTCCTCCGCTTGCTCGGCACCTAAGCTGGCAAGTGCATCAGCACATTTGTTGGCTTCAAGAAGGCATGCATAAGGGAGCATTCTGTACGTTGGAGCAGAAATTTGGTATTCTGGTTAACATTTAAAATCACATCTAGCGTTCATTTTTTTTAGATATGAATATATTCTAATTAAAAGGTTATCAATACTCAATTTTTTAT